>OX375872.1:40709617-41219618 GCA_947359465.1 Metellina segmentata | reverse complement strand
CAAAGCACATTTTCTAATCAATATGCAGTGTCCAAGTACTTTTGTCCATATAGTGTATATCTCCTGTTTGCTAGTGTGTACAAAGGAAGATACTTGCTTTGAGTAAACGTTCTCCAACGATCAAAATTGTTGATCTAAGATTTGTGATTTGTTACTAAAAGCAACTGAGGCCTGCTATAGACCGTCGTGTTCATGAGGGCTGATGCTTGTTAAATCTGTCATGCTTTCAGATGTCTTCCCGTTGGAGTGGGGTGGCAGCTCAATTTTCATCCAACCGATGTTTAAAATGACGAGACGTTGTCCTCGGATCTTTCCCTTCGGGATTGAACCCAGACAATAGCTTGTTGTGTCCAACTGTAAACCTTCTACAAAACATGTTACTCTTGCTAGTGAGTACGTGGATACCACATGAAAAACATATTACATCTCGCTAGTGATTTCATGGCCAAACCTCCTTCAAAACATAATATCTCGCTATTTCGCACGTAACCAAACTACTTACAAAACATAGCATCTCTCTAGTGAATACGCGGCCAAACCACCTACAAAACATTTTCATCTTGCTGGTAAGGTTGCAGAACACTATCGAAACTTGTAAAAGGATCACCCATTCAGATCACGTGCCAAGGCGACGAAGAGACCCTATACAATCGAATATCCTCTGATCAGTGACAGTATTCGTGAGTAGAAGTTGCATGAGCCATTCACGACACTCCGGAGACGACACTTTTTGTCCGACAAATAATAAATATTCCAACCAGATGGAAATGCGGATGTGATGCAATTCCTTTTGTGCGTATGTTTTTAGTGGGTGGGGAAGGTGGATTTTCGTCACCCACTGAAGGAACGCTATTTGCGATTGTCGCTAATCCGCGACTGGTACCCACCGCGGCCCTCCTTGATCATACAGAATACCTTACACATTAGTCTACCTAGTTTAAATTAGACTAATTTGGTTTATGATAAGAGTAACGACCATGTTGTATTTTGTACTTGTTTTTCAGTCCAATATAAGTAAAATGCGTCTGTTAAATGTTGTCGCATTTTCAATATCACGACAAATATTGATATAAGTTTTTCCGAATTGATGGCAACAAACTAAATCCGATATTTCAGCCACCTAACTTGATACCCATATGCATGCAGTATATGTGTAATTGTATTGTACATGAAACCACCACCCAATAGTTGCATTTTCAATTCACCAAAAACAATATCAGAAGAGAATGATCAAGTTATCTGACGACATTTAATGTGATTGCCGTCATAAATAGACCCCTGTATTCAGAAAAAGTATATGTACAAGCTCTGATATTATACTCTTCAATAACACTATTGAATTCAAACTTTTTGGCAGTATTTGAAGTAACTGCTTTATAGAAATCGATCCCTGTGTTCATATGTATGCACGATGTATATGCTATTGCATGTATTCAATGTACACAGGTATTCAATATCCCTCACAATTGTTATAAAAACATCATTGAAGATATTTGACCGGATTACCGTTATAAATTGTTCCTGTATGCATAAGTATGTACGCTTCCACTTGTAATACGCGATATAATATGTACTATTGCTTGTATCCAATGTGCAGATGTATCCAATTGCCATCACAATTGATATTAAATCCTCATCGACAGCATTTGTTTTAATATGCTGTCATAAATAGATACCTGTATACATAAGTATGAAGGGATCCCTGTTTAGTTTGCGAAACGCTTCTAATTGTATAACAATGCAATGTTGCGACGAAATATGTGCTTTTGCCTGTATTCAAAAATTTACATGTATTCAATACACAATAGTTATTTTATTCATATTGGCGGGATTTCCGCCCATAGATCTATCCCTGTATAGGTGATTTAAGTAATATACCAACTCTACTTGCATTACAAGGTCTAATATATATGCTATTGCCTGCATTCAATGTACGCATATGCCTGTATTCAGTGTACGCAAGTATTCAATAGCCATCGCAATTGATATTAAATCCTCATTGACAGCATTTCTCGGGAATGTGGGCTGCCCTAAATATATCCCTGTATACTTATGTATGTACCCAGTATACATAAGTTTGCGCAACGCTTCTAATTGTATTACGCGGTACGTACGTGCTCTCGCCTGTGTCACACAATTGTTATTCAATCCTCATGGATAGGATTTCCGTCATAGATCGATCCCTGTACCCATAAGTACGTACACCGCTTCCAATTGTATTACACGTGTATTCAATATCCATCACTTCTTTGTCTCCCCATTTCCGCTGCACGAGTCACACTAATCCTGGCAGGGAGGGAACCGCATCCCGTCCGCAGGAGCAGCGATCGAAAAGCTGGTCGCGGAGTGCTCAGCTGCGGGCCGCGTCCCCCCACTTAACGATTCCATCCCCGCGGTAAAAGTGCACCTGAGCCCCTCCGCCACAATGTCCGGAACAACCGCTGTTTTATTTCCCACGCGAGACAGCGCGCTCTTAACACGCCTTGTTTACCAATCACCTCCCTCCTTCGCAAACAGGGTGAAGATGTGGGGATGGCTTTGTTTAGGAGCGACTTGTCATTAAGGTTGGGCTTTAAAACGCCGTTTTCAACACAAATTTCACATTTTACGCAATATTGTACTATTGGGTGGATGCAAAAGATCCTCCCGGTTTTGTTTTGACAAAAATTGAAGAATAATTATTTTATGTTTTAAGAATTACATTGTATCAAAACAGTACGTGCCGTTCTGTTAGATGATGTTTCTCCATCACTCCGGTAAATGGATCATCCAGCGCTCATAGAAGTTCTGAGGTTTCTGACTAAAGAAGTTATCCAGGGAACGAAACTTTTTGAACCACTTACTGCACGTGGAATAGTCGACTGCACTCTAACCCTATAAAATACACATCTTCTTTTGCATCTGCGAAGCATACTTACCTTTTCGGATATAAAAAAGCGTATTTCGAAAATGCTCCTTATTTTCTGTTACTTTTATAAGAAACGAAATTTAAAAAAAAAAAAACAAATAACACATTTTTTTTTTGCAAATGCTGAAATTCCTTCTTTTAAACAGCATCAAAACTCTTTACAAGTGTGCAGTATATAAGTTAGTTTTACGATATACAATGCCATTTAGTGCCAACAGCCGAACGAACTTTCGTATCAATCCAATACAACTCTGTAGCTCTTCAAACCATTTCGGAGTTTACTTCTACGACCATTAGAATCTGAGATATTATTTTTTTTAATTATTTGGCGTCTGTATTTCAATTTGACATGGGGCTTATAGTGTTTGCAGCTTTTTCTCAAAATGCAACTTTTGCTAATCGTTACTTTCCGCAAAACACGATACCTCATAATACACCAATTAAATTCTTTTGAAACGTTTTACGCATGTTCTGACGATAATAAAGCAGGGTTAGAACTATTACACAAATATACATTTAAAAAATTGAGCAGGATGTAAACCTCAATATTTTTTTACATTTAGCTCTTTTTTTATGTCTTTTTCAGGAATGACAGACGTTCGCACAGTTAATTTAAGTATAACAATGTAGAAATAATTGTAATTCAATTACCGAAACAATGTTTTTAAAAGATAATTCCCCACTTTACAATCTGGAAAAATATTCAGCATACTTTTTAAATTTGGAGGTTTGCGTAAATTGTATTTTTGGCTGCTTTCTTACAATTTTTATTCCATTTTTAAAAGATATATATCAAAAATTATATATTTTTTCTGCAATAAAAATGCTTTTTCTATTAATCAATAACCTAGTCTATAAAAAATCTGGAATCCGTAATAATTTCCAAAAATGTCTCTGAAAATTCACAGATATCTTAAGATTTTAAAAGACGAAGTTTTTTTAAAATTTTATACGGGAAACTGTTGCTTTATTTGAATGTTTGAACATAAAAAATGTGCTAAGATATAAAAAACATATGATTTCAAAATATGTAAAAAGAATCCAAGGGTGATGACCTATCACGTTGTATGAGTGTATTTTGTTCTCAACACAGTATGTAAAAAAATATATATATATATATATATATATATATATATATAATACCAAATCTACAAAACGTGCAATACAAATCTTTGAGTAAAAACTTCTCCCACGATATATTTTGAAAACAAAATTAAATTATTAAAGTTTTGTTAGTTCGTACTGTGTTTTTTGACTCAAGGGCTATATTTGGCTAAGCTGAACCAAACACGAGAGAAACGATGTTAAGTTTTTGAAAATAAAGGATGGTGAGAAGAAGAAAAATATTGCATTTGTATCTTCAAAACATACATAGCAATGTTTTGGGCGATGACCTATCATGTTATCTTATATAAATAAGAATGGAGTGTTTGTTTGTACATTCAATATTTTCGACTCATTTCAAGTTTTCTATCCGTTTTGGACCCTTCTGATGCCGAATCCGCCTTTTTCTCGTTTGGTGTCTGTCTGTCTGTCTGTCCGTCTGTCTGTCTGTCGGTCTTTCTGTCTGTCTGTCTGTATGTTGTGCCCTATACACGTCCACGCGGTTTAAGATATTTTAATGGAAATTTGCATACAGTGAGTACTTATCTTCATTTAGTGAGTGGAATTGGTTGCGAAAGTCTGTCTGTCCGTCTTTCTGTTCTATGCTCGATTTTGTGTTTGTGTAGGCATCACATGAATTGTATTCCAGATATTTGATTGCAGTGTATTTTATTTTATACATAATCTATTAGTTTAGTGAATGCAATATTAAACATTTCTTTATTGTTATATTTAGATGAGTTTCATGCTAAAACACCTGAGTAAGTATACTTAAATCAACCATAATTTGGTAGTTTGGGAAAAATTGGAATGTCTATTGAATATTACGATTACTTCGATTGTTTTACCAGTACTGCTGAAAAAGTAATTATTCTTCCAAAAATTATATTTTTTAATGGAATTTCAGCTCTGATACTTCATTTATTTCGAGTCTTATATTTGTTCTTTGCGCAATGAAAACGATTTCGGAATATTTGAGACAGACGATATTTTTCAACGAAACGAGAATGAACAAGATCGCGTGACCAGTGATATTTTCTGTTTCCTTCGCTCTGAATTAATTTCACATTTCTAAATTTTGTGCACTTTTAGTTGTAAATTGTGGCAACTGTGCGAGATCAAGAGATAAAAATGAATCACAAATTAATATCTTTAGAACAATTTTTCCGATATCTTTTATTTTGTTCTATTTCACTGTTTTCTGTTTTAAATATTTATTATTTTAATAAATGTGTTTTCCTTCTTATCACACCCAACAGCACCACAAAGTATTAGACTTAAAAATGTTAGGTAAGTCACTATAAATTGTCAGTAAATTTTAAGTGTAGTTATGCCATTATTGAAAGAATAATGCCGTTATTTAAAGAATAATGCCGCTATTTCAAGAATAATGCCGTTATTTAAAGAATAATGCCGTTATTTAAAGAATAATGCCGTTATTTAAAGAATAATGCCGTTATTTAAAGAATAATGCCGTTATTTAAAGAATAATGCCGTTATTTAAAGAATAATAATGTTTAAAAATCCAAACTAGAACTTTTTCCAACATTAAAAAATTCGTTGTAGTAATGACAGGAGAAGATTTTAAAATTTCACAATGTCGCATACCGGAGGCAAGAGTGCCACAAGTAAAAAAATATTGTTTTGTTGACTATGAGTGCGAGAGCACTCGCCGTAAATCGTAATTTTAATTAATTGAGTTGAACACGAAAAGAACTTAAGAAAGGGAATTCCAAATCTTCCTATAAATCGTCTTTTGTAGTAGTAACCTTAGTATCAGATTTCGTCATTATGTAGCTTTGTCATACAGCAATTGTGCGATGTATGTGAAATGTATTACATGAATGGATATGCATGTGTAGGATTTGTGTCCAAAGTAAGTTGTAGAAAATATAAAGATGGCGAAAGGTGTTAAAATAAATTTTTATTCTACAAAAAACGTAAGTCATTATATATTTTGATTATCTGTTCAATCTAGAGTAAACGAATTCAAACCGAGTAAGGTCGGGTATTTTGCTAGTATGAATATATTTTTGTAACAAAAAGTCGTTTTTAAAAGAAAAAATATATAGCAACACAAATAATATAAAACGAATTCATGTGTGAAGACCTATCATATTATATGATACTGTAACATTGCTGTAACAATGTGTTTTAAAAAAGGAAAAGTATGTAAAAATACAAATCTTCAAAACATACAAAGGAAATTTTGAGTTGAAGACCTATAGCGTTAAAAGAATATATTATGTAACAAATGGGTTTATAAAATAATTGGTTGTTTTATTGGATTGTATGGGGCCATATTTGGCCATGTTGCCCCAAACGTAAGACAGATAACGTCAAGTACTATAGATACAAACACAAAGAAAATTTTACTGATGGAAAAGAGAGACGTACACCCAGTGAGGAATCAAACTTGTGCCACCTACAACACCCATGTGCGTTTATAAGAGGAAAAGTATATAAAAAATATATCCTATAAATATATATTCTTCAAATATACAAAAAAAATTTTAGGTGAAGACCTATCACATATTATATGAATGTATTTTGTATATCAAACTGTAAAAGGAAAAATATGTAAAATTACAAGTCTTCAAAATATAGAATAACAATTCTTTCGATCAAGAGCCGTACTGAAGATTCAGAACATGTTTACACAGGCATAGATATACTGGGAGCTCTTATTGGCGTGTGATTCATATTGAAACCAATAGAGTTGGAAGGTTTTTAACTTTTTATGGTGCTTGTAAATCCACGGAAGCATGGTTTGTGCTTGTACGCCAGTAAAAACATACACTAATATTTTATTTTTGTTGTCGTCCCAGTAAGCAATCTTTATCCCAAAATATGTCTTATCTTACAAGGAAGTATCACTAAGCATCCAAATACTGCATGAATCTAGAGTTTCTTGCATTTATTGAAATAGTTGCATTGTCGCCAGACAGCAAACTCCGGCTTCATACTTGGATAAATATAACCTTCAATGTATACCAGCATATTGATCGACCCCTTGGTGCCCTCTGGGGTTTTGTAGAAACTCTGGATAGCTCTATTGATTTGTAAGATCAATAATGTCTAGCTTTAGAGACTGTTTAGAAAAAATTATAGCTGATACAGGCCCTAACATCACACGAAACATGATATTTCAAAATTCTAACTTCAAACTCGAGGGATTTTCAGTGTAAACAGAGCAGACTGATACGAAGATCTTACTTCTGTTCAAATGCTTTCGCATGATACATGTCGGGGGTTACCTTGAAATGTAGTTTATCGCCATTTCGGCGTGTAATCTGATGTGTATTGATCAATTAAATATCCTATATCAATTCGGAGTTTATTTTTTTAAATTTTTATCGGCGTAGTGCTGAAATCGTATTTAAAAAACATGCTATGTGACGTCACCTTCAGAATACTTACAGAAAATACTTATCGTCGCTGAAACACTGGCACCACCTATAATTAGCTTGACAGAAAATGCGTCTCAGAGTTATATGTATTCTTTGTGAAACTAGTGAAACTGAAAACAGCTAAAATAGAAAGCGAATCACCTTTGGTATTGATTACGGGCTCTTTGACCTGCCAGCGTTACGTACAAGAAATTTTGCATCCAGTTGCGCTGAAATTCCTGACCTCCTAGGTTCACTCGCTTTTTCAACAAGACAATTATCGACCCCATATTTCTTCCGTCTCTAGAGCTTGTCTACGAACAACAATATCTTACTATGGCCAGCATACTCACCGGACCTGTCCCCGAACGAGAAGGTATGGAAGGCCATTGGACGAAATATTACCACTCCACCCTTACAGCGTAATCTGCTGGAACTACATGACAGGGTTAAAACAGTATGGGATGGCGCTTGGTATGCTGCATTAGACATTAATGGCGGTCATACGCCATACTGAATGATAACACGTTTTTGAATATTTCTCAATAAATTTTGCATATTTCAGTCTTAAAATTTAATCATTTGCTCATTCATAAGCACTTTTTACATTCATTAGCTTCGGCAAGAAGTTCTAGATCATCCCTCTTCCAAATAAAAAGCATGTCTTACTTAGAAATATTATTGTATCCGTTACACAATTTCTATCCCCCCCCCCCCTAACTGTTTGTTTCAAAAACCATTTTCGGGGTAATATTAACTGATAGAACTTTAAAGTCAACTAAACTTTATTATTCCAGTTATTCGAAACAACTTTTCAAAGTGTTATTTAGAATTACCCAAACCAAGTAATTATCTTTGACACTACTCATTCACACAGATATTTAAACTATGTTTTATAGGCAAAGACCCCTAATAATCTTCATTAAAAAATTCTTGATCTCCCTATGCAAGAAAGAAATTTCGCAAATAGAAACACTATAAAGAATTTTTCTTTCATTTGGAAAACTAATATCGAATTGCACATTAATTAATGGATCTTTAAAACGTTAATAACTTTTTATTACTCCTCTTAATCGAAAAGTTTGGAATAAGTCTAAAATCCGCTTGAAAATTGCCCAAACCAATTAATTATTTTCGATAAAGACTAGTTCAAACCGAAACCGAGACCATTTTAAAAGCACGGGAAACGTCTCTCTCAATCGATGGGATAGGCGCCACTTGAATAGGGCAGCTGTTTCTGAAAAGTTAATGGCTACCAGAGGCACTGTGTGAGCCTTCTGATTCATCATCCACATATGTTGCCTCGAGCCACTTCAGCTATCACATTGTCCCGAATAAAAGATCGCATCATCAAGTGCTGCGGAGATTTATGTGGCACTAAAAACCTTGTCAACTTTGTGGAAAGAGATTGAAACTGATTGGCTGGCATTCACGGCTCAAAAGGAAGAAATCTGCTCTTCGTCATTCCCACGGCAGTGCATAAACGGATCGAGGGAAAATACAGATTTCAATTCAATTCAGATCGTGATGAACTGCTTTTAGAATAATGTTCTTCCCTTCTAAATCGCTGGCGGAGTAGTTCCGCTCTACTAATCAAATCAGTTTCCTTTGGGATGGATTCTACTTATTGTTTGCTTTAGTCTGAAGCTGAGATGTCTAGGATAAATTTTACATCTCTCGGTGGTTTATTTTTAAAGGAATTGAAATGCCCAATATCAAGAGTGTTAATTTACTTGGAAATTGGTTAGAATTACCTTTATCAAAGCATCATCACACCGGTTTCTTTGATTTCGAGTTCATCTTTCCCACATAGGAAATAGAGTTCTTGAAAACACTTTTCACTGCTCGTTGATTGATTATGCAGGAAAGCCTTCATGCACTGCAGTAGCTATGAAGTGTTCGCCGCATGGTTGAGAAATGGGTAAAATAATATCCCTCTTTTCCGCACAGCAAATACCGCTCTTAAAAACCCTTTTCACTGCTCGTAGATAGATAGTGCAGGAAAGCCTACATCCACTACAGCAGTTAAATAGTGTTCGCCTTGTTGAGAAATGGGTAATGAACCATCGATTTTGGAAATTGGTTAGAATTATCTTTAACAAAGCATCTCATTACTGGATTTCTTTGAATAAGTGCAAGTAAGAAATATTTCTTGCTTCAACATTTGGTTTAAAATGTTGCTTAACCTGTGTTTTATTTGCAAAACTTTAGGTGTTTTCGTTCGATTTTTGGCTTTACAACTGTGGGACACACTTGCCAGATGAAGTTAATTTGATTTATATGCATACAAGCTATTAAGTGGATTATAAGTTTGGCAATACACGAAAGTTTAATGATCTTGGGACCTAACAATTTTCGCCAATTGGTAAAAATTTTTACCACGCTTTATTGTAACTTCCGCGCAACTAAATATTTTTGAATCAAACTGTATGCCTGTAGACTTTTTAAAAGAAAACAAAATAGTCTGCAGATTACATAACAATCGGATAATATCTGTAAACGTTTGTTTCGAAAGTCCACTGTCCTCTAAACACTTGAGTTTGCACAGGAAGCAAGACATCATCTACAATATTCCCCGCTTGAAGATACAATTAAAAACTTTTTTATTCAGTAAGTGCCAAACGCTGTACTTAGGAAAACAAACCCATCGCAAAGAAAACTTTAAATCCTCTAACATACTTTTCAAATGAATCCACACCTGCCATAATATGCGAAACTATCGGCGAAATATCTGAAAAAATCCGGAAAGTAAACAAAGGAAAAATATTTGAACTAAAAAAAAACCAGATTTAGAGAACCTCAAAATTGAAAAGTAAATACATTCATCTAACGTTCTTTTGTCTCACGTCTTTAACTCTCAGAGTTTATGAGGTTGTAGAGTAGTGCTGCTTTTAATCCACAACATCCTTATATATAATGATTAAATAACCACATCTTTCTTAAGAATTCCGCGGATTCTTTCAAACGTCAGAGAAATATTTTATTGGATCTTTCCTTAGAATAGAATCCTTTGGAGCAATTCTATTGGTAAATTGAATTAGAATTCTTTGCAACATTTCCGTTGGCTCATTTATTTGATTACAATCCTTTTGAAACATTCTATTGCATCTTTCCTTTCATTAGAATTCCGTGGAAATATTTTATTCCTAATTACCTTAGAATATAATCATTTGGAAAGATTATAATTGCTCCTTCTCTTTGATGGAATCCCTTGGAAAGTATCTATTGCAATTTTTCCTTAAAGTAGAATCATTTGGAAATATTCTAATGAAGGGAATATTCTTTATGAATGGTTCTATCGACCCATTCTGCAGAATAGAACTCCTTAGAAAGATTCCATTAGTTCTTTCCTTAGGATGTAATCCTTTGAAAATATTCTATTGCTTGTTTACTTTGAATAGAATCCTTTTTAAATATTCTATTGGTCAAAAAGTTCAAAACAAGTAGATCATGCAGGTAGGTCTGCAGGTTGCAAGGTGGAATTATGGGTATGAACCCCAGAGAGTTAAAAAAATGTCAAACGCCGCAGCTAAGGAAAAAAATAGCTCCCAATAAAGAAACCCGAATCCTTCCGTTGACTCTGCAAATGAATCAATGCCTCTTCTATGTGAGAATCGATTTTCTCATTCCTATGATAAGCGAGTGTACTTTAATCAACCTTGAAATGGTAGCGGGCCCCAGAGATCTTTCTCAAATTGTCTGAAAACGTGTTGGGAGAACAAATGATGCAAATGTAATTAAATGAATTTCCCCAACCTCTGTAATCCGGCTCAATTTTTAGAGGGGTGGGGGAATAACTGTATTACTCACTGATGGAATTGAACGGAGTTTTTCCCCTAGCGAGGTCATATAGGGTTTTTCCCCTTGAATCCCTGCAGAGAAGGATCATTTACTCTACAGAGCACAATGAATCCAGTTGTGGCTCGTTTCAGCGAGCTACGGAGACTAATATCCACGTCCTGCTGATACTCGAAAAAAAGAAACAGACTACCTTATTGGAAAGAAAGTTATTCTCCGTCGAAAGGGCAAACAGCTATAGAAGTCGTAACAGTGCAGTACCAAAGACAAACAGTTTTTAAACACGGAAAACTTTTTACAAGTATTCATCCACATAAACCTCATAGGTTTTAGTTCCAATTTAGTTTACATAAAAGCTGCCTTACTTTGAAATGAGAATTATGCTTTTATGAATATTTATTCACATAAACGCAGGTTTAAGTTTTAATTTAATTTTTTTTAAATTGCCTTGCTTTGGAAAGAAAATTATATTTTTGATAAGTATTCATCCACATAAACTCCTAGGTTTTAATTCTAATTTAGTTTACAAAAAATAAACTGCCTTGCTTTAAAAGAAAATTATTATCAACAGCAGTAACAATTATTAAAATCAGAACACGAGCTTCTTAACAATAGGAATTTTCAATCACGAAATCCTTCGGATAAGTATTTAAACGTGAACTCTTAGGTTGTGTTCTAATTTTCCTTCCAAATCTTTCTCAAATCACTTATTGAAAAAAAAATTATTACGAACAGAAAGAGCAACTATATATATTAGATCACTTGGGCTCTCGCAACTAAACAACTTATAAATTACAGAATTATTTGTATTTATTAAAAGATACACATTTAACAACGATGTTCATATATAAAAACGTTTGAGGTTTTTGTTAAAGTTTAAATTACAACAGAAACTGTTGTATTAAGAAAAAATTATTCGCCACGAATAGAGACAATATGAAATCCGATCCTTAAGGCTCTGTTACAAAATAATTTTTCAATCACAGAGTGCTTTTGATGATTATTATCACGTAAAAGATAGACGGTTTTTCAATTTAAAACTTTGTTGTGGAGCAACTTAGTTGTCATGTACAAATGCTGCACTGTAAAGAAAAGTTGTTGTTAGTAAATTCTTAGTTTTTTACTTATCATTGTTGACTAATTTATCAATAGACTTTTTTGTAAAATTATTTACTATTATTTTTGAAGTTATCTTGCTGTGTTCTTTAACCATATCACTTCACTAGGAGTCAAAAGCGTAGCCAGAATTTTATTTTGCGGTCGAAAGTTATAAAAAGGATTTTTTAAGCAAAATTAAGATCTCATTTCAGTTTAGAAAAGTGTTTTTCGTGTTAATTTTTATCGGACTATGAACTCAAAAAGGACTCGTTACAGCTCATAAATCAACACATCTCAATTGATTTAACCCTCCTGGTGATTGTTTCAACGCGTTATCTCGTCATTAGCAAAACTGAAAAGATTTTGATCTCCACATCATTAAAAAATCAACACTACCTTGATGGAGGAGATATATCGACCATACCATTTGGAGGGTTAAGTACACGAGGGACTACAATTTGTTGTTCTGCTGTACCCCCCTTACAAAATAAACTTCCCTCCCAGTAAATATCACTAAACATATACTCAATCATTGCTTTCAGAATTACATCTTTTGTATTTATTTAGCACTCATTGAGAATTAATACGATACCTAGAATGAAAATTTTCAACTAGATGATTGAAGAGCACAGCAAATTATGTTTTTATATTTCGTAACGTCATTTCGTAAATATATAAGAAGGGTAGGCTGAATTAACGTCGCGCTGGAATAACACAACGAACAATTGACGACAATACGGGATTTATCATGAAGATAATGGTATTTATGATTAATTCAAGTCGCACTGGAGCAACAGCAACACCTCAGCTGGTACCCCATTCTCCAAACTTCCACACTACGTCAACGAGAGGATATTTCAGATCACGGCCAATTTAGCGTGCACGAGCTCCCTTGTACACGCCGGTCTTTGGTAAAACCGAGTTTCAAACTCCCAACCCTCCAATTTCTCATCCGTTACTCTTCCAACCACGCCCACTATTTCAAAGGGACATATTCGAGGACAGCTTATCATTTTGAATCACGATCCGATGGCAAGGTCACACCTGAGCTGGCATCCCAGTCTCTAAACTTCCTCACTACACTAATGTGAAGACACTTGAGGCCATCATATATTTAACTTACACCAATCACCACGTACACAGGGGTAATTGTTGGAATCCAGTTTGTAAATCTGAACCCTAAGGTTGCTAATCCGGTACTCTTTCAACAAGGTAACACGCTCCCAAAAAATATGAAAAAGTGTTACGTGTATTTATAGTATTTTATTTTCAGAGATTACTATCATCAGGTTTCAAGCCCACAAAGTCCCTCTCTAAATGTGCTATTACGAGTAATTAGCGAGAGTTTATAAAAGTTTACAAGCTTTTACCTAATTTTTAGGTGCTTTTTAATTTTACTTTATTGTTCGAGTTCTTTACTATATTGTTCGAATTCTTTACTTTATTGTAGCTTACTTTATTTACCGAATTCAACTGAAAGCTCGCATGATTTATTAGCTAGTTGAGAAATAGCTGCTTTATCATCGGAATGAAGCTTAACTATCCTTTCCACAAAACTATATGCATAATATGAACATGTTGTAACGAATAAATTGATTTCATGCAAATAGAACAGATTTGACCCTCCAAATATTTTTAGCCGACCAACCGGTATAGTGGTTATGGTGTTTGCCTCTAGATCGGAAGGTTCCTGGTTCGAATCCGGGTCCGGGCATGGATATTTGTAAACGTATGGTGTAGAGGCGGATGGTGCACCTTAAATCTGTCGTGGCCGAAAGTCCTCACGTTGGGTTGGTGTGGGAGTTTGGAGAGTGGGGTGCCAGCTCAGGTGTTGCTTCGTCACCTGACCGTGGTTCAAAATTACGAGGTGTTGTCCTCGGATCTCTCCCTTAAGGGACTGATCCCGGTCCGTCGTCAATAGCCCGTTGTGTTGCTCTAGTACGACGTTAACTAAAAATTACCAATTACCAAATATTTTTATAAGATACGGTCCTCCAAATATTTTATTATGCCTGCGCCGTGATACGGCCCTCGAAATATCATATACTGGCTCGCAGACCAGATCCGGTACTCCAAATGTTTTTTTATCAGTGTTGCAGCTCAGATAAGGACCACCAAATATTTTTATCAGGTCTGGAAATCCACTCTAAATACTCTAAATAAATTTACCAGATCGGTGGACCTAAGGCAGTCCTCAAAATAATTTTGACAAATACAGCCCTTCGGATAAGTTTACTTGGCCATCAAACTAGATACGGCCCTATGGACAGTTTTAACCGACTCGCAGTCCAGATGCGACCATCCGGACAGGGTCACCCGTCTTGCAGACCATATACGGTACTCAAATTGTTTTTACCAGGTACGAAGGTGAGGTATATCCCTCCTAATAGGTCTTCCCGGCGCACAGGACTGATACGGATACTAAATATTCCTATAGGATACACGTTCATAAAAATTAAATATTTGAAAAGTAGCAAATCGGAGCCTAGCCTTCGGTCACAAATAGCTACGTTGAAATTTGCTCAAGAAGATTCATACAAATGTATTCCTGTTTCTCTGTTAACGTATTTGCTTTGGCAGGTCGAACTATCCCGAAACGAATTCGTTCATTTTACAGTCAAGAAGATTCCATCCATAAAAAAGGATAACTTGATCGAAACTATCAAACCTTGAGCAGAATGGTTCAAAGTAACGAAGTACGAATTGAATTCTGGGCATCCGAGGTCCCATGGCTCACATCAACGAGACAAGCTTTCCGGTGACTCCCCCTAATCCTCCAGGACTAGAACAGGGCGCAGAAGTAATTTTCCGTCGTCATGGAAACTGGTCTGCATATTAGACCTCACAAGTCCCCCCGGGTTCGTAATCGCAAATGAACTCGAGGAAGGGCAGTTGTTGTTCGAAAGCACTGTGCGAGGGCCTAATGAGGTTAAATAGTGCCCGCTGATCTCTTGACCACGGCTTGTAATGAGTGGAAAATAAGCATTCAAAGTCCTGCAATAAGTAAGGTTGAAAAAGATCTCTCCGATTTATTTCGCACGCAAAAATATATTTCTAGGTATTGTGGCAAAATCCAAATTGCTTTTTTGGAGATAAAAATATATATTTATTTTTAAACAGACTATTTACAAGGGTTTAACATTGCAAGCGCCCAAAGCAAAACGAAATACTTGATTTCATAAAAATCATCCCATTGCAACGGAGACCTCTCAACCATATGCTAAGGGATTTTCAGTTCTATTCGTTGGAATCGAGCCGATGACATCAACAGACAGGCAGGTGCAAGCATCAGGGACACTTAGGAGACGGGAAGTTTCAGAGACACTACACCGTTTGATTAGACCAGTGGTCTCCAAAGTGGTCGATATCGACCCCAGGGGTCGATATGACATTGTTAGGGGTCTATTCGGACTCAGAGGTCGATTGGGTACCGATAGAAAAATATAAAATTATCTGAAACTTTATAAAGTGGTACTTCCCTTTTTGCTTGCATTTCCAAGCTCGTACGTTGTTGAAACTGGCTTCAGTGTGTTAATTCAATTTTAACAATACAAAGAAATAAGGTATGTATGGAATACCGTGGCGATATAAGGTTCAAACATATTAACTTTGAACCCACCATCGCCAATCTTGTCAAGAGTCAGGAAGCACACCCTTCACATTCACAACGTTAGTAAATTGTATAAGTCTATATAAAAGTTTTATTTTCATATATATCAGGGAAGATTGTATTATGTATTTTTATTTTGCTACTTGAATTAAATTTTTAATTTTATCTAATTTTTAATTATGTAATTTTTAATTATGTAATTTTTAATTATGTAATTTTTAACTATGTAATTTTTAGTTATGTAATTTTTTATTATGTATTTATTCCTCCTGTTAAATATGCAATGTTAAGACAGACGTCAAAAACAAAAACGTATCCCTTCGACAAGCCCGCGATAACCTCGTTGGAAGAGGAACGGTCTAGAAACCGGAGGGTTGTGTGTTCAAATCCAACCCAAGACTAACTTGTACAAAGGCGGCTGGTGCACGTTAAATCTGTCCTGGTCTCATATGTCCTCACGTTGACGTAGTGTAGAAGTTTGGAGAGGGGGATGCCAGCTCAGGTGTAGCCGCATCATCTAACCGTGGTTCGAAATTACGTAGTGTTGTCCTCGGATCTTTCCCTTCGGGATTGATCAAGGATCGTCACCAATAGCCCGTTGTGTTGCGCTAGTGTGACATTAATTATAAAATACCAATATCCATTCAACGAAAAGCCAATATAATAATATATACTATATTATACACACAATAACACTGTAACTATAAAATAAACAGGCTAAAACCGTACATAAGCATCTTATAGTTACGCAATAGTAAAATAGGGGTCGCTAAAAAGTCAAGAAACGCTTGAAGTGGTCGATGTGCAAAGAAATTTGGTGACCCCTGGATTAGACACTCGGTCACTATGACGTCACATTATACATCATTCTTAATCGCTAACATTACTGGGATATCTGTATATACCAGCATTTGAATCCTGTCTTATTTCGTTAAATTCTATGAAGACCTAAGAAGTGTCATATTTAGTTAATAAAAAATGTCTTGTGTGTTTACCTTGACTATAACACATAGAATTGCAGTAAGTTAAAAATAAACACTCGCTATTCTAAGTCCTCCAGTACATAAACACTCGCTATTCTAAGTCCTCCAGTACATAAATGAGGTTAGAAAAGAATCCAAACAACCCTCCAATTTATTTCGCACAAACATGATTCGTGGTGTAAATAATTTTCAATTTCTAGCCTCAGTGAAAAAAGAGTTCTGCCCAATTCTTACTAGTATTTGTATCATGTGAAAATGTTTTCTATCCACACGAGTTTGAACATTCATATTCCTCTGTCTTCGTTAACTGAATTCACTGATGACTATTCGCAATGTATCAGATTTAGTCAACAGATTGTTCGAGGTGAGCTCTCGATCACATTGTGAGGATGAGATAATATTACTATCCACTACAAAATGACTCAACACTACATTGAAATGGGTGGAATCGTCATCTATTCTTCCCTCGTTACGCAGACGGGTGACGATGATATAACATTGTCGTCTAGCAGAATCCGACATCGAAATTAGTGACATTTCTGACTCTTCCCAATAAACTTGACTGTAAGAATGATACATCAGTATCATCTAGTATTACAAAATCCATCATTGAAATTATTGGAATTGTCATCTACTCCTCCCACTACGCAGTCTTGTGATACATCATTATCATCTAAAAGAAACAAACACCGAAATTAGCGAAGTCAAATGTTTAAATGGATATATCAGTGTCATCTTCTATGATAGAATCCGACATCGAAAGGAGCGAAATTTTCATACGCTCTTCCCATTGTACGCAGTCAAATATTTGAATGATACATCAGTGCCATCTACTACAGCAGACAGAATCCGACATCCAAATGAGCGAAAAAGTTTCATAAACTCGTTCTATAGAAAGTAGTCGAATGTTTGAATGATACATCAGTGCCATCTACAACTACAGAATCCGACATCCAAATGAGCGAAATTTCCATAGACTTAAAGCGTATGCAGTCTAGTGTGACGGTAGATCAGGTTTAACACCCAGCTGTGCTTCAAAAAGGATAGTGTTACTTATTTATCTTAAGCAGTTACTTATTTATCTTAAGCACAAATTTCCTAAACGAATCAAATGTTATTGGATTTTCTATAGCAGCCGTAAAGGATTATTTGAGAAACTGGATCTTCCTGGGACTTGCCTCGACGCAATTGATTCGGATGAATCACGCAAATTGGATCATCTGTGGTTTCCCCGTCTGGGAAACATCGATTAGCTCTCCACCCTCCCCACAGAGAATGGATGTTCGGTATTAGTCGCTGTCCATTTTCTTCATCACTGTCAAGAGGACCGCTGTCGGACATAACAGTTGACCCTTATGTTGTGCGATATATCACCTCACGTTCGCAGCAGAGGGAGCACTGATCACTAGATTGGTATTTTGCTACTCAAGGAAGAAGCTATTGGACCCTTTTCTTCTATTGTTACACTATTTATAGATAGTGCTTAGCATTAAGATCTTTTAGTATTAAGCAAACATAAGTGAGTTTTCTTTTGTATTTGCATAGTGGATTTTATACTAAACTACCCTTTAGCTTAATAGCCTTATTTATGCAGTCCTTTGTGGTGACGGTTAAGAAATACTTGAAGAACAAAAAATGCTTCAGACAGCCCTCCTGGTCATTATCTCCACGAGGTATCTTGTCATTACTAAAGCTGACCAGATTTTAATGGACAGGATATCTCGTCAGAAGAAAACTGACCGGAACTGACTGATAAAAACTGACTACATCGTTATAACGAGATATCTCGTCATTCTAAAAATTGGTTAGATCTTGATGGACGAGATATCTCGTCAAAACAACATGGAGGGTTAAGTAAGATTGGAATACGTTTTCACGGGTAAAATGTTACTTATATATATATATATATATTTCTTTACCAAGGCTTAATTAAAACAATAAAAAATTCAAAATAAACTTTTAATCTACGTCTTTCAAATTCCAATCTGATTACTAATATGTATCTGCTTACAGAGATCAATGTACAAAATGTCTTTGAAGAGAGCATTTGTATTCGAATTTTTTACATTACAATGTTATTTGTACTAGTCTTAGTAAAATATAGATATTCACGTACCTTCATTTAAAACATGTAAAAATATTTTTTTTAAACATTTTACGCTGAGAATTATTCAAAATATCATATATTTCTAATTTATCAAGATCACGAGCAGATTGCCACCAAGCCTGTATGTTTTATTTGTTAGTCCCGGAGTTCTTTAAATATTTATTATTGACTTTAAAACGTATTGTTATATTTTATATTGGTTGTACATTTTGTACCTCGATATCATTTTACTTGTATCGTATACTTGCTGCTATATTGTATTCTCATACATTTTCTCTTTCCTTTTTCGTAGTCTTTTCATTGTCATGTGTATAGATGAATTTGTATATCAGTGTGAATAAGCAATGATTCGAGTAGCATCTCTTCCCCACTTCTGCAGCACCAGCACCAGTTCAGATGACGGGCCCCAGTGCCAATTCGGATGACAGGCTCTTCGATGACAAGTCCCAGTACCACTTCAGATTATGGTCCCAGTAAAAGTTTAGATAATGGATGCTAAAAATACTCCAGATGACCCCAAAGCCTTAGCTCTAGTACCATTTCAGATGAGGGCCCGATATCAAATTACATGACTCCAGTACTGAATCGAAAGCGGGTTCCATACAAAAGTCCCCAATACCCAGACAAAAATCCCCAGTACCAGTTCAGATGTCCGGCCCAGCATCAAATAAGATGATTAGTCATTAAATTAAAATTAATACTTTTGGTACTCAGTATTTAGCTTGCACAGATACGAATTCGTTCCTCCCTTTTCTTTTCACATTTCACAACGCAAATGTAATGCAAAGGTTAATAAATATATAACAGATTTAACATCACAATACAAAAATCTTTCACACTTTCCGTGTCCCTAGTAGCCCTTGGTCCGGTACCCTTGTCCCACGACCCTATTCGTATGTGTGGAACCAAGGGCTTACAATAACTGGAGGTTGAATTCCCAACCAGTTAATAAGCGCCGTGGTAGCCCAATTGAAAGAGCAACGGGTTAGCAAATGGAAGATTGAGGGTTCAAAACTCGATCCAACCAAAGACCTTCATGTACGTGGGGCTTGATTTAAATTAACTCTGTAGTGACCTCAAATGTCCTCACGTTAGTGCGGTGGGAGAGTTTGGATAAAGGGGTGTGTGTGCCAGTTTAGGTGTTGTTCTCGTCATCTGACCACGGTTCAAAAGTACGAGGCGTTGGACTTGCATCTTTTCCTTTGGGATTGAACCCGGGCCGACGTCAATAGCCCGTTGTGTTGCTCCAGTGCGACGTTATCTAACTGCTTACCTACCAACCAGCTGATAAAACAAAACCAGGATACAAAAAAATCTCTAAGTTTCTGGCTACGCGAAAGTCTCCACCAGGAAATTCCACAAGCAGGGAACGAAGCGCCGAAAGCAAAGAATCGCTTTTACCTCGGGTCTACAGGAGTTAAACTTTTCTATTGACTTCTAAAAAAAAATGGATCCGTGGAAAGTTTTATCTCCGGCGAGCATGAGATTTCCTGGCTTCGAAAGGGTGAACTGAGTCACGGCACAGTTTGCAGGGTCATGGCGCTCTTATTTGCTCTACTCATTAGACTGGCCCTACTGTTTGCCCAAGTAATTACCTCTTGCCATTCACGAAGAACACCCCGGAGCTTATACATGAGCCCCTTTTTCCGTTTCATTAAACAGCGGCCTCTCCCCCGGAGATCAGCTCCATTATCAGACGTAAAGTGGCACGGTGCCGGTAATAAGGGTTGCCATGACAACGCGCGTGCCACAAATCCATTCCCTCGCGTCTTGTTAGTGCCAGTTCATTTCAACACCCTGTCTTACGCTGTAGACATGTTTTGGGATGTCTTACGCAGTGAACTGTAAAATGTAAGCGGACTTTTCATTAGCGAATTGTAAAGCCAATCACATATACCAACGAACTGCGATGCACAAAGCCATTTACTCATTAGTGAAAGGTAACGAAAAGAGCGTACTCATTAGGAGATTGTATAACATGCAAAACCGTTAAGTCTCTAGGGAAACTTTCGTGGAATTTTCGGAATACATAAAAATCTGCTTGCGCAAATTTCAACATGGCTATTTGCAAAACAATTGCATTTCTGGTCATCGAACCTAATAAATATATTTAGAAGGTCGTGTCTGGTCAGCTGGATTGTAAATCTATCCAGAATGTCATATATGTTCTGAAGGCCTCTTAAACCAGTCCGGAAGGCCGTGTATAGCCTACGTGTATGGTAAACCTACCAGAATGATCGGCTGATCAACCTATTTGGAACGACAAATCTGATGTATGAGCCCGATAAAAATATTTAGAGGGCGATGTCTCGTCTGTGGGTCGGCTAAACCTATTCGATGAGGTGTATTTGGTTTGATGGTCTGATAAAACTATTTAGATGGCTGTATCTGGTCTGTGGGTCTGAGGTAAATTCTATATCACAATGCATTTTACCTTACACTTAATCTTACTCGTATGGTCATTTATCTCCAGCACGTACAATTTTTTCTGGTAGTCTGACACCAACCAAGACAGCTATCTCTAAAATGGCCAAAAATGTTTAGATAAATTTCACTATACAACGAAAACTCTTGATTTTCGTTCGTATGAATTCGTAAAAAAAGTAATTACTCTACATGCAACAAACCGTTACTTTAGTATAAATTATGATTTTGTTGAACAAAGGAAAATGGTTTACATCCCAGGTTAATGTCTTAGAAAAGGTACCTCAACTGTTCATTTTGTGAAAATCGTATTTAACTCTATGAGCGTCATGAGATTTCAGTGTATTGTGTGTGTGTGTTTTTACCCCACCATACTCTAACGATAATGACTAAATAACTTTATCGATTGGTTAACTTCCCAAGTGTTTCGACAAGATATCACGTCCAGGATCTTGTCAATTTTGCTGAGGACAAGATATGTCGTCCAAGATCTTATCAGTTTTGCTGAGGATAAGATCTTGTCAGTTTTACTGAGGACAAGATATCCCGTCCAAGATCTTGTCAATTTTTCTGAGGACAAAATCTTATCAGTTTTTCTGAGGACAAGATCTTGTCAGTTTTGCTGAGTACAAGTTATCTCGTCCAAGATATTGTCAGTTTTGCTGAGGACAATGTATCTAGTTGAGACAAAACTACCCTTTTACTCCAAGGGGAATGAAAATCCTAGTAAATTATCTTTCTCAAAACTGGCTATAGTTGGAACAGGTTTCTGAACCAGAGGCTAGCTACTACAGGGATGTTTCCTGCTCGAATTTAAATTACCAGCATTGTTAAGAGGGGTTAACCCCATTAAGATTCTGTTGGTCAAGCAGATGAAAACTTGGTTGGATGTCATAGCAGGAAGGTGGGGAAGTCTGCAGGTTGAAGAACGGATATTATGCGTGTGAATCTCTCGGAGGTTTAAAGTTCAAAAATTTTGTTGATTTAAACCTCCTGGTTGTTGCATCGACAAGGTATTTCGGCATTAGCAAAACTGAATATATCTGGACGAGTTATCTCGTTCATCAAGCTCTCGTGGACTCGTCATAAAAAGAAAACTGACCAGATATTGATCTAATCATCATCAAAAAAATCGGCCTTGATAGACGAGATATCTCGTCGAAACCACTTGGCGGGTTAAAATATTAGTTTTATCTGTTTTCAAAACTTTCTAATAGGTGTTAAACTAAAATGGAATAGTGAAAAAAACATAAAATAAAATATCCAAATAAAAAATTTTAGATTCTTATTACCCCTTTTTTTTTTAAATCGCCTTCAGGGGCACGTCTTTAGATGTGTACGATCATATTCCTCGAAGTACCCGAACGATCTTTCCTCCCTTTTAATTTTACCCTAGCCTACCCTTCTGCTCTTCGCTTTTCCTTTCTTCCTCCTTATGTTGTCTGTTGATTTTCTCGAAGCTTGGCTAAATACGGCCCTTGCGCCATAAAACCCGAAAACAGTCCTTTAAAAATCGAATTAAGAATGAAAGAGAAAGCGATCGTTGGGGATCCGCTGGGAAGATGTTGGTTTCATAGAGCTCCCTCCTTCATAGGCGTAACTAGGGTTGTTGAATGGGGGCGTTGCTTCTCACAAAAAGTTTGGATTGTATCCCAGTAAAATGGGAAAGATTACATTAATTATATTAATATAATTAACATCTATTAATTATTTATAATTAATTATTTTAATATGGTAAATATCTATTACTTATTAAAAATTAATTAATTATGTTAATACATATTCATTAATTAACACTTGATTTTTAAAAATCACAATTTTTTTATAGCTCAAAATTTAAAAAAAAACGATGCCGCAGTTGCCGTCGCAGGATTGAAAACTCGCTTTTTTTGCTCGATTCTTAGCAGTTTTCTAAGAAAGTACGGATCAGAAAATTACGAAATTACCATGGTTTGTTCAAAATTGTACAGGGAACACGAGTCTTCAGTCGTGATTTTTTAGAGTGCTTCTAAATGTGAATTTTGCAGCTCGTCGAGCTATTTTAGAAATTCAATAAATTCAATTTGGTTACTGGAAATATTTTTTTGAAATTCTGGAAAAACCGGTACATTTTCGTTATTTTTTGGTAAACTGTCATATTTATAGCTTATTACTATCAGTTTTTAAATTTAAAAAAACGCACTAAACCTTAGAATGTACTCTTTCTAACGGTACAGTTATTTTTGAAATTGGTTGATAAATAAATTCGATGCGATTAAAAGTTGATCATATAAATTTTGGAATATTGGGAAATATCCGTCAATTCTTAACTGTCATATTAATAGCTTATACTATTATTTTTTTAATTTGAAAGCATAACTGAAAACCTTAGAATGTACTCTTTCGTATGGTACAATTATTTTGGAAATTGGTTAATAAATAAATTTTCGATGCGATTATAAGTTGATCATATAAAAATTTCGGGACTTTAAGATCGTAGGTTCCGATACACAAAACTAAAACTGTCATATGTGTAGCTTTATACTATTTGTTTTAAAATTTGAAAATACTACGTGAAAGCTTAGAATACACTCTTCCTTACGGTAAAATTACTTTTAAAATTGGTTCATAAATAAATTCGACACTATCAAAAGTCGGTCATACAAATTTCGCATGTTTTCGTTGCATTTTCTGACTAACTTATTTGCCAGATATCAAATTTATCATAGCAACGATTTTTTTTTAAATTGGCAAGGAAAAAGGCTCGCTTTTTTCATTCTATTCTCAGACGGCTTCCCGAGAAGGTAGAGATCAGAAAATTAAGAGATTAACATGGCCTATTTAAAATTGTAGAGGGAACAAGATGGAGAAGATTTTTTACTGATGCGTTAATGATACATTAAGTGTTAAAATAAAGAAAAGAGAAATCACTTGCGAAAATAATGTTGGTTTGCGAAGCAAACCAAATAGGATTGAGTAGCAATCCCCGGGGGTTCGCGAGCAGGGGGCGGAGCCCCCTATTTTAAACAATACTTACCAGATGTTTTTATGGTGAATTTTAAAATTTACAATATATTTAAATTAGAAATTAAAACGTCGATTTTTTCGTAACTTCTCAGATTTAAACTTGATTTGCTTGAAGCATATCTGTAAAAATTCTCTCGATACTAATTTTGTAGTCTATGAGTGCTCACAATTTCTTAATAAGTGTATTAACTATATACTTGTGAATAACTACATGTAAGTGTAATATTTATGATGAGATTAAGGCATGATATCATTCATCAGTGTTGATAGAAACATCACTGTTGTAATGTCAACAAGAGAAAAAATAGCTTATACTTTTCACATTAACGTTTCTATTGAATTTTTTTAGTAAAAAATTCATCTCCCGAAAGTATTATTTAAATTCTAAAATAATTACATCAAATATGTCTTACCTTTAAACTGTAATAATGCTTTTTCACCATTATTTTTTGTTATGTCTTGTAATAAAGGAATAAGAGTGTACTTCCAAGTCCAACAAGATATTTAATAATTATAAAGGGACATCACAATAGACAGAGATAAGTAGGAAAATAGCAGCGTAATGGCTCAGAGGCAATTGTGTCAATTACTACGTATTATAAAAGATTATATCAGCCTGTTGTAACTGATTAGAGTATACTATATTTACTAGAAACAGTAATGGTAAACACGTGACATCATAAATCTGAATGCGTAAGTAATGTATAAACATTCGTGGTTAACAGCACTCATAATATAAACACTTAAAGGAAGTATGCAACATTTTTAATATTAAAACATTTTTAAGCAGAAGTACAGAAGATGTGCTGTGGATAAGGTTCCCCAGAACATCTCTGTAAAGAGAATATGTCCTCTCACCCTTAATTAATTTGGACTTCTAATAATATGTAGGCTGTTAAGAAACCATGATTATAAACTGAAACTAATAGAACTTAATGAATATCTAATATTACAAAAATAAGTGTTTGTCTGTTTTTTTCTCGGGCACAAAATCCTGACGATCCTATGGCACTTACAGCAATGAGATTTGGCATACAGGTAGTCCAAATTTTTTGCAATTTTTGGGGCGCGGCGAAAATTTAAAATTCAATCTAGAAGATTTTTAAATGAATTTAATAGTTTTATTCTCTACCTGGTTCTTCGTCCGGACGAAGGAAGAATAGCCCCAATCTTGACTTTTCTACCCACGTGACCTTGAAACCATGCCAATTTTTTTTCATTGCTTCGGAGAACGCTCAGAAAATTATTTTTTACGCTTACGCTTTCTTTTTGCACGCGGAAAAAATTATTTTTCTCGTTTACGCTTTGATTTTGCGCGGAGATATAATTAACCAGCCAGGCGATAAGTCTTTTCACTTTGTCACACTTTTTCTTCTATCTCCTTGACCATTAAATACAGAGTAAAAATTTTAAAGGATTTGAAATCTGCGGAAAATTTCAGTTTGGATTGATACCTAAAAATATGATTTTCTTTAAATAAATAATTTGAAATTTAATATATCTTCAACTGTTTTGAAATCTGCGAAAAATTTTACACCAGATTATAATACCTTACACCACGGGCACGGCAACGACGGACTAGCCACGCAGTGGTTAGTAATATATAAATGTATGTCGAAAAGGAAATTTACCACAAAAATCTCTATTTATTGACGAGTGTAGTATCGAGAATTCCTTTGTACTCAGAAGCATTGGCGTGACAAGGGTTGATGACTGAGGGGGGAGGAGTTCAGTCCCGAGAAGTATGAACTGTACACCAATATAAAGGTGAAGCATCTGGAGACCTTCTCAGGGAAATTTTCGTATTTTTATGTTAAAAATCACACGATATATTGATGCTGTTTTTCTTAGAAAATTGATAAAATTATTAAAAATTTTGCGTCTAGCAAATGTTAGTCACTTTCATTTTTAAAAAAGTCGTTTTAAACAATGTTGTTTTATAGTATCATACGTGAGAAACACATTATTTGGTTTAGCAACAAATTATTTAAGGATAGTTTAAGATTACAATAAAACCCTGCTAATTCAAACCCCCCGTTCATCCGAGTTTTATTAATCCAAACCATCTATTTTAAAAATTTGTGAAACGAACTACAGTAAATCAGTGACAACATGTAATAAAATTATTGAAATAAAAAACATCATTGGTAAGAATGCACATACATTCAAATTTAAAGATTATCATTAAATTAAAAAGAATAGAAAAAATAGTCATTAGAACTTTATGAACTATAATAATTGGACAAAATTAGTTAGTTTCAGCTGTGATAAATACATATAAACATTTTCCCAGTTGGTTCTTCAAAAAACATATTCTAAGTCAAACATAAAAAAAAAAAAAAAATCAAGTGAATAAAAATTTTACTTTGGTCGTGCATTTACGTATATTTTTGAGTATAAGCTGAGAATTTTTCAACTTTTTCTAAAGATAAAGTATGTGGGGGGGGGGTCGGTTTATATACGGATCCGCTAATTTCGCAAAAAACTAAGGTACATTTCCGTTAGCCGGGCGCAAGCGATAAATCTCTGACTATCGCCAAATATCGCACACAAAATAATAATTCAATACCGTAATTAATTAGCACATAAAAGTAACAATTGGAAAGGGAACATTTTTTGATACAGCTGTTGAATTCGGATCTCCCTCCGGTGGCAGCAACTTCGAGTTCTTTACGAGCGGTTAACGATTTTTATAGCAACTCCAACGCGTGTTGGGAAAGCAACCCAACTTTTTTACTTCGTGCCATCCGACTCGGATCCGAATCCAACTGCTGTTTTAAATTTTAAAGTCTTTTAACTTACGTTTTGAATGCAGTCTTTAAGCAAAAAGAGAAAAATCAGTCATAAATCCTTCAAATTCCGTGCCTAAATCCGATTTTCCGAATAGTTCGTAAAATTCGGCTTCACTCATTGGGATGTCCTGATGCGTATCATCATCAGTTCCAATGCCCTTTCCGTACTAGAATTTATATGTTCTTCATACACAAAATCGTCCTCGCTGCCAAGGGTCAATGAGCCCGCTCCCCCTTTGAAACTTTATGTTCCGCTCATGTCTTAGGCTGCACGGCGAAGAAAAGTGCTGATAAAAAAAATTCCCTTCCCCAGCCTTTACCCTTGACCATTGTTGAAATGATCATGTGTCAACCACCCAGTCAGAGGTCCGGCATCAGGTGCGGGACACTTTTGGAAGATCATTAGCGGTCACCTTTTTAATAGCGTGGAAAGGGGGCGAATAGACAGCCTCGCTGTGAAACCTGCGGATTCAAGCTCAGTACACTCGTCATTGCATAACTTTACTACAAAGTTAAATCGTGGCGACCAGTTGGAGAGTTCAGTCTCATTTAGATCCTACCCGAGTTTCTTTTAAGAGCAATAATGAATCCCCTCCTTCTTTTGAATCCTAATTTCCCGTATATCATCACCTGTCAATCATCCCGTCAGAGGTCGGATTCAGGAGCTGGACCGTCGTGACACTGGGAAAAATCATTAGCAATTTAAAACTATCTTCGTTGGCGAGTGGCGTTTTACTTCACAGCGATTTGATTGGAAAATATTCCACCCGTTTTACCTTCTTGCGACATTTACGCCCTCACGGTTTTATGTTTGAACGTCACAGAAAATTATTTTTTTAATTTTTATTTCGGCTTATATACAGGTTTTGAATTTTGGGTAAATTTTTGAAGAAAAAACGCACCCTCGGCTTATACACGGATCGTCTTATATTCGGAAATATATGGTATTTATATTATGAGTGTAAAAATGATTTTTATTTTTATATAATCTAATTTAACTAGCCATAAAGCCTCAAACTCCGATTGCTCTTCATTAACAAATTTGACTCTCTTTTATGACGAACTAAATGGTGGTTGAACCCCCAACTCCCCCTGGTTACGCCTCTGAACTAATGTACCATTGTTTCATTGATTACATTTATTTAAACATTAATTAAAATTAAGTTATGAATAGTTTGCGAAGTTATTAACATAGGATTAATTTGTATATATATATATTAGCAAAATTTTTCTCAACTGAATGGGGGAGTGTTGAATCCCCAGCCCCCCTGGTTACGGCTATGTTTATTACACAAGTAAAACATTAATTAAAATTAAGTTATGAAGAGTTTGTGTAGTTATTAACAAGGTATTAATTGGTGAAAAACTCATTATATATATATATTAGCAAAATTTTCCTCAACTGAATGGGGGAGGGGTTAAACCCCCTACCCCCCTGACGGCTATTTTTGTTGCACAAGTAAAATATTAATTAAATATTAATAATATTAATTAAATTAAATTGATTAAAATTAAGTTATGAATAGTTTGAGTTGTTATTAATAAATAATTAATTTGTGAAAAGCTCATATCTTTATACATTAGCAAAATTTTTCTCAACTGAATGGGGGGGGGGGTGAACTCCCATTCCCTCCCCCCTGGTTACGCCTATGCCCTACTTTGAACGCCACTACGAAATAAATTCAAGCATTGCGTTTACCCAACTATCGGATGAGGAAAGAGGCTATTTTCGGTCCTTTCTTAATTGCGGTCAACCTGAATATGCTCGAGGAAAATCGAACCTAATAAATAATTCAAGTTAAGCAAGTAAGAACGCGCAGTAATAAATCAACATGACATTACAAATGAGTTTTTCAAGCCACTCATCGATCCACTTCCGAATGGAGAATCTTAGGAAGAAAAGCAACTAGAGGAGATCCCTCCTTCAGAGCTTCCTCGCATTACGCCTTGATAATATTGAAAATCAATGGATCAGCCCAAAACCAAACGTCTTGTTGTGGAACCACTCGGGATGAAAAAACAGATCTCATCTTTCCCCAAATTTTGAGACTGGGGCTGAGGACAGGACCGTTCTTAAGTGGTGTGCACTTGCACGTTGTCAAGAAAAATAGAGGTGGCAGAAAGACAGGCGCAATATGTCTCCAATTTTAATCGTCTGAGCGTCGCTGAATTTCCGAGTGTGGCAGTATTGCTTTTACCCTACAGTATACATAACGACAGAAACTCATCTATTAGTTGAAAGAATCCACGGATGCTTTTAACATTAGGAAAAATACCACACGAGAGAGGACTAATATAATGCTTTGGAACGATTCTATTAGTCTTTTTCTTAGAACATGATCCTTTAAGACGATTCAATTGATTCTTTTCTTAGAAAAACATTCTTTAGAATGATTCTATTTGTCCTTTTCTTAAAATATGATCCGTTGCGAAGAAGTCTATAGATCCTTTTCTTAGAAAAACATTTTTTGGAACGATTCTATTGGTCTTTTTCTTAGAACATAATCCTTTGGGACGATTCTATTGATCCTTTTCTTGAAATATGATCTTTTGAAACGATTCCATTGGTCCCTTCCTTCGAATGGAATCCTTTGGAACCATTCGATTAATTCTTTTTTAGAACAGATTTCTTGAGAGCGAAAAGTACCCATTATAATTACACAGGGTATTTAAGTGAATAAGAAATTTAAGTTAAGAAAAGTATTACAATTTAGAGTTTACTCCTCTTAACAATTATTGAATACTAGCAAAATACCCGACCTTACTCGGTTTGAATTGGTTTACTCTAGATTGAAGAGATAATCAAAATATATAATGACTTACGTTTTTTGTGGAATAAAAATTTATTTTAACATCTTTCGCCATCTTTATATTTTCTACAACTTACTTTGGACACAAATCCTACACATGCATATCCATTCATGTAATACATTTCACATACATCGCACAATTGCTGTATGACAAAGCTACAAAATGACGAAAGGTGATACTAAGGTTACTACTATAAAAGACGATTTATAGGAAGATTTGGAATTCCCTTTCTTAAGTTCTTTTCATGTTCAACTCAATTAATTAAAATTACGATTTACGGCGAGTGCTCTCGCACTCATAGTCAACAAAACAATATTTTTTTACTTGTGGCACTCTTGCCTCCGGTATGCGACATTGTGAAATTTTGCAATCTTCTAATGTCATTATTACAACGAATTTTTTAATGTTTGAAAGTTCCAGTTTGGATTAATAAACATTATTATTCTTTCAATAAAGGCATTATTCTTTAAATAACGGCATTATTCTATAAATAACGGCATTATTCTTTAAATAACGGCATTATTCTTTAAATAACGGCATTATTCTTTCAATAATGGCATAACTACACTTAAAATTTACTGAAAATTTATACTGACTTACCTAACATTTTCAAGTCTAATACTTTGTGGTGCTGTTGGGTGTGATGAGAAGGAAAACACATTTATTAAAATAATAAATATTTAAAACAGGAAACAGCGAAGTAAAACAAAATAAAAGATGTCGTAAAAAATTGTTCTAAAGATATTAATTTGTGATTCAATTTTATCTCTTGATCTCGCACAGTTGCCACAACTTACAACTAAAAGTGTACAAAATTTAGAAATGTGAAATGAATTCAGAGCGAAAGAACCAGAAAAAATATCACTGCTCGCGCGATCGTGTTCATTCTCGTTTCATTGAAAAATATCGTCTGTCCCAAATATTCGGAAATCGTTTTCATTGCGCAAAGAATAAAAATAAGACTCGAAATAAATAAAGTATCAGAGATTAAATTCCATAAAAAAAAAATAATAATAATTTTTTGAAGAATAATTAATTTTTCAGCAGTACTGGTAAAGCAATCGAAGTAATCGTAATATTCAATAGACATTCCAATTTTTCCAAAAATACCAAATTATGGTTGATTTAAGTATACTTACTCAGGTGTTTTAGCATGAAACTCAACTAAATATAACAATAAAGAAATGTTTAATATTGCATTCACTAAACTAATAGATAATGTATAAAATGAAATACACTGCAATAAAATATCTGGAACACAATTCATGTGATGTCTACACAAACACACAAACACAAAATCGAGCATAGAACAGAAAGACGGACAGACAGACTTTCGCAACCAATGCCACTCTCTAAATGAAGATAAGTACTCACTGTATGCAAATTTCCATGAAAATATCTTAAACCGTGTGGACGTGTATAGGGCACAACATACAGACAGACAGACAGACAGACAGACAGACACCAAACGAGAAAAAGGCGGATTCGGCATCAGAAGGGTCCAAAACGGATAGAAAACTTGAAATGGGTCGAAAATATTGAATGTACAAACAAACACTCCATTCTTATTTATATAGATGGTTCATATTTCTCTGGTCTATTTTAGTTTCCTGGAAGACGATGATGATATCTGAGCATCTTTGCTACAACTTGATATTCGTTGTAAATAAAGGCTTGATGAAATTTCTTACTGATTTGGCCGAAATATTCTTTTTATTCGAGAACAGAGCTCTCGTTTTTAATATTCCTATAATACAAGGTATATTGTTTATAATAGAGTGGGGTTTATGGGGTTTCTATCATAAAAAATATGAGAGTCTGGTCAAGAACAGTTAATGATGAAGTTTATTAGAAGTGTTTTATGTGGCTCAGTGACCAATGCCTTTGATAGAGAGTTTCTGAACCCCAAAAATAGTGTTTTTTTTTAAACAAATTTTAAACAATTAAATAGTTAAACTTTACAAAAATATGTTTTACTCCGAATCTATTCTTGAAAAAGACACCTTTGCCATGTAGAGAAAGGACAGATATTATGTAGCCATTTCTCTTGCATGGTCCTCGTTGATAAGAAGAAAACATTTCTGAAGAAATGTTAATTGAAAAAAAAAACCAAGAGGCCATACACTAGACATTTGAAAACAATGCGGCAAATTTTAAGCGGGACATTACACGTTTGACAGTAATAAGGAGTATTTTAATTGGTACACTATAATTTGAAAGCAATAAGACAAATTTTAAGTAGCATACTAGGAGCTTGATAAAGCGATAAGGCAAAATTTTAAGCGGCGCTCTATTCGTTTGAAAGCAATTAGAAAAGTGTAAAGTAGCGCACACTTAGACATTTGAAAAGCAGTAAGCCAAACTTTTAGGGGTACACTAGATGTTTGAAAATCATGAGGCAAACTTTAAATGGCACTAGACGATTGAAAGCAGTAAAGGCAAAATTTAAATAGAACACTAGACGCTTACGTGAAAGTAATGCAGACTAGAATTATACAAGAAAGTTATACGGAAAGGAACGACGTATCAATGACGAACTACTTAGCAGATGACTGCTTACTTCCGCATCATAATTGATAAGAGAATTTAATAAAAATTTAAATTGCTATAAGAGAGGGAAGTTAAAGGGAGTGGCTAAATGTACTGCAAAATTAAATAGTAATTAGGATATAGAAGATACAATTTAGTAATTGATACAATTTGGGATAAAAAGCAATAAGGCATTTTTAAGTGGTACACTAGATATTTGAAAGAAATAATGCAAACTTTAAGTAGAACCCCATGCACTTGAAAACAGTAAAACAAACTTTAAATGACGCACTAGACGTTTGAAAACGACAAGGCAAACTTTTAAGGGGGAACTAGTCGTTTTAAGGAATAAAGTAAAGTAAGGTGTCACACCAGTTGGAAAAGGTTGCCATCCCTGTTCCAGACTATCTCGGTGACGCTTTTAGTGCAGTTTTTTCTCAAAAGCTTTTGTATCTCAAAATTCCCAAGTTGATTCCTCATTTATTTCCCTTTCTATTCCCCAAACATCACGTAACTGCAAATCCCTATTTCATTCTCTAAAATCTTTTCGAATTATGTACTGAGGTTTGCATTTTAAAGAACGGCTTATTTTAAAAAGGAGTATGACTCCGCTTGTTTTTCTTTTTACTTCACAAACGTCACGTAGTTGCAAATCCGAATTTAATTCGGAACCGTGTCCTGCGATTTGCATTTTGAAGGGTAGTTTAGTTTCTTCCCCTCAATAGGAGCTAGGGGATTTTTCATTGACTTTTCCCCCACCCCTGACAGCTAATGCGGCGGCCGTCATTAGCTTCCCCACTTTGTGAGCAAATACAACCTGCCCGGGTTCAGCCGCAGGGGTCAAACCGATAATTGGGGAGACAACCCCTCGGGGTAAGGGGGCTCCCCCTTCAATCAGCAGATTCTCCGCTCCCCTCTAGTTTGAAATTTCGTTCCTCCGAAGTGGGAACTTCCATTTCCGAAAGGGATTTCGCGCGAAGAAAAACTCATCTTATCAAGTCCATTCTTTTTAATGAAACAGCGGTGGCCCGTAGCATCCTTGTAAAAAACCCAGAAGCCCAAACTAAAAAATTCCGGTGGAGAAAATTAAGTAGAATCGATTAAACCTGAAGCAAAAAGGACGAAATCTGAGTGAAACGTTGGTTTCTCATTAAAAAGTCTTGATTTTCACAGCCAACCAGGGAATGTTGATGTCTCATCATTTCAGCCGAAAGTGGTTTCTTTCTATGATTAGTGAATGACTGGGGCCATCGTGGCTCAGTGGGTATGCTCACTGCTTTAGTTACCTTCGAGTTGTAGGCAAACCAGCTTCGATTCCTGTCAGGTGCATTCCTCCCTGGGTGTATTTCTACTCTCTGTCTCAGCAAAAGCTTTCATTATTTGTGTGACTTATTGGATATTATATGTGAATGAGTGGCTATATATAAGTCGGACTGCTACTGAGATGACTCCCAGATCGTATGATCAATAGCAGACGTGCTCTACCCGTGACTAGGATAAGACAGATGAAGAGTGAGTGTGGCTTTTGTGAGATTCTCCGGTCAGACAGTGAAGAATATGGGCCAAGGAACCCTTTAGTCCCCGAGGGACGTTGAGCGGGGATGTCCCTGGACTATCATCTGGGTAAGGAGGAAAAAGAGAACGATGGTGGAGGGCAGAAAAGGGGCCTCGAGCGGTGGACAACGACCCTAAAGGACATAGTCAGGGTTTTTTCGTAGTCATGTAAACGCTGTTCATATAAATATGTAAATAGCATGTAGGGCACGCTTCAAGTTTAAATAAATGTATAAAAAAACGCCCCTGTAAAAGCCGTCATTCTTCAAAGTAGCCTAACAAATGAAACAAAAAGAACCACCACGTAGTATGACAGCTTTTATTATACGCAATGTGTACTTTTAACAAGTTAAAATGGACATTTTAGACTAGTATCTGATGAAGCCACCCCAATCCCATAAACTTACAAATTGTATTCTGATGCAGCATTATTTTTGTATTACATATCGTAATGCTGTACGGGGCCGCAGTAGCCCGGTTGAAAAGGTAACAAAGCAATCGGATGGTTGAGAGTTCGAAATTCGATTCAGTAAAACCTTTTGCACTTTAAATCTGCAGTGGCTTCAAATAACCTCACTTTGGCGAGGAAGTTTGAAGAGTGGAGTGCAAGTTCAGGTGTTGACCTTGTCTTCTGACCGTTGTACAAAATTAGGTGTTGTTGTGTTCAACTATTCTCCTTTAGGATTGATCCCAGATCGTCGTTAATTGCCCGTTGTGTTGCTCCAGTGCGACTTCAATTAATTACCAGTTACCTACTACTGTACATTTATATGTGGCACACGTTCAATACGTTTGTGTATGCCCATTTACTTGACGTTCTATGTGGAGCGTTACCAAATGTGGCCCTTAACCCAACCAACCAGTCTAGATAATATGCACAATGGATCGTTGCCCGTGGTCATGATTGTTTCTTCCAGTTTTCCGCGTTTGTAAAAGATAACCTCAAGCACACTTCAATCATCCACACAAAAGTGCTAAAATTGAGTGTATGCCTTTTGGGCTAGTATTTATTTGTATTTTGCTGTCTTTGCGTGAAAAAAAAACAACGGCAAAAATGGAGCTGACATAAGGTTGTCTAAAGCTAGACACAGTATTTGTTCTTTTGCTTTCTTTCAAATCTCGACATTCCTGGTGTTCAAGATCGATGGAAGTTGAAATCCTAGCACGATACTGTTTCACTCTAATCTTCAGGTCATTAACCCTCCAAGTGCTTTCGACGGAGATACCTCGTCCTCAAAGATCTGTCTTTTTTTTAATGACGAGATATTTAATCCAGATAGAACTGCTGTAATATTCCAAGATAATGACAATCCAAGTGGGAAAAACAAAATGTCCTTCGCCAAGAATTGGTGACAATTTAGAAAAGGTTTTTCCATCAGACTGATCACTACACGGCAGTTTTCGATGCGAAAATAAACCATCAGAAGGGTTAAAGGAAGTTGGGTTGTTTTTATTGGGGATTTAATGGAGTAAAGATACGGAAACATACGGACAAGTTGAGTTAAAGGGAAGTTGGGAGATTCAACGAGAGGGATTGTTGGTGCTCTCAAACAAACCAAACCATCTGCGAAGATTTTACTTTAGCTGCACAAAGGCCCTGTCACGGTACATATCAGGGTTACTTTAAAATGTAGATTACTACCGTTAAAGAACGTTTGGTGAATTAACAAATTGGATTTGACCAATGAACTATTCCATACAAATTCGGATTTTAATTTGTATTTTTACTGGTGCTGAAATTACTTTCAAAAACAGCCAATCGACATCCTATTCACAATATGTACAGTAAACACTTCACCGAAGAAAAGCTACTACTCCTATATATTTAGATCGACAAAATGTTCTTCTCATACCAACAGTCCACGTTGGCACAGTGTGGAAGTTTGGAGAGTGAGGTTACTAGATCAGTTGCGACCTCGTCATCTGATCGTGGTTCAATATTACATGTTGTTGTCTTTGGATATTTCCCTTCGGGGGATGATCCCAGACCATTCACAACAGCTGCTTGTGTTGTCCAGAGCGACGTTATTTAAATACCTAACTACTTATCATGCGGACATTTACAATATTTTTGTGTGCCTTTCAAGGAAACACTCTGAAGATACCGGTTTGTAATTATTTTGTACCCAATTGAAATTTATTTGTATACTGAAGTGAGAATATAGATACAGAGCGTATCATCAATACTATTTCGAAACTGTTTTTGTCTGTGCATGTGAGTATCTGGTGTCTTCAGATCAATCTATTACACTTACAGTCCTGAAATTTGGCACGGTCAGAGTCCTAAAGGTGATTGAATGCCCCTCGAAGCCCGAATTTTAGAATTTAATCTGGAACATTTTGTAACGAATTTATTAGTTTTTTTTCCATTATCGTTTCTTAACTCGTGGGGAAGGTTCCTGGTTCGAATCCGGGTCCGGGCACGTATGTTTGTAAGCGTATGGTGTAGAGGCGGCTGGTGTACCATAAATCTGTCGTGGCCGAAAGTCCTCACGTTGGGTTGGTGTGGAAGTTTGGAGAGTGGGGTGCCAGCTCAGGTGTTGCTTCGTCATCTGACCGTGTTTCGAAATTACGAGGTGTTGTCCTTGTATCTTTCCCTTAAGGGACTGATCCCGGACCGTCGTTAATAGCCCGTTGTGTTGCTCTAGTACGACGTTAACTAAAATTACCATTACCATTACCTTAACTCGTGGAGCTGAAGTCACAGCATCTAGATTTAAGGCCAACTAGAAAGACAGGCCCCGAAACCAAAATATCTCGTGATCAACTTAGTCGGCGTCTTGGACTACGAGACGAGTAAACAACGACCATTTGCATGGTGAACGGATGGTATGTATAATAGTATATAGTATATACTAAGTTACAACCTTTGATCGATTTATTACCAAATGTGGTTTTTGTTGCTTTATTCAGTTTTACTCATTTTTATGGCAACCCTAAAGTTTTTCCTGACGATATTACAACACGTCTTATGATTCGTTGAGGAAGAAAATACGCTTTTCCACCTTTATTTGAAACGTAGAACGAACGGAGTAATTTTATTTGGAATTGTTGTACCGCTATTTTTCACCATGATTTCTCGATTTTTGCTCCTTGTGTTATAAATTTTGGACTGTGGAATTTTTCTCACTGGATTGATTTTTATTTTGAAATTGCAGATTGTAAGTTACGATTTTTTCCCCTTTTGTTGCTCACTTCCCTTTAATTGATTTGTTTTGGCAGTGGATTCAGTTTTCGCTCTTTTAAGGCTTAACCCTCTTCAGAAAGAATTCTATAATGCTTCGTTCGTTGGATTGCGTTTGCAAATAGCGTTTAAAAAAGTGAAGTAAAATATCAGGATATATAAATAGGAATATATAAATAGGGATAATTTTTAAAAAAGGAAAAAACCTTTTTAAACAATGAAACAAATTTCACTTGCAAATCTTCTCATTTTTCTGTGTGATATTTACTTTAAACATGTCCGATGTTGTGCGTTGTTTCATCAATTAAGTCCAAGTTTAACTCCTTGATTTTTAAAAATTGTCGGAAAGTTGTAAAAAAGAGAGAAAAAAAACGCCGTTTAGAAAAACGTCCGGATTTCGGACGTCCAGCTTGGATTTGCTTAGATTGGCTGCCATCTCGATTTGGCGCAAAAATTTAATTTGGCGACTACCGTAGCGGATACTAGATAACCCTCAGTTGCACTTACAGAGTTCTAGCTATAGCCAGGAATTAAATACTTTAATTCATTGATACGGTTTCCTTTACAAATTACGTTAGTGTTCATTAAAGATATTAGAATTAAAGTCATCTTTTCATAACAGCAATTAGTGCACATTAGTTATGAAAAAATACTCCAAATTAATTTACAATTCTGCTTTAAAGATGTTTGGAAGAAATTGTATTCAACCCATTAACGACTGACATTGCGTTTTCGCAACATTAGTGAAAACATTTTCTTTTTCTTATTCTGTATTGCGTTTTTTTTTTTTACATAATTTTTTTGTATATTGTAGACAAAGCTTCAATGTATCCCGGGAAAAAAATTTGTTTATCTCTCAATGCAAAATTTTATAAAATAAATTTCTAAAATTGTAATTTTTTTGCGATTTTTTTACTCTAATTTTGAAAAAATCTCTCATTTTGCAGAACAATTCAAAGGACTTCATGAAGAGACCCTTATGTTTAAGCAACATGTCTGCAAAATGGCATAAAAAAATAAGATTACTATTTTGTCCTTGTTTGTATAAATATGCATTTTTTTAAATGTTGCGAAAACGCAACGTTAGTCCAAAGCACTGTCTTTATGAACACTTGTCCGAAAATAGCGAATGTCGTAGAAAACGGTTTTTCTGTGAATGAAGCATTAGAATATATGCAAGAGTTAGATCGTGAAGATGTTTCTGAATTTTCATCAGATGAAGACTGTCAAGGTCAAAACAATTTTAAAATTTATCGGATTCATCACAAAATGATAAACATTTGTTTAAATCACCTAAAAACAATATTTCTTGGAGAAATTTGCCTCCCGTATACAGACTAATGCCTGCTGACAAAGAAACTGTAGAAAAAGCAAAAAAGGAAGTAATTATACAAAAATTGTATGATCTAGAGCCAGTAGATGTATTTTTACACTTGTACAATCAGAATCCTTTGGAGCATATTACTCAAGAAAGTATAAATATGCACAACAGAAAATCTTCAAAATGTTTCCTCTTTCTGTTCCTATATTGAAACGTTTCATAGGATTTCTGCTTTACATTGGCTATGTATGTCTTCCTCAAGAGAGACTTTACTGTTCAGTTACAGAAGATGTCAGTTGTCCATTACTACGTACAGCAATAACACGTTCTATGCATACTGCATTATCAAACAGAAGTTACATTTAGCGGATAACAATGTATGGATATAAAACAGATAAAATGGCTAAAGTTCGTCCGTGTGTAAACATTTTAAATGCCAAATTCATACAGTGGCGTGTGTTTTTTCATCAAATCTTTCTATCGATAAAAAAATGATACCTTATTTCGGTAGAATTCGTGCAAAATGTTTCTGAAAGTAAAACCCGTTCATTTCGGGTATAAAGTTTGGCGTTTGTGTTGTTCTGAAGGGTACTTATATCATTTTGATATATACTCAGGTAAATATGCAGATAAAACGACGGATCTGGGTTAAGTGGAAACGTTATTTAAGTGTAGTCGAAGTTCCTTCAAACCACTATGTATACTTTGACAACTTTTTACATCACATATGTTGTTGTCGAAATTGAAAAAGTCATGGTTTCATGCCACTGGAATGATCCATGACAACAGATTAGGAAAATGTCCTATTACACCTGTAATCAAAATGAAAAAAGAACAACGTGGAACACATTACTTCGTCTTTGATAAGGAGCATAGTATCGCAGTAGTTCGTTGGAACGAAAATTCCATTGTTACTCTATGGCCACCAACTTTGTTACAATCAATCCATCTTCAATGGTCTAGAGATACTAAAGAAAATAAAGAAATCCGCATCTGTAAAGCAACTCAAACTCATCGGGGATTACAACAAACATATGGGTGGGGTGGCCCTGCTTGATAATTTCGTTGCAATGTATCGAGTGCAAGTAAAGGGAAAGAAATGGTGGAGGCCAAGGATCGTAAAAGTCATATTATCGAGAAATATCCAACAAACCAAAGATAAAGATGCAAAAACTGTAGTAGTCAAACAATAAATGTATGTAAAAAATGTAATGTGCCGTTACATAGCAAGTGTAAAGATTCATCGAGTCCAAGAATGTCTTTTTGTGATTTATTTTCGGACATCAAACAAACAGTACAAACGGTACAACAACACAACAAATAATAATATTACGCTGAGATACATAAATTCAAGTTTCAAGAACAAGGAGGGAGCTCATCAAGAAAGCTCACACACGAAGCCGTGCCATTCAGGAAGTCTGAAATTGTTTTGAATCACATTACTTTACGAACGATCACGTGGTCTCGCCAAGAGTGTCAGCAAGAAGCTCCACTCTCAACAACACACACGTAGTACATTCCTATTCTCAACAGCAAGTGCTTCAAAGATTTTCGTCTTTCCCAAAAGTAGTCGGTATTGACTGACATTGCGTTTTCGCAACATTTTGTATTTTTTATACAAATAAATGTTTTTTTCATGTTTTTTTTTTTTTGTCTTAATTAGACTCTAATACGTCTAAAAAATGATTTTTGTTCATTTCCTTCAAGCGAAAAGTAGTGCGGTCGTTAATGGGTTAAGGTAATGGTAATGGTAATTATTAGTTAACGTCGTACTAGAGCAACACAACGGGCTATTGACGACGGTCCGGGAGGGAAAGATCCGAGGACAACACCTCGTAATTTTGAACCACGGTCAGATGACGAAGCAACACCTGCGCTGGCACCCCACTTACTAAACTTCCACACCAACCCAACGTGAATTGTATTTAAGGAGGGTGATTAAAATTAGCTGTTGTACAATTTATATCCTCTTGTATTAACATCTGACTTTTGTTTTAATTTGATCTGTGAGAAGATATATTACTGAACATTAGTTTCCATTTGTTCTAGTTGTTTCATTGTTAGAATTCTATTTCAATTTGTGTTTATACTTAGACTAGCTATGAGAAATTATGTAATGACTGACTGCTTATCCGATGCTTTTATATTGCTATTTTAGTTGAACAAAAATATTTTATTGTGATATATAAATATTGTTTTCTTTTGTATAATAAATATACATTTTGTTAGGTTATCATTGTGCTATCTCTTTAAATACATCAATTTTTTCACTACATGTGTTACATTGTATGAATAAAATTTTCCTAAAATAAAGAAATATCTGAACATTATTAGTATCTAGTTGTAATTTTCTTTAGTATATTTAGAGTAAATTATAATTAAAAATAGAAGTTTTCCATCCCTACTAACTAAACGTATTAAAACAGTACATTTCAGTGGAGTGTTTGTCAAATTGGTCCCGTGCTTGGTACCCGATCCTCAGAAAATATTAGAAAAAATAATAATAAATCTGGTATTTGTATATATATATATTTGTATGATTATTTTTAGTTATTTTTCTTTCGTTTCCTTTTATAACATCCACATTTTTTTATGAGGCATATCTCTAATATTATGAAAGGAAGTGTTTGTCTGTTAGTTTGTTTTCTTCGCGGCCGCAAAATCCTGACGATTCTATGGCACCTACGGCAATGAGATTTGGTACACAGGTAGTCCAAATATATTGCAATTTTTGGGTCGCGGCGAAATTTTAAAATTTAATCCTGAGGATTTTTAAATGAATTTAATAATTTTATTCTCTACCTGGTTCTTAAAACGCGGAGGACTTTTTCTACCTATGTGACCTTGCAGTCGTTCCGCTTTGATTTTGCGGTGACGAATGATTTTTCAGCCAGACGATAAATCTTTTAACTGAAGTCACGGTTCTTTTTTCTATCTCCTAGACCGTTAACGAAGAGTAAAAATTTCAACGGATTTGAAATCTGCGGAAAATTTCAGTTTAGATTGATACCTAAAAGAATGATTTTCTTTAAATAATTAATTTTTAATTGAATATATCTTCAACGGATTTGAAATTTGCGGAAAATTTTACACCAGATTAATATCTTACATCACGGCGTTGCCAGTGGTGTTGATTGCTCCGCAAACCAACACCACGGGCACGGGCAACGCCGGGCTTTATTTATATAAGGATTGCAAAAAAATATTACAAAAAACACCAGTACGCTGTCTGAAAAGTTTGGGAAATGTTGGTATGTTTTCGTGTATTTTTTCTGGATCTTCAATTGAAATAGACATTTAGTGTGTGTATTGTGAATATTCTTTTGAAAAGGCGCAAATAACCTGAGTTTTGAAAACAAAAATGCTACATATCGGGTATTATTCGCGCAACGACGATATGCAATTGATTCAACGAGCCAAGATCAGCAGATCGACTAAGATGGTCACGTGACTTTCTTTCTCGCCGTTAGTTTCGGGGCCTGTCTTTTTAGTCGGCATTGATCTAGATTGAAGAAAGCAAATGATTTTGCATTTGTTGTCTTTGGAACTGTGCCAAGTTGGGATGCCATTCAAGGAGCTGACGTCACAGCTCCTCAATTGAAGAAAGCGTATTTTGATTTACGCCGTTGATTAGCATAACTTTCATGCTAACAGTTTTAACTGTTACGGGCAAGGACTATTTCAGGTTTTCTATCTTCACGATCGTTAAAGATAGAGTGAAAATTTCAGCGGATTTGAAATCTGCGTAAAATTTTACACTTGATCGATACCTTAAATATGAGTTTCTTTGAATAAATAATTTTTCAACTGTAACTCGTGTCATGTGGGGTTAAGGACGCATTCATTCTTAAAATTATTGTTTTTTCTTTATGCTTCAGTATATTTTCTTCTCTTTTCAGTATCTTTTCTTCTCTTTTCAGTATCAGTAAAGACACAAAAAGAACTGTGTGAACGCCGTGCTGACATGCTTCTTAAAAAAGAGTCGTATTTAAAATAAGCTAAATATCACAAAAGAATTATTCTTTAAAAATAAAAATAATTACTCTAGATATAAATAACGGTCTCTGCTGTATAATCTATGCTACTTATGTAAGGAACAGATTGAGAAAGTGGTACTTACCCCCTTTAAAATATTTTTTGAAAAGGTACCTCAGGACATAGAAAATATTCCTTTTCTAGATACAGGGTAAAGTTTAAAATTTGTGTTAACTCAATTCAATTTATTAGCTTTAATTAAGTGAGTAGTTAACTAACGTCGCACTAGAGCAAAACTCAACAGACAATTGGCGACGGTACGGGAACAAAAAAGAAGCGAAATTTCCAGAGTTAAGACCTCCTAACTTGAAACCACGGTCAGATGCCGACAGGGCCGCCCATAAATTTCCCGGGCCTCCCGACAAAATTTTCGCGCGGTCCCCTATGTCTTTACCTAGTGTAGGAAGTTTTTATTTTCTCAAGTATCCATATATTTACAAATACCCATCTTCTGAAATGTACAAGCAAACCCACAGTAAATTAATAATGAACTGGTAGGTAATTATGGAATTTAATATGTATATGTGTTATACGACTAAAGCCCGAAGTGTGGCCACTTTGCGATCGAGCAGGACTTCGATAAGGATAATGAAGTATAATCAGAAAACTATAATAAATATCTCTCTAGAAAGATTATAAGAAACCCATGCAAAAACATACCTTGGGCGCTGAAGACTAGTCAAAACTCCGAAAACTTTTTCAGTACTGACAAGGGAGCAGTAAATCTTCTATTCGAATTAATGAATTTATCGATGCCGTCTAAAAAGAAAGCTCATTTTGCATGCCTGTTCATGCTCAATTGAAAATATTCTAAGATGATTCAAATTTTTCTTGGCCCAAAGTAGATCGTAAAGGATTTTCGATATAGATAGTTTACTGGATCCTTTCACCAGAAGCCACAGTGATGGGAAGAGAAAATAAAATTCTTAAAGCTATACAAAGTTCTAGGAAAATAGATTGCAATTTTAATCTATAGATATCATTTAAAGGGAGAGTGGAAGACCTTTATTTTCTAACTTACCTTAATGTGAAAAAGTATCTTCGCGAACGGTCTTGTACATCTGAATTTCATTGATGAGATTGTGGCTTAAATCATCTGGATAGATTTCAATTAATTTTTCAAGTGCGTTGTTGTTATTAGAATTATAATTTATTTTTAATATGGCTTCGTATGTATTGCATATGTTTTTTCATTTGCTCATACCTTGATTCTAACTGAGAAACTATTTTATTGATTACTTTATCACAAAAACTAAACTTTTGAATTTTGTTCCTTATGTTTCTAATACTTCAGGCATTTCTCTTTCCACTTCAAAAGTTTCCTTTTCCTTCCTCTTTTTTTTTTGGAAAATTCTGCATGTATACCCATAATAGAAGCTGTCTCTTTAGCTCTATTTATACAGGCCATTATTTTCTTAAATCTTTATCTATTGTTTCAGTTAACGCTTTAATGTTATTCATTTCGATATCAAGGGAGATATATTATGATTGAAGGATTAAATTTCTTTTATTAATTTGCTATAGTATGTCCTTCCAAATATTTATAACTGAATAAAAAAAAAAGCTTCAAATTTTGAAAAATAATTGAGGAATTCATTTATTCTTCCGCCGTTTCCTCGAACGATAAACTACTGATTTTTTACATCTTGAAATACCTTTAAAATGTCAGGTAGTTTTTTAGATATAGGTTTCACTGCCTCAATTCTTGCACTCCATCTTGTCTCACAAAGACCGTGTAGAGACCTCGCATCAGTGTGTTTTAGAAGCAGTTCCCATCGCCGTGGGCTCGCACTAAAGAAATCGTTGTAGTAGACCGGAGACAATGTGAGACCACCTTGACGGGGCCGTTTAAAGGACTTGAAAAGAATATTTTCTGTTCGATATTTTTTTGTCAAATTCGGAAAATAACCCTGAAATGAGGCAGATAATTTCTTGAACAAACCTTGGGGTCGCGGGTTCCTTAAACGTCCGGGCCCCCCGACACTTGTCGGGTTTGTCCCCCCCTTATGGGCGGCCCTGATGCCGAGAACACACTTGAGCTGACGATCCACGAAATTTCCACACCACGGCAACCCAATGACATTTGAGACCACGACGAATATAGTGGGCACCAGGCTCTATATACAAGGCGGTCTTTCGCAGGACCGAGTTTCGAACTCGCAACCCTCTGGTTGCTAATCCGTTGTTCTTCAAACTCGACGGAGAGTGGGATGATATTTCAGATGTGACCTCGTCATCTGACTGTGGTTCAAAATTACCTGATGTTCGATTTTTTCCTTTGAGTTTGATCCCGGACTGTTGCAAATATCCCCAAATTACCGTCTCCTACCTTGGTTTAAAATTACTAGACCGTTGTTGCCCAGATGGAAGAGAAACGGATTATCAAATATATGGTTCTGAGTTCAAATCCAACCAAAGACCTTCATGTACAAAGGGGCTAGTGTACATTAAATCAGTTGTGGCCTCAAATGTACTCACTTTGGCGTGGTGTGGAAGTTTGGAGTGTGAGGTGCCTATCATTCCTTGTCATCTGACCGTGGTTCAAAATGGCCTGGTACTGTCTACGGATCTTTTCGAATCAGGATTAAAATGCTCTAGGTCGACGTTGATTAAAAAAATACCAAATACCCTTCAGGATTGATCCCGGACTGTCTCCATCAGACCGGCGTGTTGCTCCAGTGCCACGTTAATTGAAATACCTACTTTATCTTATTTCTCTGTACGTGTATGGCAACACCGGTGAACTGAATGTAAATATTTTGATTTCGTATTGTTTTGAACACAGCAGTTTCAATTTTATCTTTTTAAATATCTGTATTTCTTTCAGCACAGCACTTGGTCAGATAATAAAATTTGAATAATTACGAATTAATTTTTCAGAGAAATCCAATATTGATTTGGTTTTAGACCGATAATCGTTTTCTTCCTCGTTGATGAACCAATTTGTATCGTCGTTCGTACTGACTGAGTAGTTTTCCTATTTCCTCATGGTAAATAAATTTCCCTTGAAAATAAAACTAAAACACGTGTTTATACACTCATACTTTTGATTCTGTTGATTCATATTAATTGTTGATTGCTACTAGAGTTATTATTGACGTAGCAGTGAGTCTGGAGGTAAAAAAGCACCAGAAAGTCTTGATATTTTTTAAAATTCAAAGCACGAGCATTTTGAATTTATTTTCCTTCGTCAGCTTTTACCACCACTCATTGCAACAATGCTCTAAAAGTAACAGAAAGCATTGAAGTAAACAAGATTTTATTTCTTGTTAATGTTATTTGTTATCATAAGTGCTTTGTGAGCACAACCATGCTAAAGGGAATTTTGCATTAAGATCTGTAATTTGTCACTGTGCTTGCAGTATTAATTTGAATGGTGGAGTGGTAGGATATAAGCAAACTTTTAGATTAACCTTTTAAATGCAAAAAGATCCACATATTCATTTGACTTAAATATTGAAATTGTAACTTCTGATCTCTAGTATTAGGTTCAACATTTGAGTAATGTTTATTGGTTTTCCTTTGATACGAATTCCTGACTATGTTAACGACTTCATTACTGAATGTTTATTATGGATTTTTAATTAAAATATTTTATTATGCTTTTCGTATTTAGTACAGTTGTATTTTAACTGCTTTAATGGTAAATCATTGTTAGAGTTGAAATAATCTTAATTTGTAAGTATGAGTACATTGAAATATTTAATTGCTAAAAATGATTGCTGTTAAATACATTCATGGAAATCCTTGAGCCAAAGAACACAGTAAATAATTTTAGTTAAATACCTAGTAGGTAGTACATTACAAATTGAGTCTGGATATTACGAGCTTCAAAACATTGAACCAAACACATCAGCCTTCAAAATACAATTTTCTTTTTACCCTCAGGAAAGAGTAAACAATTCCAGATTGTTTCATACAGACAGTTGAGATGGGTCACTGCCCAGCATCTTCAATACATTTAACTGTTTACAAGGTCTGCCTGATGATGAGAGGTCACTTACTGGATTGTGTTACTCAATACAACAAATTAAATGTCTAATTGATTCACTTATAGAATGTTTCACACCATAACAGCAATGATATATACTTTTAGTGGTGTAAAACTTTATCTGATGGAATACTTTTGAGCATAAATTCATGGTCCCTGCTTTCAAGGCACTGGCATCTTTTTCAGTTTTGGACCACTTCTTTAAACAAGTGACCTTTTTAGTGGGATAGAAATCAATTGAGATTTCCTTTGTGACTCATTGGGGATAAGTAAAAAAGAGTGATATAATGAGGGTTTACTGTATTTTTCAACTTAGTTGCCAAATTACATATCCATGCCAAACAGATTACAAAAGTAAACCTGCTATGAAGTACTTTGATAGGCATGGTTGCTCTTAATGTTCCTGATTTGGAATTTCTTATCAGCAAAATGCTATTGAATATATGCAATTGATCTTTTTACTCAATTTGACAAATTTATTTATGCATGTTTTTCTAACATAATTTTTCCTACAAATTGAACTTTGATAATATCTGAAGAGATCAGAATTTCTCATGCAGGTGAGTCATTCTATCTCTAATAGAAAAATAAAAACATGGAAGATAGGTGATAAGTGTTATGGGACATTTTCAAAGTATGAAAATTTCTAGAACATGGGAACTTAGACTCAGGATTTTATCATTTCATTTTTATATTGCATATCAGTAGCTATACTTGACTTGGAAAAATGCAGGCGCACAAACCTATGACAATGCAAAAGAAAATTTAAGTTTAATAAGTGTGAAGGAAATAATTCATGGCTAAACCTTCTCTCTATGTTCCTTATTAGTTGTGTGAATAAGCCTTGTTTTCAGTATTAATTACTGTTTTTAAACCTTTTATGGTGTGATTATTAAAACATCTATTTAGGTTTATTAAACTAGTTTCAGCATGTATTGAGTTTTTATTCCAAAAAATATTTCTAGAAGGACTTGATCGCTTTGTATTTCTTACCAGATTATGGTATCCCTGCATACCACTGCCGTGTGTAAATATTATTTTGATAGAAATCTTCATTAATTTTTCCAATTTGTAGGTACTTATCGGCTTGAAAGGTTCTTACTTTGGGATTAACATTTCACGCATCCTCTACCAGAGAATTTACATACGTCTTATATCTACTAATACAAACAAAGTATTATTATTTTTATATATTTATGGAAAAATCCTTGTTAATGGTAGTGCAATTCCAGTTTTAACAGCTGACAGATATTTCTATACTTCAAGGATAAGTTGAAAATTGAATTACAGAGGTTGCAATTTTGTCTTATCATCACTCTGTCACTTGGGTGTATGTAGCTGGTGTCAGCTGAGCTCCGATTGTCTACTGTACTATCATCTATACTCTGCTGTTACTAATTATTGACACCTCTGTCCAATATAAACTGCAGACAGAAAAGGCAACTATTGGAAATAACATTTATTCACAAAAATTACTGAATAGCCCATTGTATTGCTCCAGTGGAACGTTAATTAAATTACCTAGCTACCACAAAAATTGCTGGTCCAAATATTCTTTATCATCTATTGTCGGGTACATAAATATACCATCTACCTCAACTGCAAAGACGGAATTACTGTATTCACTTGATATATTGCACTTCTTGAGGAACAAGAATAAAGTTTGCATGATACGGTGACAGCTCAAAAAATTTACAAGGTCTGATTAAAAGATTGACAAGGTGAATTTTTTGCCCATTAAAATAAAACTATTTTAGGTACGTAATTAAAACCTTCTCACCTTCAGAATAAGCTTTTTCTGTGTGGACACACCTCTCCAACTGGTTCTATACTAGAAGTGTCTTTTACTTTTAGCCGCTAAAAAGTACTATTTGCTTAGTTTGTTCCTTAAAAGCATACTTATAATGAATCAAACTCCTCATTAAAAAAATATTAACTGTGGAGAAAAAAAATGTTAAGTGGTATTCAGGCTGATTTTTGTTTTCTGTCTTTGATCTGAGACACTGGCATTTTCCAGTGAAATGAGTGTGCCTATATTTCAGGATAAACCAAAGTTTTGTAGTTACGTTAGCAACATATCTGTTCTCAGTTTTTTTTAGAATTCTATATTTATGTTTTATTCTGTCTATCAAAATTCATTTAGTATAATTTTTCATTTTAACTATTTGTTTCAACTAAAAAACAAACAAAATAGTTTTTTACTGCATAGGTGTCATTGCTTTTGCTTTTTTGTAACACCATTTTATGCTCTGAATCTTACTTGCAGTAACAGAAACTGCTGCATGTATATATAAGTCAAATTACACTTCTGAAGCTGTTACTGAATTAGTTATTTTAAATTTTCAGCTTAAATTTATAGATATTACTTACATTTTTTTATTAAACATGATATTTCTTGTGGAGATAGCAGAGTAATTAATGATCTGCTCATTAGGTCAATAGAGTCTAGATTTGATTATCAGTATTATGCAGTACACAATTCTTGTGCTGTATAAAAAGTAGTTGCTAAGATTTATTTATATGGTTAGATGTTTTTAAGAAGTTAAATAAAGTAGGTAATCCTTAAAATTACTAAATTTAGCAAAATCATTTTTGTTTTGATGTATAATGTTCCATGTGAAGTATTAGATTGAGTAGTAACATTTTACAATTTTCTCCAGGACTAAAATAGTTTTATTTTATATTGCTATATCATTGCTTTTTCACATAATGTATTTCATACTGCTTTAAGTCGCATTCATATATTTTAAAATTCATTCATTTTTAGGAACCACAAATGTTTGAACAACTTAATAAAGATGAAAAATGTTTATTCTGCAATATAGAGGATGCAACTGAAATGCTTTATAAAGTAAGAATATTTAGTAAATCATTTTCTTATTAGATGTGAAACATATTTCATAATTTTAATACTTAAGCAAATGACTTATTTCCACACTTTGTAGTCAGTCCTGTTCTATTTAGCTTTCATATAGCAAAAAAATGACCATTGAGCAATAAGCTAAACCAAAAATTTAATTTCCACCATCTGTAACTTATTACATTGGAAAAAGATGCTTACCTTAAGTTCATGTAACCTTTCATAAAAGTGATCCACTTAACCACCATACTAGGCCACCCAGATTACATAACCCTCCCTTTGATGCCTTGTTACAAACTGTGGTTTATATTTCGTCAATTCTACCAACTTTTTATAATGTCTAACAAGGCCATCCATATTGAACTTTTTCATAGGAAAAAATTGTCTTTCTTCATTCCTGAGTTCCCAAAACTTTTTTTTTCACAAATGCTTAACAAGTAGCTGTAATATGCTCCATCTTTGCTCAAACAAGCCTTTCATTTACTGAAATCATTATTGAATTTCGAATGATAGCTGAGTAAAATTTCGCTTTTATACAGCACACTTTATTCAATAAGCTATGAGAAATCAACTTTTTTTAAAGAATCATTGAATTCAATCTACCAGATCCTTTTTCTGTTCCATCTTCAAGGATCATGCATCTAATTGTCACATTTTTTATAATTTTATTTGAATCGATACCTGCCTCTCTTATCTTAGGTGTATTTTTACCCTTACACTTTATTCATATCAATGTCTTTTAAAAGTTTTGAAATGGTGTTAAACTGTAGTATTTTGAGATAATAAAAATGTTGAGCTAAGCAAATTTCATATGTGTGGAGGTTGTGGTTATTGGTAGTCTAAAAATATTCTATAGCTCAAAACAGCTAAACACCATCATCAGATGACAGAAGCAAAATATCTCTGAAATATTTATCTTATAGTCTCTTAAACATGTGAAAAATAAAATCAAAATCAAGAATTCTGTTTGGATGGTAAACAATATGATTATATTGCTGAAGGTTATAAAAATTGAATGAAATTATCAAGATCAGACATATATTTTGAAATTTGACCCATAAAGCAATTTAAATTAACAAATTCAACTTTAGAAAAATTGAAATTGCCCATAGTTAAATTTTCACTGCTGTTATCAATTTTAGTTAAAAAAAACTTTTGAATGAGTTCATATGATAATTAATACCATAGGTAGACTACAATAAATATATTGCATAAAATTATATTTCTTCCTGGAAAATACATTTTAATGTGCACAGCTTCCAACACAATTAAAATTAAACATTTTACAGCAGATTTTGATTTAACAGCGATTAATATGGTATCATCAGAAAGTAACTTACAAGTGTAATTTCTATCTTTCTCTCTTGAAGACTATTTTCAAATAATTCACTGTTGCAAATATCTTTGTTGTACCAGGTTTTGGTTAAACATGTATCAGTTAAGTTGAAACTGACTTGAACAGTTCATTTATTTTAGTTAAAAGACTTCTTGCTTTTTGGTAGTGTATGCTGAGATTGGTTCAATTGGCTCTCAGTTTTAATCATTGTTCTAAATAAGTGCTAATTGGATTACAGTATCAGTGTTTTTGACCATTTCAGTTACTGGATTATCAATCCCTATTGCATTTCATTGGTGCAGAGGCAAGTTGCACCAATAGTCATTTTTATGTCTTCTCCTAATTACATAAATATTTACACCCTCAGGCCACAGAATAGAATCAGATTATTTTGTTCCAGTGTTGCAAATACAAAAGATGCATAGTAGATATAATTCCAGGTTTGCAATTTCCCACAAATATAATCAAACTTCACATGATCTATTAACTTATAATATGAAAATGGTTTATCAAAATCTGTTAGGTAATTTATGCCACAACCATTTTCATACGATTTAATTGTTTAACATAAAGTTATATATATATACCCCACAAAGGTTCAATTATATTGAGATCAGGGGACTGAGAGGGCCAGATGAGGTGCTCTATTTCATCGTCGTGTTCATAAAACCAGTCTCGGGCAATTCCCAAGTGTGAATGGGGGCATTATCATCTTGGAAGTCTGGTCGTTTATCAGGAAACACAGTTTGCACCGTTGGGTGAAGATGGTCGGCCAGAAGACTGACATAATCCTCTCCTGTAACACGGCCATTCAGAACAAGTGGGCCAAGACCACGATGTGATATTGCATCGCACCCCAGATCATCACTGAAACGCCGCCATGCTTAACAGTAGGCCGAAGACAGTCAACTTGATAGGCTTCTGGTGGCGTTCTCCAAGCGTAAACACGTCCATTTGTCAGGAATAATGTGAATGACGATTCGTTTGACTATATTATATTCTCCCATTGTAGTTGTGTCCAATTTTTATGCTCTTGACACCAGATTCGTCGCTTCAAGACATTGCATGGTGTAATCAATAGTTTTGAAATAGCTGCTCTACCATGAATATTTGCCATATGCAGTTCACGCCGGATAGTTTTCTATGAAACTGCTTGCTGTAGATGTGCGTTCATCTCAGATGTTATCTGGGATGCTGTTGTCTTGTGTTTTTTTGCCACAATCCACTTCAAAACCCTTCTGTCTCTTGTCATTCAGCTTCGATTTTTGACCACTGTTATGCTTTTTAGATGGTGTTTTTCCCTGTTTCATGTATGCTAACATTATAGTCGACATTGTACTTCTCCCAACACCTAGAAGGGTGGCCGTTATCGTTACTGAGGCATCAGCGAGATGGGCCCCAACAATCATGCCTCTTTCGAAATCAGAGAGGTCAGCCATAACGCAATTTTAACTCAGAAATATATTTCGCATCCGACTTCAATCACTGCTAGTAGCAGACTGAAATGTGTACTTTCTCATCTGCTAGGTGGCACCCTTCAACGCTAGAGGGCAGAAGTATATGAGAGGTTTCTTTCAAGTGCTATTTTTTCACAAGGGTTCATATTATTTTGTCCAACCCCTGTGTATATATATATCTTATAGGGGTGTAATGTAACAGTGTGTGCATCAATGAAAGTACAATAGTTAGCTATAAAAAGTATTGATTATATATATTAAATAAAAAACAGCCTTCAACATAGGTTAAATTGAAAAGGATGTGTACTTATACACTGCATTAATCTTTAGAACAAGAAGGTAGTTGATTGCTGATATTCATTGGTTTTAAAAATAATTTATTTTCTGCTGTGTTTGTTTGCTGCTTAGTTCTTCGGTTAATAACTGATGGAGTGCCGTAAGTGTTCATAATATGCAAACACATTTTCTTTCATTTGCTGACTGTTCAACATATTGAACAACAAAATTTAAATAGTCTTTCACTTTTCTCACTGTCGCCCATTGTAATAGGATCTGTTATAAAGAGGTTCTACTGTATTTGCCAGACATTGATTTTTGTTGAAAATGCTTTTGATGGCTCAAGATAACTTCCTCAAGTCACTTGAGCCCAGGAGAGTTCAATCACAGGTTCTGAATTCTCCTGATTCAAATCGAATATTGTATAACTGACTTTTCACAGAATTAGACTACTAAAGAATTGGACAGAAGTTGACAACTCAAATAAACAACCACTTTTATCTGCATACATGTTCTTTAGTTGAACATTTGATTCAAAATCTTTCACAATTGATCCCAAAGGAAAATAAACCAAACAATAGATGGAATCCATTCAACTTTTCTGTAGGTCAAAACATTGTTTACAGATTTTTGACTATCTTAATTGCTAATGCAAATGGTAAAAACAATCAATCCTGTCTTTAAACCCAGAGTAAATTCACTCTAGTATTACTTATTGGTCTAATGCAAGAACATTAAAACTGTCTCATTATTTTTATTAAAACTTTAAAAATTTATTTCTTCAAAATGTAGAAGTAGAACACAAATTAATCTGCCAAAAAAAAAGCAAAAAATTGTAGTTGTTTCATTTTATTTCCTTTTTTTTCGAAGACATATGAGAATAATTTGTACTCTATAGTTTTTTACATGACTATTTCTAATGTAATCAATTTTAGCATGTAGCAATCGTTTTATTTGAAATAATTCTAATTAAAACCAATGCAGAGGAATTTAAAGTTATTTATTTGTATTTGTTATAATGATACTGAACTTTTTTTAATCAATGCTACAATATGATAGCTATTCGTACTAAAAATTGTTACACTTCCTCTAATAAATATTTTCCAAAGGTTCTGTTTTGTGTGCCTGAGTGATTGCTTTTGTGAATGATGTTGGAGTGTTTAAAATGCGACCACATCAGGCCCACTGAAACTAATAATATCCCAATTGATAATCTAGAAATATTTATTTTATTTTTCTATCTATGCACTTTAATTTTCCACTTTTCCTGCATTGTTGATCTTTTGGTTTTTAATTTCTACTTTAATAACTTCTAATTCACCCATCTCTCTCACCTATTTCAAACTGTTAACACAAATTGGATAGACTATTTTATACAGTTGAAATCCTAAGCAGTTCTCTTAAATCAGTTAACTTACAAAACATTCAGGGCCATGGTAGCCTAGTTAGTAAAGTCGTGGAGTCAACTGGAGAGTTATAAGTTTGAAACTCGATTCAATCAAAGACTGTCCTGTAGGGAAGAGCTGGTTAAAACAGTCATTGCCTCACATTGGTGTGGTGTAAAATCTGATTATGGTTCACAATTACAAGTAGCCCTCAGATTTTTCCCTCCGAGACTCATGTACCACACTAATAGCCCATTGTGTTTCTCTATTGTGACGTAACTTTAACTACCTTCTAACAAAACACATTAGCTAATGTTTAGATCCCTATGGGATAGTCCTTTTCAACTATATAATTCTCCTATATTTCAATATATAAGAAGTTAGCTTAGTATTATACCTACAATTTTGCATTTTTGTGTCTAAATTTTAGGATGAACTATATTTGGCATTTAGAGACATTAGACCTGCAGCATCACATCATTATCTGATCATTCCAAGAAAGCATATTAAGAGCACTTCAAGTTTACAAGCATCTGACTTACCGCTTGGTAAGTGAACATGACAATTCTTTGCTGGGTACAGTTAATAAAGTTTATAGTTATAATAAATTTGCAATTCATGGTACTATAATCATAATTTCACAACTACCTGTCTACTTTTAGAACAGTTTTATAAAATATATATTATGTAGTTAGTTTTGCATTTATAACATGTTAAACATTTGCATCTATTTATTACAATAATTTTCTTTTTAATATTGTATACCAGTGCAGAATTAAAGGCAATTTTAAGGTTCCTATATGTAACATACAAACAATCTGCCATTTAATATTATTTATATTTTGCAATATGAATGAAAGTTCTTCATTATAAATTTAGGAAAATATTTCATCAGAAAAGATTAAAGCTACTTCAACCATATAAACTAATTATTTTATCTGTAATTACTAACAACTGAATGATATAAAATAATCAGTCTAACTGATAAACATTCTGTAGGACATGATGTTTTAAGGGTTTCAAACAATATAAAATGTCTGTAAATGCATAATTTTTATATTGCCCTTTGAAAACTAACAATATTCTGTTAAATGGTAAGTAGTGTCATTTTTTCAAAAAAGATTTAAATACTTTTAGAAAGTGATACTCTTAATTTTGATAAAAATATTTAACTATTTCTTGGTAAATCAGCATAAAATAATTTGGAAAGCATGACACAAGATAAAAGCATTACAAAAATAATAAGTACATTTTCAGACGGATTTCCTAGAGATAAAGGTTATAATAAATAAGATAAGAAGAAACTAGAAAGTTCTTTGGTATGAATTTATTGCTCTGATTATTCTTATTGAATTATTGCCATTACAGAAAGAATTTACGCATAGTGAACCAAAATATACAATAAAATATGAGACTAGAAGCAAATCAAATTAAAAATATGAAGAACATTTTTATTATAAAATATGTAGTTTTGGAATAATGTTTAAATTGTTATGTAAAACAGCTAATCAGTACACTAATCTACAGAATTACTTCCAAAACTTATTCGGCAAATAGGCATACTTACCAACATTTACCACATGAATGATCTTTGTTATATCTGCCAGCATGTAATTTACAATAGAGTGAATATATTTTATTTAGCCTTTCTTTTCTTAAACATTATTGACCTAAAGCAGTCAACTGCCACCATGTCTTCATACACTAATCTTTCCATATATAATTAATTATTTCAAGCTCTCTTGAATCTTTTAAAAATATATCCAACTAAATATATTCAAACCTATCAAAAGCTCATTACATCTTTACATAAAAATATAGTATACAAAATTTTTACTGTACATGTCTTGTTATGAATTTATTATACAGTGTGTGTGTGTGTGTTAATTACATAAAAAACTTTTGATTAGTATTTATTTGTTTCTCTATAGTAACATATCGAATTACAGAGAACAAAAATGTATGATCCGAAAATGCAAGAAAGACATACACATATCAAATACAAGGTTTAGGAAGCTTTAATTTTTCAAAATTTGTTTGTTTAAATTAGGATTTTCAAAGGGCTATTCAATTACATTTTACACATTTAAGGTAGATATCTGATTTTTTTTAAACTCTTCATATTTCCTTTTGTTTAATTTTATCGAAGCATTTTGTATGATTCTCTTGTTATTGATTTAAAAAGTAAACTTAAAATAAGCAGTTATAAGCGTATCAAGTTCAAATAAATAGGAAATTTGCTGCTGTATTAAATTTACTAGTATATAATGTTTTATTCAGTTGGAGGAATGGCAAAGGAAGAAGTGAAATTTAGAGGACAGTAGTTTGTGTTGTTTTGTCCCAAAATACTAGTAGTAATAAGTAATTATAATTCTTATTTTGTTATTTGCTTTTGTAGGATTAAAGAAATGCTGAAATCCTTCTAACTTTCAATCTTTACAAAATGCTTAAATTTAAATAGTATTTAATATTGATTTAATTTGTTAACTTTTGTAGTTGTTTCTTATTGTGGAAAAATATAGCAATTTTAAGAATTTATTCTTTAGTTCAATTATAGCCATTTAAATCTAAACTCTTAACAATTGCAAGCATTTAAATTTGTAATATTAGAACGCATGTATGGCTCATTATATTTATCTGTCAGTTCTTTTGCCATACTCTGTCTTATAGCAAACACTAATTAGCTTTCTACAAACTATTAGTATTACTTTGTTGGATCATTGTTCATTGATTTAGGTATTGCAGAATTCTTGTGTTATAAATGTTCTACAAAAATCTTAACTGAAGGATATACTGAAATTGTTTTTCTGTATAGCTGAGAAACTTTGAACTGATATCAAAATATAAATACAACATTAAAGTTATATTAGTTGTTATTAAAATTAGTTATTATTAAAGTTATTTAAATGTGTAACCTGTGGCTTAACAGTGTTTTGCATGAGATGTTTTAAGAGGGTGTATGAAAGGAAGATTTTAAGGTATAAATAGCTTTTCAGCTATAAATTTTTGAACAAATGTTTTTGATTTTTCTAAAAGACATGTATAGTTACATTTCACAGCCTCTGGTTCTTGTGAAGTATGCAAATATTATAACAGTATTTAGAGTATATAAAATGATACATTTTTATATAGTAATGTGTGTAGTTTAGTGTAGGTGTTTGAAGTTGAGTAACAGAAAGTAATTGGAGACATTTCTATAAATAACAAATTGAAAGGTAAGAGTTTTAAAGCTCGTCTGCCCATAATACTAATTTGAGTCCTAAAAAGTTTTATCAGCTTTTCTAAGCATGTCTTACAATTATTACCATGAAGGAATATTAGATGAAAATGAGAATTGAAGTTTACAGAACATTATTTGTGTCACTGAATTCATCACAACATAAAATAATTAAAATCATGCATTTCCTTAAATCAATGAAAAATAATCATTTATATAAATCTTCTGGTTAAAATATTTAATACTACTGTTATGATATGGGAACTTATCATGCGATGAAACATTGATGCAATAAATAGATAGACATGATATCTGTGTCAGTGAAAGATTTATTCATAATTCTTATATTAAATGATACAAAAGTTATGTTTTGATAACTATTTAATTTGTAAAAAGATTAAAAATAAGGAGCCTACATTTTCAGGGAGGGTGTCTTAAAGCCTCTCTCTGGCAATGACACTCATTCCAAGGCTTGAAGTGGTTGCATTCTCTAATGTAGAACGCTTTCAGGACAATCGTTTGTATCATAGTATTCTCTCATAAGAATGTACATAACATTTGTCTTGTTGGTTTTTCAAAGTAATATAAGAATTAGGAATAAATCTTTCACTGTCACAGATATCTATTTTTATCACGTCAATGTTCCATAAGTGAAAAACATTGGAGTTATTTTTGGAAATAATTGGGCTTTTAATAATCATTGTTACATTTACAATCCAGTTAAATACTTTCTGCATTTAGATAAACTGAGACAAATTAATTTTTTTGCTTCATTTCTTTAAAGTTCATACTAGGGACCCATTTAAAGATGAAAATTTTAAATAAAATTGAATGTTATAATGTCCAGCCCTTTATTCAGTATAAAAATTGAAATTATTTTTCTTAGGCCATGTCCTTTATGCATTTCTGGTTTTGCAACTGTTTGTAAATATGATTACCAAACATATTGCTATAAAGGGTGTGAATACCAATGCCATTGTAGATACTGCTGCAGATTTTTCAATGCTAGGAACATCTTGAAATACCTTGATGAATTTACTAATTATTTTGGTTCTTCAAGTGAAATTGCTACTCAAAATGGTACACCCATCAAAAATAAAATGACTCACCCGATCGAAATTGCACAATTTACATCACAGAACAAAACAGAAGGTAGCAATCGATAGGTAATAATGATTTCTACACATATCAATATTTAAAATTTGTCTAAAGAGCTGTCTCCATATTAAATTGGGTGCTTTCTCCGATAATTTCAATACGAACCCCCATCTTTTATCACAAATTTGTATTCTACACAAAATTTCAAGCGGATTTTATGAAAAAATTATGTAAAACAAAGTAAAATTGACCTAGAAAATTCATAAAAAACATTGAGGGAGCGTGTAAATGTTCGAAGTTAAATCACTTTATAAATATTAATAAAGACGTTTAGTGGCCGTCTCTGTCAATAACCTGTTGCAGGCGCTTTGGTATGGAGTCCATTAAGATGCTTACTAAGTCAGAATCCATCCTAATTGAATCCCAGGATCTGTTGGCAGAAATTTATGTTTTCACTTTGTGAACAATCCCCAATAACGATAATAATCATCAAATTTTGCAAACAGTCTCACTGTGCAACTAATTATGCACGTAATGAGCTGGAATTTGGAATTCCGATGTTTCAGTAACAGTTGAATCACATGGTGTCAAAATTTGTCCATATTTGTATTCATAATTTTTATGAATATTAATTTCATAATTAATAAAAAAAGTACATTTAGTTTGTTAATTAAAATGTTTATAGATTGTGTTTGGGTTGCAAAGGATGGAAAAATAATTTCCAAAAAAAAATTAATGTCTGTAGCAAATATAACAGAAAACACGAAACACCAATTTAACATTAAGAGATCTAATTTTCAAACGCTTACAAATCGGTGAAAAATCCAATAAAATTTATTAACTTTTTTTTCTTTCCGCCTGATATTGTGTTTAGAATCCAAATTTGTGGTAAAAGATTTGCTTTCATATTGAAATTATCAGAGAAAGCACTCAATTTAATATGAAGACGGCCCCTCAGACAAATTTTAACTATTGATCTTTGTAGAAAACATTCATCCCCATCAATTGCTGCTTTACATTTTGTACAGGCCTCTCCTCCTGGGGACGGCTTTCCTCCAAGAGAGGTAATGCGTTTAGTACCTTTGTCATCACATGTTCCCGTTTCTATTGTGGGTCTGATTATGTCAAGAAGGTATAGATACGTCGCGGGTAAACTCTGAAAGGACAGCAGAATCTTCAATATGTATGCTAATTTACACTTGAGGGTGTCTTCAGCAAAGTTTTTAAGGGGATGTGTTTCATTGGCATCAACCTCTCACACATTCGAAGCGCTCGAAGCTCCCCATGGAGAACCCTGACATTCACGTCTACGGAACGGAGGCTATTCATGCACTGCTTTCTATGTGGCACAGAAATGAGGGGATGGAAATCTTAATGGACTTCAGGAGTTTGATATCTGAAAGATTCCGACCCCCTCCATAACCAGAGAATGCAAAAATTTCGTCTGTCTCCATATCCAGAGGGTTAAATATTAAGGAGCGTTGCGAATGTATTGAAAATCGCAATCTGTTATCATCGAAGTTGATTATTACAATTTATTATTTTTTTAGTGAAAGTCAGTTTTTAAAAAGATTAATGACTAATTACTTTCTACCTGAAAAAAAGAACTAATTAACATTGGAACATGTAATATTCACACAATACATAATGCTTTTCTTAAAGGTCTAAAAGAGTTATGGGAAGATGTGTCTGAACTAGTTTTTTAATCAGTGGCCTAAGCATTGGTCAACATACAAACAAATTCAAGAAGACTTGAAACTTCTCACTCACCATTTCATTAAGCATTGTTCAAGCAGGTGGCTAACCTGAAAGCCAGCTGCTGAAAGGTTGCTTGAACAGTGGATTGCAGTGTGAAAGTATTTCCTTGACAACATTCCAATAAAGAAGCCAAACATGATACAAAGACCAGGCTACAAAAAATTGTTCATTTACATAGAAGAGAAACTATGAAGGCTGAGGTAATATTTGTTATATCAAGTGCAAGTATATTTAATCGTGTGACCGAATTTCTTCAGAAAAAGGAACCTCTAATACATAACCTTCATCCTCAACTTGAATTGTTGACAAGAACAGTTTTGGGTAGGATCTACAAAGAGAAATTTATTCAAGATTTGAATTTGGATAAATTGTAAGATATATGTCCTCAGAAACTGTTGACTCTAGATTATATTGTGATTAGAGATGAAATTTCTAGAGCGCTACAGAATGTGAAAGAAAAGGAAAGGAATTTCTTTTTACTAAGGGCTCAGAAGCATTACATTGCCAGTGTTAAATATCTTTCGAAGAAGTCCTCCTTCAGTTCTTCTCTCCTTAAAAGTTTATCCTGTCTTGGTCCTCTTGAGAGACTCAGTGGCGAGAGTGTTCGACTAGTATTAGAAGTTACAAGAGCAATGCTATGGTATGTCCCGACAGACATACTACTGGATGAGTGGAAATTACTCCAAAGAAAATTTGAGGAAAAAGGATCTAGAATGAAGCCTATTGATGTTTACTGGAACTAGTTCTTCAGACTGCGAGACATTAGTGGTGTGGATCCTAAGTACCCAGTTGTGTCAAAGCTAGTGAAGGCTGCTCTGTGACTTTCTCCAGGTAGTGATGACATTGAACATGGCTTCTCAGCCTCAGAAAGAGTTTTGACAGGAGACAGAGCATCAATGTCAGAACACACACTCAATGCATTGATAACGGTTAAAAGAAGCTTGGAAAATTTTGACAATTAACCTTATTTGGTGCCAATCGCATCAAAGCTAATGGATATGGAAAGGGTTGCATATAAAACCTACAATGCCTATTTAAAAGATGAAACGTAAGGCACAAGAAAAATTAGTGGACAGGAAAAAAAAAGATAGACTGTAAGCAAAGAAAAAAAATTTAAAGCAGCTGGCAAAGAAAAGAAAGGCGATAGAAGAAGAACGAAAACTTAAAATTATGCGTAAGGAAGATGATGAGGCGTTGGACAGTGCTTCAAAATTATTAAAGGAAGCCAATGATAGGCTCAAGAAGGCAATAAAAAATAAAGGTTTTAAGGAAGCAGCACTTGCTCAGGCATTGATTGAAGGAGCATTAAAAGTCTCATGATGCTGGTCAGCAAAGACAGACTTTAAAAAATGCACATTCTTCTATTGAAAAGAAAAAAAAACAAAATTAATTTCATTCATTCATTTTAATAACTGTGATGATTCCCTTATTAAGAATCGCCAACATTGATCATGGGCCAATTACAGATATATTTGATAAAGCATCAAAAACTAGCTAGAAGAAAATAAATTATGCTCATCGCTGATGCTTATCAATATTCATGAATAACATAGTCATTCTAAGAACCCAAGCAAAATATAGAGGTTCCCTAGTAGTCAAAATATAACTCCTAAGTTACTGATCTATGTGAAATTAGCCAAAGATACAGACAATTAAATTAATAACTGCTGCTTGTCATTTGGATTAAGTTTTGCATTGTGGTCCTGAGAAGGATGTTAATGGTGAAAAAAGTGATAACAATATTGATGTAAACTCAAATGTCTGGTGAACCCCTCCCTGCCTTCAAACATCAAAGATAAACATCAAGTTGGCGAGCGTTAGCAAGCTCATTATTTCTGTACTCTACTCATTATTTCTGCCCCTGGTTTTTATTTGTTATTTCAACTCCTTTATGCAAAGGGGATGTTGAGATTCATTTTCAATCAGCTGTCTTCACTCAAAAGTGATTATGAATTGTGTGCATATTTTTTAACATTTGGACATGACTGAACTTCAAAACTCAGCAAAATTGGTTTTGAAATCATGAACATGATAGTATTTAATGCTAATCGTTTTTTAAAGTAATAGTGTTGGATTGATTGGAACATGATAGTATTTGATCTCTTACTTTTGGGGGAGAAAAAGAACTAGATTTATATGCATCTAGTTTATTTTTCAGATTTATGTATTATATCTAAAAATTATTGTAGCAATTTTTTGAGTGATTTATTGTCATTGCAACTCGTTTTTCTTCAATTTTTGTGAATAAAAATTCTTAATGTGTTTGAAATTTTAAGTTAAATTTTGAAAATGTCTTTTAAATGTTATAAAATGTTTGTGTTTTTCCTATTTAAATGCAAGTATGAAGTTTTTTGTTTGCTCAGTGTATGTATTTATAACTATAGTATACTTATAAGCATGTTTTCTATTTAAATGTATTTTCAAAATTCATGTGTGACATTTTTAATAGACTATTTTTCATTTGTTTAATTCTGATTTTCCTTTTGTGTTGTTTTTTGTAGTGAAAAAATTAGTGGAAATTGGTAAAACACTTCTGGAAAAGAATTCGGCTGATATTTCAAATGCAAGGTATCTGTATTGAAATACATTAAATCATTTTTCTTTCAAAGTAAAAAATTTTCTTTAGGATACTCAAATTATATCTGTAAATGACTCTTTGAAACAGTAAATTTCTAAACACAAATTAAAGAAACGTATTTTTCTATGAATCGTTATACTTAGGAAAACTACCTAGTATTAGATATTTTTATACTTTAGCCTTTACATTGAAATGTGTCTGAAATCTATACCCAATGCACTTTAATCTACTTTGATAGTTTAAAAAAATGTCCATTCATATGTATTATTTTTGTGCCTGACATCGTACTAAATATTTAATCTATTCGGAATGAATTTATAAATTAGAAAAGCCACATTGATGTTACAGTAATAAACTTTATGCCTAATAGTTTGAAACTACAGCAAATCAAAAGTCTTGATTTCTCTTCTAATTGTATTTCGTCAATGAACTACAGCAAGTGAACAGATTCTCTATAATTTTTGTTTGCGATATTTTACCCACCTTAAGATTGAAGTGTTACTAGTGTAATATAATGAATTTATTATATATAACTAACCACTGCTTAGCCAGCATGGCATTGCCAGTGACAGTTCTTTTCATAGGGTCAGGTGTGACCACTGCTCGCTAACCCCCAGTGATTGCTATGAATTCGTAACCTATTGAATAACAGCCATAATGGCGTTGCCCGTGGTGTTCGTAGAAATTCATAGCCTTTTGTAATGAATTCCCTGCTAATTCCAATTTGGTTTGTTTTGCAAACCAAATTATGAATGTAATGAAGTATGGTTTGCTTTGAAAACCAACATCACGGGCAACACTGTGATGGCCTCGTCATTGTCAAATGCGGCCAAATTCAATAACAGCCAACATAACGTTGCGCGTGGTGTTGATTTGCTTCGCAAACTAAATTATGAATATCATGATATGGTTTGCTTCGAAAATCTACTGTGGTATCTACTATGGTTTGCTTCACAAATTGGATAACAGCCATAACAAACTTGCTCACAGTGTTGGTTTGCTTCGCAAACCAAATAGGAATTTGGCGTAACGTCAATCTCTTGCGAAATTATAAATATTTAATTGAAAAATTATTGATTAAAAGAAAACCAAACGTATAAGGTTTCTATCTGGTGTTATATTTTCAGCAGATTTCAAATCCATTGAAATTTTTAATCTTTCTTTAACGATCTCGATTTTACAAAAAAGTACTAAGTAATACCAGCCAAAATGTTTTCTATTTTCTTTGCTTTCTTTCGCTCAAATTGTTTGAGGGCTGGAAATATAATCCGTTTATTTTTGGAACACTAATGAAGGCGTGCCGTCACATTTCTCTTGTGAAAATATAAAAGATATTCAGTTTAAAAATTATATTTATTTAAAGAAAATAATAATTTTAAGTATCGATGTAATGTGAAATTTTCCGCAAATTTCAAATCCATTGAAATTTTTACTCTATTTTTAATGGTCTAGAACAGTGCTCCCCAACCTTTTTATCGCTGTGGACCGGATCAGCGTTTGATAATTTTAACGCGGCCCACTGAGGGGGGACGTTGATTGTTTATAATTTAGATTGTTTTGATTTAATAATTTTAATTTAATTGTATTTAAACATGCCTTCAAAATAAAATTTAGTTACACCAAAAAATGAATATAAAGTTATTTAACATTTTAACTCACTAGAACGCTAAATCAACGAGAACTCTGAGCTTGTTTCTTTGCAACGAGACGGTTTCATCTGGGGGTGATATTTTTGATTCAATTTTGACAAATGTGACAGCTGTTTTCAACTTGGCAGACAAAGTAGCTGCATTTGAAGCCAAACTGAAGTTGTCGGGACGGCACGTGAACAGAGGCATTTTGGACATGTTTCAGACATAGCGGGGATTTTAGGCGAGACTGAGCCTAAACATTCATTCTCCCAGTAGGTGCACGATCACCTATCTTTGCTTTTAAAAGAGTTCGAGCGCTACTTCTCAACCACAAGAGATCCACGAACTAGTAAAGAATGGATCCGCGACCCATTTGTCAACAAATCAGGCGAATCTAGCATGTATGTGCAACTAGAAGATCAACTGCTGGAGATTGCAAATGAAGGCGGCCTTAAAACTATGTCGAGACAATAACTCTGCCGATGTTCTGAATTAAAGTCATGGTGGAATACCCTGAGATTGCCATCACAGCACTTTACTTTAATCCCTATTGCCATTTCCGACAAACTATATGTGTGAAGCGGGGTTTTCTGCAGTGACAGCAACCAAAACAACGGAATAAACTGGACATGATTTAATGTTCCTTGGGCGGCCCGGTACCATTTGATCCATGGACCGGTACCGGCCCGGGGGTTGGGGACCACTGGTCTAGAAGATAGAAAAAAGATCTACATAACTAAAGTTAAACTTTGTTTTTTATCGTCTGCTGGAAAATCATTCCTCTGCGCAAAATGAAAACATCAAAAAATATATTTAGAATCTGATCTCTTATGCTGTTGCCATTCCAAAGAAAACAATAATAATTAAATTTTATTAAATTAATTTTAAATGTTCTAGATTGAACTTTAAAATTCGCCACAACCTTAAAATTGCAAAAAATTCGGACTACCAGTGTGCCAAATCCATTACTGTAAGTGCCATAGATTCATCAGTACTTTGCGTACAAGAAACAAACAAACATACACTTTCTTTTATAATATTAGAGATAGCATAGATAGAAAGCAAGTATTTCAAGTGTGCCTTGTTTTTATTTAATTTGATTTTCAATTTCCTACCACATATTTCTTCTGCTTTGATATAGAATTTATATTTAATTACTAGTATGCCTGTTTTTACACAACTGCTCCATTTATCTGACTACACTAAATCAGAATGATGTAACTATATCAGAGAGAATATTATAATAAACACATGACACCAGAGAATTTAAGACTCACTAAGTGGAAAAGTTTATTGGCAAATACTTTTACCACTTGTATCTAAAATTTTTACTCATAACAAAATTTAACAAAATAAAATGTTTACATTTTGAAATAATGGGTTCAAGATTGGGATAGACTCTCAGATAATTAGTCTGGGAAAGTGTTGGCCTCAGTTGTAAGTAGAATTTGAATTGTTAAAAATTAAAACCTTCTGAAAAAATGTTAATTATTTAATTCAAATAAATGGATTCAATATTAGTAAGAGCCATTTCAAAATTGATCTAAATTAGAATTAAACCCTCCAAATGGTTTTGACAAGATAACTTGTCCATCAAGGTACCTCGTTATCAAGATATTACTATTTGTTTTATGACGAGATCAAGATCAGTCCATTTTTTTCTAATAATGATATCTCATCTATCAAGATCTGGTCAGGTTTACTTATGGTGAGATACCTCTTAACAGTGTATTGAGTTAACCAAGAAGAGGGCTAAGGCTAGATTGATTTATGAAATTAGATCTATTTCTAAACAACTGCAAAAGTCTTCACTTTTATACTCAAAGTAGTAAGATATATATGTGCACCCTTCTTTACTAATACTTGAGATTTCACACATTACTACCATCTTTCTGGATACCTTCATCTTTTTTGCCTGCTGCTCTAACTCTAACAAATTACGAGTTGTAGGTGCTGCAGGTTATCTTCTGATTTGTTAAAGCTTACCGTTTGTGCATTTACTTGACATTGTTATCTTAACCATTTATGATTCTTGTATCACATAGCCAACGAACGAATTTTTTGTACTGAAGTCTAGACTTCTATACTTTTCCAGCTTAATTAACTAGATCGCCTTGCTTCAAATATAAAAGAAAACTAAAGCTACAGTGTGTTAGGATATACAGGTTGCTAACTGGAAAAAAAAATTTCTTTACTGCTTGAAATAAACTGGTCTAATGAGTCATATGTCTTTCTTCTATTGAAAGTCCTACTTAGCAACCTAGAAACACCAGCCTGTCGTTAATTTTCCAATTTCTGGATGGGCCTGTTAGTCACTGGTACAAGATTAGAAAATATTGCATATCAAATTGTATTATAAGCAAAATAAGTTATTTAACAATTACAAAAATTTATTTTTGCTGTCATCCCAACTCCATTATTTAAAGTTTGAGAAATGGAAAGTCAGAATGTGTCATGATTGAACAAGGGTAGAGGATTGGAAATATAATACATTTTCAAATTTTGGGATATTCTTGTTGAACAAGAAATTGAAAAATTAAAAAGTTATCAGAAATAAAATTCAACTTAATTGAATTAATGAAAAAAAAAAGGCAGTTTTTGGTAAAATTTCATCTACTTTTTTGATTTCTGTATAGAAGTTAATTCCCTTTAGAAAACCCCTTTGTAATGCAACAGTCAAAACTTGTATCTTTTTTCGTTCCTTTACATTATCAGAAAAATACACTTTTGCTGTGTTATGCATGGTTGATTTGTTACTCTATGGTGATGTTTTTGCTAAATGAGGGATAATCAGACTTACACAAGAACCTTCTCATAAGGGACAACAATATCTGATAAGCTTTCAAACTATTTTTGAATTCTTTCCACCTTCAACATGGCTGGCAGATTTAGAGAAAAAATGTTATTCCTAGTAGCGAAATCTGTTACTATGATTGTAAGCTTGTGAGATGTGATCAACGACAATTTAGCAGTATCTATGAACAGTAATAGGAGTTCAACAATGAAACCTGTAGTGTCCCCTTTATTGTTTTTCCATGCCATAAAACATTATACATCCTCATTTTTACACTCAAAATAATTGGTAATAGTATTCTAATTACAGAAATTTTGAAAAATATATTAATATGCCTTTCAGATAATAATCAAATGGTGATCATTCAATGTTAAATGCCCAATAGTTCAAGGTTTCAAAATATATCTCAATCATCATTTATGAAATCATTTAAAAAATAATATCACATTGCATTGTAGATCAAAATGATAGTTGATTAGATAAAATATGTTATAGATTAAAGCAGGTGTTAACTAATATTTCACTAACTAATTTTAAAACTTTTATATTTCAGGTTTGGTTTCCATGTACCACCTTTCAATAGCATCCAACACCTTCATCTGCATGTAATATTTCCTACCGATGAAATGGGTTTTCTGAGTAGGCTTATATTTAGACCTGACTCCTATTGGTTTACAACTGTAAGTCTGGTAATTTACATTTTTGTAAAATTGCATTGTTATTTGTTGCATATTCTTGGTATATAAATAGATTTTCCATGACACTCATTTAAATCTCATTACTTTTAAGTATTCATATTATAAATTTCTCCTGTTATTTTTCTTTAACAGTAAATCTAGACTCACTTAAATAAAGAAAGCATCTTTTCTCCCGCTAGTTTTTTGGTAAAGAAATAAATTTAGGCACCCGAACGTCATGTATTAAAGTTTTATTTATATCTGTAAATAATTCTAACAATTTTCTTGTACAGTATAATCTATCCCTTCTAAATCATTAAAATGTTTTCATCATAGTCTATATGCATAGTTATTATATTTTTAGGAGCTTTTATATATAACACAGTTTATTATTTTTGCAGGTATCGAGTTTCATAGAAAAATTGGAGAAAAAATGATACATAGTATAAATAATGTTCATGACAACCTATTGCAATGCTTAGTTTTGTATATTTTGGAATAAATCGAAAATATACTTTAATGTGAATTGATTGTTCTTTAGTTGTAAGTTGCATATTGGAATAAATATATTGTATTTCTATTTATGTTATAGTTTATCATTGAAAAGTTTTAAGAAAACATTTTATAAATTTGAAACCTATTAAAATACATAATTCATTTTGGGACTTCATTTCATCCTTTCTGTCATTGTCTTGTGTAAATTGTTAAAATTAAATTTCCACTTCAAATATTTATATTGTGCAACATTTTCAATTTCTGCATAATAATGAGAGAAAGAATGATCATAGATTCGATTTTACATAATTCTGAAAAATATCTTGCTTCATTCAGTTATTTTCTCATAGAATCGAAATGAATTAATTATAGCTGGCAAATAAGCTGTGTAATAAATTAATAACTTATGCTATATAAAGTACATCTAGAGGGAAACATCCCATATAGAATACTTTGTCTACCTTGCTAATTGACTAATTATGCTTTTTAAGTTATTCAGTCTTATGGTGGGATTCAGAAATTTTCCCCAACCAGTTTTTGACACATGTCCATAGTAAAAAATAGAAATTAAGAATAATTTATTTGCTTTAAATGATTCAGCCAGTTCTTTATTGTAATTTTTACGATTTATTTCTTCCAAGTTGTGCCCTTTGGCATCTCCTCTTGAATAAAATTGGATGTGGAGAGAAGATCAGGGTTATTGGTGGTGCTAACGTTTTAACAGCCTTGTACAACAGAATCTCAAAACTAAAACAAAGATGAAAAAATTCAATGCAATTTTCGAATCAATTGTTTTTAACTCCACTGCACAAAAAGTTTTATTGTTAAATAACCATCAGCAGCTTTCTTTTTAAAGTTCATCAAATGCTATAAAATAGTTTACCTTGCTGTAATTTCAATCAGTCTTTTCCTATCAAAAGTGATTTCAAAAGGAAAAAGTTTTTATAGCCCTGGAACTAGTATTCTAAGGGGAGCTTTATTTTTGCTCATTTTCATTCATGGAAGCCCATTCAAGAAATTATAAATATCTTACAAACATATTTACTCCTTAAAAGTTAAATAGTTTTCATAGCATTCTTTTAAATTCTAGGTAATTTAAACAGATTTATTTACCAAAATATATAGTTATAAGCTCAATATTAAATCAATTATTTAAATAAAAGCTAAGGCTCCAATCTAATAGAAGTATACTCAAGATTTTCTTAAAATATTCCCCCTTGTTAAATGCCAGAATAAATGGATATTTAATAGATGTACAGTGGTGGAAAAATGAACAACCTCCTTTATTTCGAGTATTATTCATACTAGAGCAATTCAATTGGGAATAACGTCCTACAAATTCAAATTAAAAAACATTGCATCAGAGGACGTCTTCACATCAAATTTTATACAAACAATGAAATTTCTAATGGAAGCACCCTGTTTCGATGCCTTAATCAGATTTTACATTGTTAAATTTGTCTAAATATGAAATTTCATGACTTTACTACCTTTATATCCCGAGATATTCAATCCAAAAATTGGTGCACATTTCAGGGATCATCTCGAAATAGAAAGTCACTAGTTGTAGATTGAGATTAATTGTGGTTATAGCTACCCAAATTTCAAAATTGAACACTATTTCAAACGTATCTTTCAAGGATCCGAGATTTATTACACAAGTGCAAACAATTTGAGAAATACATTTTAATATTTACTATGAGAGTGCAAACAATCCGAGAATTATTCAAGGTTTGTCAAACGTTTTTTAAACCTTTGGTTGTCCCCTAAAATATCACAATTATGTGAAAAGTTTAATGGTACCGCTAAAACTAGTAATCGGAATGAGCTGAAATTTTGTAAAGCCCTACTAGAGGTCCTTCTGAATCGATTCCCATTAAAATATAATAAGGTTCCATTTCATAGTTTTATCAAACATTAATTTAATAATTATTACATACTAAAAACCATTTTTAAAAAGAAATATTTGGTGGATTTTGTTTGGGTTGTTCTACAGTTACATGGTATAAAATATCAGTGCTATAGAAATATTGTTTAGGAAGGTATACATAAAAGTGTAAAAAACTTATATATTAGGAGCTCCAATATTTCTGTGCTCATAACTTTAAAACAATAGGACCTAATGACATGAAATTTGGTATCTGAAGTCAAATTTTTGATACAGATTCAAAACTGCCAAAATAAAGGGTTTCTATTGGAAATCATGAAGTTGATGCTCACTTTAATATGAAGATTGCTCCTTATGCAAATTCTAAGCATTTGAATTGTTGGGGGGTTCCAGTCAAATCACATCTTTGAATTTTCTCTAATGTTAAAATTGCTAGAATGAAGAGGGGGTGTTTGAGGTTTGTTTTCGTTACTGGTACACATTAAAGATTTTTAGTCATGATAAACTGTAAAATAATTATATATCAATTATGCATTACTTATTTGTCACAAGTGAATAGTCTTTTTTATTATGTTTTTATAATTTGAAGTTTTAAAGGATTAATTACATTTGACCTGCTCAAAATAGGCTGTCTGCTTCTGTAAATTGTTTTATTTAAAAATACTATTGTATATCCTTTAAATGCATTAATTCGCTGTCCTTTAACAAAATAATTGCCTTTGTACGTATATAGGGTAACTTTTATGTATACCAGTAGCTATATATTCTGAGTTATACTTGTATTACCATTCCAGTAATTTCATTAATGATTGTAAATACATAAAAAATGTTCTTCAAAACTTATTAATTAGTTTTATTATTAGCCAGACAAATAGACAATAGTGCCAAAATCTTTCAAAAAGATATAAGTGAAAACGTAAACTTAAATTCAAGTTTATACCACTTGAAATTTAAAAAGCATCTTCAAATAGAAAGTAAATTACAAAGTAATCAACAAGCTGTATGTGAATGATTCATTATTGCACTTCAATTTTATTTTTTAGTTATTTCCAGATTTGGACTTTTAGCGACATGGAAACCACCCAACCAACCGTCTGGTTATCTCTTACCTCTTTAGCCGACCAACCGGTATAGTGGTTAAGGTGTTAGACTCTAGATAGGAAGGTTCCTGGTTCGAATCCGGGTCCAGGCATGGATGTTTGTAAGCGTATGGTGTAGAGGCGGCTGGTGCACCTAAAATCTGTCGTGGTCGAAAGTCCTCACGTTGGGTTGGTGTGGAAGTTTGGAGAGTGGGGTGCCAGCTCAGGTGTTGCTTCGTCATCTGACCGTGGTTCAAAATTACGAGGTGTTGTCCTCGGATCTTTCCCTTAAGGGACTGATCCCGGACCGTCGTCAATAGCCCGTTGTGTTGCTCTAGTTCGACGTTAACTAAAAAATTACCAAATTAATTACTCTTACCTCTTTAAAATTCCCCGAACTTGATTCCAAAGCCTCAATTGTACAATGACGAATTAAGTTTGGCGATTGGGGTGCCAGCTTAGGTGTTGTCTCGTCATCTGACCATGGTTCAAAATTACATGTTGTCCTCGGATCTTTCCCTTGGGGATTAATCCCGGACCGTCGTCAATTGCCCGTTGTGTTGCCCCAGTGTGACGTTATTTAAATACCTACCTACCTACAATGATAAATTAATTTGAAATAAATATGAAATGTTTTACAAAATGAATAGCATTGTTTCTCAGTGCTAAAAGAAAGATAATCGGGATTTTCTTTTACCTTTTAAAAAAAAATTACCCGAGTTAACTTCACTTATTTTTCAAACTTATTTTCAATTATTTTTTATCCTTTCATCTTTTTATAACTCGTCAAACTTATATTTTTCTAGGTACGATCAAACGGGTTGTGGCGGAGTGGAAGTCGATACCGCCTTCTATAGGTTCTCTGTTCAATCCGTACCCTGGCTGCGGTAGCCGGTTAGATAAGTAATGAATTAGCTCAGAAACAATCCAATCAACGGCCGTCGTTTATGTGGGGGCTGGTGCACGTTAAATCTGTCGTGGCCTCAAATGTCCTCACGTTTGCGTGGTGTGAAGGTTTGGAGAGTGGGGTGCCAGCTCATGTGTTGACTTACTTCGTCGTATGGTTCAAAATTACGAAGTGTCCTCGGGTGAATCCTCTTCGGAATGGATCCCGGACCATCTCGAAATGCAAATTGCGTTGTTCCAGTTTGACCCTATAAGAAACTACCTAGTGCCTTCACAATCAGTCCTCAAAATTATACTTACATTAATTCAGGAGTCTTTCGAGTGATTTGGCTGGTTGTGATGTGCCTGAATTTCCCCCGGCGTTGTATTTCGTCCGAGGGCTAACGGAAAGATAGCTATGCATTTTTTTGGCGTGGTCGTGTAATTTAGCACATTTGACGAAGGGTCTACCAACATGCATCGCTCCTGGTTGCTTGCTGATTGAACTAGCTAGTGTAGTCATTTGCTACAGCGTTTCGCTTGTGTAAGTTAACTTCGTTCATCCTAAAGGTTAGTTTTCATTGAACTTGTTATTCATTATATATATAAACCATTTCTCTCCTTAATAGATTAGATATGTTAAATTTTAAAGCGTTTGGAAATAGGTACTAGCATAGAAACTAGTTAAAATCTTTAAAATGTTTGAGTTCGAGCTTCATACAACGAGAAGTGTTGGATTCATGTTTTACAAATTAGAAAAATCTAGGCGGTGTCGGTTAGCATATTTTTAGTTTATTAGTTCCGGCTTTCTCAAAATCTATCTTCATTGAAAACTTCCAAATGCCGTGTTTCTTTGCCTGCTATATTAGACCTAGCATGCTCATAGTATTCAGGGCCCCGGTAGCCCGATTGAAAAAGTAACGGATTAGCAATCGAAGGGCTATACGAGTTTGAATTCAACCAAAGATCGTCGTGTCCTAATGGGGGTCTGGTACACGTTGCATCTGTCATGGCCTCAAATGTACTCATTGGGGCCCAGTGGGTATGCTCACTGCGCTAGCAACCTTCAAGTTGTAGGCGGTACAGGTTCGTTTCCTGTCGGGTGCAATCTTCCCTGGGTATTTCTCTCTTCTGTGTTAGTAAAACTTTCATCGTGTGTCTATTACTTGATTGTATGTCTTGTGTCAAGCGCTGCAAGGTCAAATATGGCCCTTGCACCATAAAACCCCAAAACCAACGATCAAGTGTTCTCGCGTTGGCGTGAAAGTTTGGACTGTGGGGTACCAGCTCAGGTGTGACCTCGTCATTTTTGACTGGTTCAGAATTACGTGGTGTACTCGCATTTTTATTCGTATTCTTAGACAGTGATTTACAGTTACAAGTTATATACAGAAACAGTAACAAGTTATTCTACTGATTTCTTCACTTACATTTGGACAGGTTGTGCTTTCAGTTGGGAATCTCGCTCCTTAGCGACAATCGATATCATGAAGATTTTCATCTAAGGCCTTGTAGGACTGAAGTCTTGCCTGCACCCTGGCTTGTGGATAGTCTTCCTTTTTGGAGAAGGACGAAACATTTGGTCTTTTATCTTGATACTAGTCCAGATTGTGACCATAGTGCCTTGACCATCTTTTCCGAAGCGGGCTTTGAAACGAGAAGAGGTCAAGTCTGGGAATGTCATGCGTGTTTTACGGGTCTTCAGTTGTCCGGATTGTACAACCATCAGAAACCGATGAAGACGTTAGCGTCGCGTCTATATAGGATAGTACAATTTCCACCTGCAACTGGGAATGGTAGAAATAAAGGGTCCTACATCCCCAGAAACCTTCGGCTGACTAGAACTCTAGTCGAGGCTATAAGCACTCTAGTCAATGTATCTTGATGTATGGTAGGAACGCACTGGCTCTAATCGTCCATTAAAATAGTCTATTAAAATATATTTGACAAATCACACCGTGAGAAAAGAAACAACTAAAATTTGACATTTTATTTTTCAACTAATCAGACATACTCGAACAAATGGATAGATCAAGTTGATTGGGTTTTATGGTGCAAGGGCCGTTTGGCCATGCTGCGGCAAACACAAGACTGCAAATCAAATATAAAAAAAAGGGTTGTATATTGAAAACATAAAAATTACATTTTCAAACTGAGAAGTTATGCTTAAGTGGTTTTTAACACTAAGCATAATTTGGTAATTAATACTAAGCATTTTTCGACGCTAATTTAATTTTTCAGCTATTATTTCTTTGGAAGGAGCGAAATAATGAATTTGAATACAATAGTTTTAGATAAAGACAACCTAAAATGCTAAAATTACTTACATGTCTAAATTACTCACATGTTACGTTATACATGTCTAAATTTAAGAATTGTTAACTTAATGGTTTATCATTTCTTGAAAGTTTAGTGTTCCAATTGAAATATCTGATGGAAAAGCCCCTAGAAGCAGAAATATTTACGCATTTTACGGATTTAGGTGGTTCAAGTACCCTTTATCTCGAGATGCTTAGTCTCGATTTCTAGTGTTATAGATTTGGTTGGTTGTTTTGGTGTTTCATACCGCAATTGCCATATTTGGCCGTTGCGTCAAACACAAGGTCAAGTAAAAACATGTCGGGAAAGGGGGAAAAGTGGGATTGGGAACAGTTGTGGGATGACAGTAGAAGATAGCTTGAGTATCCTGGGAAAGCGATCCCGTGTTTACTAAAGACGGTAAACAACATGTGAAAAAAGATGTCTTTAGTACCTCGCGTTTATGAACCCCTTACACACCTAAAACGATTTGTCCTCGAATGCGGTTTCATCCTGAAAGACCATCAAAATTTTCTTAAAAATAATATAAGTATACTCTATGTGCCAGTTCTACTTTTATTTAAAAATCCTTCTACAAATGGCCGACCAACCGGTATAGTGGTTAAGGTGTTAGCCTCTAGATCGGAAGGTTCCTGGTTCGAATCCGGGTTCGGGCATGGATGTTTGTAAACGTATGGTGTAGAGGCGGCTGGTGCACCTTAAATCTGTCGTGGCCGAAAGTCCTCACATTGGGTTGGCGTGGAAGTTTGGAGAGTGGGGTGCCAGCTCAGGTGTTGCTTCGTCATCTGACCGTGGTTCAAAATTACGAGGTGTTGTCCTCGGATCTTTCCCTTAAGGGACTGATCCCGGACCGTCGTCAATAGCCCGTTGTGTTGCTCTAGTACGACGTTAACAAAAAAATTACCAAATTACCTTCTACAAATGTAAAACATAAGTTATGGCAACAAACATAAGCCACCAATCCATCCTTCGAAAGAGCATAGAATCTCCGCGTCATGAGGAACATGTGAGATTCGATAACTTCCACGTTTAACCTCTCAATCTGTTGGTGATGTGGAACCAGAATATTGTTTCCCAAAGTTAAAAACTGAATTTTTACATGCAAAGTTAAAACCCTATAAGGTTTAAAAAGATATTTGTTATATCACATGGTTATCAGATTAGAACTTTAAAAGGATTACAGCTAGCCCTTAAAAAGTTACATTTATCGGCCGATCTAAGTAACTGAAGTAAATTACTATGACTGTGGTTTGAAAATATTACAAAATAAATTTCATCGAAGAGCCTTAAGCCCATTCAAACCTTATTTGCAGAAATTCCTTTTTTATTGTTGCGCAACAGTCGGAGAATCGATACAGTGCGCAGATAAACAAGATGGTTGGTTGGGACAACGCAATGTTCATCATTACTTTTCACATGCTATGTAATGAATATTATATCATTACATTATAAAGAATCGATCTAACACTAATCACACCCCGCGATTCCTTGTCGAAAATGTTTTGTCCGGTTTTCGATTGGTGCTCCTTTTGGTGCCTCTGGGTTGTCAATCGAAACGAAAAGGTGGATAAGCAAATCCAAATTTGTGCGTTAAACCATCAGTTGTTAGGTACGCATGCGATCATTTCCAGTTTACCACGTCTACTCGAATCCGGAAACGCATTTGATGTACATTTTTTGTTAACCCTCCTGGTGGTTGTCTGGGCGAGATATCTTGTCATTAGCCAAACTATTAGCAGATCTTGATGGACATCTCGCCGCTAAAAGAAGCAATACCTCGTCCTTATCTTGGTTTCGTCATCATAAAAAATCGGCAATACCTTGATGACAAGATATCTCGTCATTAGCAAAATGGGTCAAATCTTAAAAGACGAGATATCACATCGAAACCACTTGAAAGGTTAAAACAAAACTCAATATGAAAGACGTTTTACTTTAGACATATGCCGCAATCGTCTGAAGAACTAGAAAAACTTGAATAAAATATTTGAGGAAATTGTAACTTATCAAATCCAATAATCGATTTGGCTAAAAAGATTGACCGATTTTTATATAAACTATAGATATTGCATTTTTGGTTCATTGAACGATAAAGTGATGTTCGCTTGTCATACTATAAAAATTTCAAGTCCATCAATCCAATAGTTTTTAGATGTCATGACAACCCCAGGATGCTCAAGCAATGCTTCTCTTCTTTCTTCGCTGCATCCTTTATTTTCACAACAACTTGGTAATGTATGCCATGTATTTGGCGCAGCTTGGCCAAACAGGGCCCTTTCAACACAGCTGAGCCAGTTTTGAGAATTTCGACTAAAAATTTGTCACACATGTTCTTGAGACCCTAAAAAACATAATCGATTTTTTTTTGTGTGACGAAAAACAGACAATATCGTAACATGAACGGTGGGAAAGGAATAAGGCTTCAATATGTACTTCCTAGATGGCGCCACAACTAAAATTCCAATATCCACGAAATTCACCTCGTTCCTGTAACAAAATTGACAGGAGAGAATGTGGAATATCATTTATTTTTTCCCAAAACAGAAAAGTTGAAGTCGATATTTGTGAGGCTCTTGTTTCGACGCTTGAGGAAGTAAAAATGAAACCCTTTCCCCTCACAATCTTTTATTTCTTGCTTAACTTCCACTTGTTTTTAATTTGATTTTTCAGTTTTGTTGCAGCTTTTATTTTTTGTATTTTGCACAAAATTTGAAGAAACGTTAACACTTTTCAAAACACTCGAGATCAGAGAAACGTGATCGAAAGCACCAATGCTTTACAGTTAAAATACTAATACGAAGATCGTGCGTTTAGTTTCGTATCCTACGTGATACTCAATGAAAGCAAGTGTCAATGGGAATTCGATTTATTTACTGGGCTAGAAGTTAGTACTTCATTCTGAAACTAGATGGCGCTCGTTCTTTTTATGAAGCTTGTAATTTCAAATGATGGTAATTGGTAATTTATAATTAACGTCGTACTAGAGCAATACAACGGGCTTTTGACGACGGTCCGGGATCAATCCCAAAAGGGAAAGATCCGAGGACAACACCTCGTAATTTTGAACCACGGTCAGATGACAAGCAACACCTGAGTTGTAATTTCAAATGCATCAAATTTCAATCTGTTAGTCGTTATAAAATTACAAATAAATTTTTCTCAAATTAAATTACATTGGCTTCCCGGGTGGTGTATTTCTCTTTTCTGTCGATAAAGCTTTCCTTGTGTCCACTTATTTGACGTTTAGTGCAGCTTGGCTAAATATGGCCCTTTCGACATAAAACTCAACCAATCATTGATATAAATTCTGGCCATAAAAAAGGTATTAAAGTTCATATGTACGAAACATTTTCTACAGTACGCAGTTCATTTACATATAAGCTTTTTCATTTTATCCATCCCCCTTCAAATGATACTCTTGAAGTTTAGATATTTTATCTAAATAAAAAAACTGTTTGGCAAATTCACTTACCACCGAAATTGCGATTATTCAAATTAAAATAGAAGTGACTAGACAAAAAATTCCACACAAATTGGTTGTTTTAGAAGATTTACCCTCGGACCTGGTCTTCTGCCACCTGTGGAGTTAACAAACATCGAGGAAATATAAAAGTAAAGTAAGCAGCAACCTTTTTATGCATATGTATCCAGGATCATGAATCGAAAACTAGTATTAACGTGTTCCTAATAGACTGTTTTCGTCTGCTGGGTGGAACCTAATATTCGTCATCTGGTTGATCCACTGGACGGGAGAAGATGTCCATTCATTGATTTATCATCTGATTGATCCGTACGAGATTGCAGTAGACTTGGCAACACCACATGGTCACCGTTCTAGAAACGTGCATCACCTACCTTGTGATAAGATATATCGCCATAGAGGTGATAAAATGCCAAATAAGCCAACGAAATAATTTTTTTTCACAGATGAGTCACGTGACTATTAGTCGACATTATGGTCACACTTTTCGAAATTCCTCAGTAGCAATTTTCAGTCTAATTTTGTCGTACTTTAACACTAACAAAGCCCGAAGCCTCTGTTCACAGCCGTGAAAGGTGTCGAGCTTTCGTCAACACGTGTTCAATAAAGCTTTTACAGAGTGAATAGTAATGTAATTCTCAGAGTCCTATAAGTTTAATATAGCCCACTGTGTCCCCTCCAGTACAACTTTAATTAACTACCCTATTCATCACCCTTCACGTTTAATATTATGATCATTTCTGTATCTCTTCAAATCGTTGTTTTACTATTCAAACTTCTCAAGTACAATTCTTTTGAAGGTTTTAACATAATTTGATTAACTATATGCTTATTAAACTTGCTTTAAAACGCTACTCAGTCTACATCAGATATAACGCCTATATCGGTCTACAATTTATTATCTAATTTTTTATTGTTCTTGAATTTTGATTTCAAAACAATTACATGTCACCCTGTACACTGCGCAAGCAACTTTCGAGTTGTGGACGGCGTAGGTTCGATTCCTGTCAAGTTCATAACTTCCTGGGTGTATTTCTCACTTCTGTAATCAGTAAAGCTTTTATTGTGTGTAGAATTTTTTCTCGATATTGTATGTCTTGTGTCTGGCAGCATTGCCAGATATTTTTCCATCCAGCATTTGCCCTTCAGCCATAAAATACCAACAAACCAAGCAGGTCTAACAATGGCATCGGGGTGGTTTCAATTTTGACGTGAATAGGTCTTTAATATCGGAACAGTACTGGGAGTTGGTTTTGAGGTTTTATGGCGCAAGGGCCATATTTGGTCATACTGTGCCAGACACAATATACAATATCAAATAATAGACGCACGAAAGTTTTAGACATACAAATACACCCAGGGAAGAATGCACCTGAAATGAATTGAACCTGAGCCACCAACAACTCGGAGGTTACTCGCGCAGTGGGCATACCCACTGAGCCACTGCGGCCCCAGTACTGGAATCATGCAGGAATTTTTTTTTTTTTTTTTTTTTTTTTGGGGGGGGGAGGTCATTGCAAAAAGCATTACATAACCGTTTTGTCTTATGATTTGAGAAGACGAATCATCCGGAAAATACATATATCGTCGTATCGAGAAAGGATGCCCGTATCTTCGAACCGCAGGCACAATGAGCATGGTGAGGTGGTCCGCAATGCGTCATTCTACGGTGCTGGGCGAGCTTTGGGCTAGTGTAACTATGGTTACGTGGAGAACTATAGTAATAATTATTCTTCGATATGAATATGAAACTATATTTTAATAGTTCAAACTGTAAATTAATTGTTGAATATTCACAATAAACAATTGCTCAAACTTCCTATGTCATTCATTCATCCCACAATCCAATATCAGGTACGAGTATTCACGTCAACTACGATTTGTCTCCTCTACACAATGAACCAATTTATTTGGGCAGTGCATTAAACCTGGTTGTATTTTGACTAGTTGTGCTCATTAACAATTTTATTTTAAAGATAATTCCTTTTTAGAATATCTGAATTTCTACTTTAAAGTTCCATTGAATTGGTAGTTGAAAAAGTTAGTTTTTTTGCTTTAAGTTTTGATTACATTAAAAGTTTATTAGTTCATGGGGGGTGACCATTCAAATATTTGAAAAATGTATCTCGAAGGCAAACTTTAAATGAGCTGTGTGCTCATATTCTGAGCTTAATGAATTACAGAAATAAAATTTAATGATTCATCAGCTTGCATTATGTATTCCTTTCTCTCATCCTTATGCATCGTAAATCTTAAGCCACACGGAGATAATTAACATATTAATTAACTTCTTAAAACTGCTTTCTTCTTTCGAACTGCTGATTGTTTATGTAAGGGATCTAGTGAGATTATTTGCATTATAATGAATCACAACTTTTTAGCTTTTTTAATTCAGAAAGATTCATTACTTAAAATGAATTTGTCTTAGGTAGTTAAAGATGTTTTACTTGGATGTTTCAAATATTCATTTTCAAAACTCTCCCTACTAGTTCATGAGTTACATTTAATATTTTCTCAGAATCAGTATGAAAGGATGGATAAAAGAAACGAGAGATTAGGCAGTGGAAATAGATCTAGTCTTACGCCTATCAATTAGTCAAATAAGATTTACCTTGATAGGTAGTTGAATTTCCGTCATAATGGAGAACACAATGGGCTATTGGTAACCAATACAGAAGGGAAAGACCCAAAGACAACTCGCAATTTTGAACCATTATTGTCATATGCCAAGGTTGACAACTGATGTGTTTATGTGGAAGAAGTTAGATAGCTAAATTTATGTTGCACTGGTGCAAGAAACTCGGCCTATCTATCGGGAAGATCTCCTTTCCGCCCATTGAGCAGAGGTAGCCCAGTTGGAAAAGTAACGGATTAGCACAACCAATAGGGCAGTTTTATATCTACGAGATATCTCGTCATTAACAAAGCGTCAGATCTTGATGGTCGAGATATCTCGTCGAAATTATTCGGCGGGATAATCCTAACGGCACAGAATTTGGGGACGCTAGCACGTTAGTGTGGAATGTATATGTGGTGGCAAAAGAAAGTAAATACTTTCGTGTGCAGATGAATTCAGGGAATTGCTCATTGTGTTGCTCTAGTGCAGTGATAGTCAGTGGATTAACTACCCCTTATCGCATTCCAAAATAAATTGCAAAAAGTGTTAAAAGCTATAATAATGGAGAAACTATTAATACCATCTATAAAAGAATATATCTTAACAGTAATTCATCAGGATATACCTGAAGCTTTAAAAATGTTACCCCTAAGCGATAGCATATTGTATAGCGACGAATTGCAGAAATGGCAGTTAATATCTATATAAATAAGAATGGAGTGTTTGTTTGTACATTCAATATTTTCGACCCATTTCAAGTTTTCTATCCGTTTTGGACCCTTCTGATGCCAAATCCGCCTTTTTCTCGTTTGGTGTCTGTCTGTCTGTCTGTATGTTGTGCCCTATACACGTCCACGCGGTTTAAGATATTTTCATGGAAATTTGCATACAGTGAGTACTTATCTTCATTTAGTGAGTGGAATTGGTTGCGAAAGTCTGTCTGTCCGTCTTTCTGTTCTATGCTCGATTTTGTGTTTGTGTGTTTGTGTAACCATCACATGAATTGTATTCCAGATATTTGATTGAAGCGTATTTTATTGTATACATTATCTATTAGTTTAGTGAATGCAATATTAAACATTTCTTTATTGTTATATTTAGATGCGTTTCATGCTAAAACACCTGAATAAGTATACTTAAATCAACCATAATTTGGTAGTTTTGAATAAAATTGGAATGTCTATTGAATATTACGATTACTTCGATTGCTTTACCAGTACTGCTTAAAAAGTAATTATTCTTCAAAATTTTTTATTTTTTAATGGAATTTCAGCTTTGATACTTCATTTATTTCGAGTCTTATTTTTGTTCTTTGCGCAATGAAAACGAATTCGGAATATTTGAGACAGACGATATTTTTCAACGAAACGAGAATGAACAAGATCGCGTGAGCAGTGATATTTTCTGTTTATTTCGCTCTGAATTAATTTCACATTTCTAAATTTTGTGCACTTTTAGTTGTAAATTGTGGCAACTGTGCGAGATCAAGAGATAAAAATGAATCACAAAATAATATCTTTAGAACAATTTTTCCGACATCTTTTATTTTGTTCTAATTCACTGTTTTCTGTTTTAAATATTTATTATTTTAATAAATGTGATTTCCTTCTTATCACACGCAAGAGCACCACAAAGTATTAGAGTTAAAAATGTTAGGTAAGTCAGTATAAATTTTCAGTAAATTTTAAGTGTAGTTATGCCATTATTGAAAGAATAATGCCGTTATTCAAAGAATAATGCCGTTATTTAAAGAATAATACCGTTATTTAAAGAATAATGCCGTCATTTAAAGAATAATGCCGTCATTTAAAGAATAATGCCGTCATTTAAAGAATAATGCCGTTATTGAAAGAATAATAATGTTTAAAAATCCAAACTAGAACTTTTTCCAACATTAAAAAATTTGTTGTAATAATGACAGGAGAAGATTGCAAAATTTCACAATGTCGCATACCGGAGGTAAGAGTGCCACAAGTAAAAAAAATATGGTTTTGTTGACTATGAGGCCGAAAATCGTAATTTTAATTAATTAAGTTGAACATGAAAATAACTTAAGAAAGGGAATTCCAAATCTCCCTCAAAATCGTCTTTTATAGTAGTAATCTTAGTATCACCTTTCGTCATTTTGTAGCTTTGTCATACAGCAATTGTGCGATGTATGTGAAATGTATTACATGAATGGATATGCATGTGTAAGATTTGTGTCCAAAGTAAGTGGTAGAAATTATAAAGATGGCGAAAGGTGTTAAAATATTATTTTAGTCTACGGAGAAACTTAAGTCATTATATATTTTGATCATCTCTTCAATCTAGAGTAAACCAATTCAAACCGAGTAAGGCCGGGTATTTTGCTAATTGAGAATAAACTTATAGGTATTCTCCAAAACTCTTAATTTTTTATACGATTAGACGAGTCTACCATTCCAGATAATGTTTTAATGATGATACGGGGCCAGCACGGCGTTGCCTGTGACAGTTTCGTTTGTGGAGGAAGGTGTGACCACTGTTAACGCTCGCCAACCACCGGTGTTTGCTACGCATTCTCGTTTGGTTTGCTTCGTAAACTAACACCACAGGCAATGTTGTGATGGCCTTGAAGTGGCTAGTAATAAATATATGACAATAATTTAATTATAAAATATTTGTGATTTTCCGCAGATTTCAAATCCGTTGACATTTTTACTCTATCTTTAATATACAGGGTGTTTCAGTGAACCGTTTCAGAACTTCTAAGAGGGGTAGGTTACATCCTGACGAACCAAAATCTTATATTAATGGGCAGTCAGAAATGCTTTCCTGACGCGGTAGATGGCGTTGTGCGAAAATCCCGAGCTTTCGTGTAGGGAATCTTCATTTCGCACAAGAACGCCAAGTTAGTAGGATGGATGATTACACGATCGCAGAGTTTGCCGATATGCATTTGGCGTACGGGGCTGCAAATTGTAGTGGGCCAGCCGCACAGCGTTTGTGCGCGGAACGATATCCGACGAGGCGTATCCCCAGTCATAATTTCTTTGCAAGACTGCACCAGAGGTTAGCTGAGACAGGTTCATTAGAAAGAGCTGACAGGGACAGGGTAAGAACAGCACGGACTGCAGACGTCGAACAGAATGTGCTGCGACATGTACAGGGGAATCCAAGAACGAGTACACGAAGTGTAGCAAACGCAGTCGGGGTTTCCCATTGCAGCGTCTGGAGGATTCTCCGAGAAGAAGACATGCATCCGTGTCACGTGCAGCGTGTCCAGACACAGCAACCGGAGGATTATGCACCTCGTATTGCTTTCGCACAGTGGTACCTTGGAAAATGTGATACAAATCCCCTTTTTCCTGCTGAAGTGTTGTTTTCCAATGAGGCATCCTTCACAAGGGAAGGAATTTTCAACACGCATAACGACCCTATCTGGGCGGTCGAGAACCCGCATGCAATACGACGTCGTGCAGCACAGATTCGATTTTCGGTCAATGTATGGGCCGGTATTATGGGAGATCACCTCATCGGACCTTACCTGTTACCGTCTCGTCTAACCGGACCTAACTACTTGCTCTTTCTGCAGCAAGTATTGCCACAACTTTTGAGAGATGAACAGATTTCTGCATCGACGCAACAGACAATGTGGTTCCAACACGATGGAGCCCCTGCCCATTATAGCGGAGATGTTCGTAACTACCTGGATGTCACATTTGGTCAGCAGTGGATCGGACGTGGTGGTCCCGTGCGTTGGCCTGCTCGGTCACCCGACCTATCATGTCTTTATTTTTATTTCTGGGGTCATCTGAAATCGCTAGTTTATGACACCCCTGTTGACAATGTTGAGGAGCTGGTTGCAAGAATTGCAGTAGCTGCCGGAGAAATTCGAGATATGCCTGGAGTATTCCAGAATGTTCGGATGTCCATGCGTCGGAGATATGAGGCTTGCATTGTAGCCCGTGGAAGAAACTTCGAACACTTACTTTAATCCATGTACCTTTTGCTTCTTTTCATGTATTATTAAAACGATTTCTCACTTACTGTCTCTTTCTTTACGGTGCTTCTGTGTACAACACCACTTCAGGAAAGCATTTCCGACCCCACATTGCTATATGATTTCGAGTTGTCAGGATGTACCCTACCCCTCTCAGAAGCTCTGAAACGGTTCACTGAAACACCCTGTATATATATATATTAAATACTTAAAATAATATATGTTTTTGAACACCCTAATATCTTAAACAATAAATATGAAATAAAACAACTTTAAATATTTTTTTTTCCTTTGAGAATACATGTGTAAAAAATTTCTGTCTCCTTAACAGCCCAAATGCAAATGCTATAATTATATGGGATATGAGTTAGAAAAATCTTTGTTTCGAAGAAAGTTATTGAAAACAGACATTTCGACTACCTGTGTGCCAAGTTTCATTATTTAAGTGCCATAGATTCGTCAGGACAGTACACACAATGCACAGACAAACAAACACTTCCTATTATAAAAGTAGATTGTATGTACGTTATTTTGATGAAAACAATATATTAACGAGAAGAAATGCTATTTAATATAAATCTCATTATAGATACAAAATGATTATCAATATTTAATGCCGTGAAATCATTCTTTGGAAAAAATAGTATACTTTTGAACAGTTTTTGCATGAGCTATTGATGGAGCACCATCAACGGTAGATTGCTATCGTAAACGTGTTGCTAATTTGAAGGATATGCAATGTTTTATGCATTCATTGTGTGGTGCAGACTTCTTGTAGGAAAACATTTTAAGTACAAGTCTCAATTCATTATTAACTATGATAATTAGATCTGTAAATAAAATAAAATCCAATTCCAAAAATGATAGCATGTTTCAATAGCTCTGCTGGGGAAATAATGACGATTTTATGTTACTGTTACACTCGGTGGCTGTCAAAGGGTACATGTTTGTCTCCTTTTGTAGCATTATGAGTGCCATACAATTGTTTGAAAGTATTCATGAGACCAATATCTGTCAACAATTAAAACTACAACTTGCACAAGTGGTACAACTTGCCATATGAAGAAAGTAAATATTATTTTGATAGAGGTGGATATGAAAACCTATGTCTAAATAAAAAATGCCTGCGTCCAAACATGTGGAAAATGATAGTCAATTTATTGATACCTTTCCTTACCATCTCATATCTTGTTGAATCGGGGCTTAAGGCTGTTAGTCATATCACCAATTGATCCTTACGAAAATTGAACCAGATATCAAATATTTAGTTTCACACCATTAGCCTCAAGGATCTCATTAATAATTAATTAAAGGTAATTTCAATAAACTTTATACTTTTTATTATTTAATTTTATTTTGCTTCAATTTAAGCAGCTTTCACACTAGTAGGCATTGTATCGACGGAGATGCAGAAATGCAGCATCAATTTAAATTTTCTGTACATTGTAAACATGCAAAGTATAAATAAAAAGATAAATTTAACTACATATTTTTTTACTAAATTTTCGCTCAAAAATTACGAGTATTTTGCAGTTGCGCTAAATTAAGTTACTGGGAAACCGGTAGGCCGTTAGAAAATTTTACTACCGACAAAGATACAAATTTAGGCGGTAGGTATAAAAAAGTTGACTTACACCTGCTCTAGTGAGACGTTATTTAACTACCTAGTCTACAGAAGTCAGAGTAAACGTCAAATGGCCGCTAAAAGTGAAATAATCTAGTTTATATTAGTTAATCTTGTTACATTGTAAAACCATCCTGAGGAAGATAATAGACCCTTCTCTTATTGGAATAGAAAGAAGGATGGATGAAAGCCGCCAGATGATCGACAATATTCCATCAGGACTCGAGACAAGGGAACCAGCTGTTGGATTCCATTGAAGGTGCTTGTACCTCTGGATGACATTGACTTTCATTGTTTTGCGTCTAGAATGGAAATGTGCGTTGTTAATCACGAAGTAAGGGCTTCTACGTAGAGATAGATGACCATGTTCGAATATCTAAGAACTCGGGAGTTTTTTGCTCTCGAATGTGCGATCTGTTTCCTAAATTTAAAAGATTAACAAACATAATTTTTGATTTACTCTATAGACAAGATCAACGTTAGAAAAAACCTGATGATTTGAGAGCTCTTGTTGAGCATATTTCCATGCATTTTCATTCTTTTCGCATAAAGGTACTTTCAAAGTTTCGGTCGTTTTAAAGCATTTTGGAAATTTGTCTTTTCAGGAGGCCGCGGTAGAAGAGTTGGAGGAGTAACAAGGACACGAGCTCGAGACTAAGTCCAACCAAAAGACCTTCGTGAAAGCGGAGCTGATGCACATTAAATCAGTCGTGCCTCTGTCCTCACGTTGACTTGGTATACAAGTTTGGAGAGTGGGGGTTCCAGCCCAAGCGTTGATTTAATCATCTGATCGTGTTTCAAAATTAAGGTGTCCTCGGATTTTTCCCTTCCCGAACCGTCACTAATAGCCCGTCTGCTGCTTCAGAGTGACGTTAATTGAACTACCTACCTAGCTACTATTTTGGAAGGATTTCACTAAAATTTCGTTTCTCAACTTTCAATGAAAACCTTTCTCGATATATTTCAGGAGATTAAACAATGTTTGCTTGAAGTGTTTTCTTATGGTATCAGTAGAAATGAAAAGCTTTTCAGTTCAAAACCGTTGGCAGACCGTATCCCTTATTAAAATCTATACATGACGTTCATAGTATTACATTATAGTATTATATCCCTTTTTATAATCTATACATGTTCTTTACATTTCTAGATGAATGAAATAGACTTGGCAGACAATAATATTCAACTAATTTTTGGTAGTAAAACCTTTCTCTCTCGCATATAAACAATGCTTCTTTCCACTTGTAGAACTTTTATTTCTGACGCCAACTGGCTGAAAATGTAAGTAGCGTTTGTATTTTTTCTTGTTTTTTTTTAAAGGTTTTTGTGTGTAATTAAAAAAACAGACTCAGGTAAGCAGAAATTAAATAGTATTTTTAAGAGTATGTTCTCGTAAAGGAAGTTAAGTCTATAGTGGACTCAAATGTCCTCACTTTGGCGTAGTGGTTTGGAGAGATGCCAGCTCAGGTGTGACCTCATCAGATCGTGGTTCAAAATTAAGTGGCGCTGTTCTCGGATCTTTCTTTTTGGTTTGATCGACGACAGACGCCAATAGTCCAGTGTTGCTCCAGTGTGAAGTTAATTTAAATATTTACCTACCTATCCTCATGTGAGAACCCAGCATTTCAGTACACGGAATCTCGGCGGCACGCAATCCAGTGGCAGCATCTGTTTAAGTTCTATTGTTAGTACAAAGCCCTAGGGTCTAGAAACTTCCAACCAGAGAGCTTATTGGATACCACAAAAGCAAACATTTTGTTTCCATAATACGTTTACCCTAGAGCTGCGGAACTTTTTTCCAATCAGGGAGTAGAGGAAAATCTATTGACATTCTATTAAGGAGGAAGGAAGACGGGAAACATATTTGGCGTGTGCAGGATACGGATTCTTTTGGTAGATGCTTTGACGAATACTGCTTCGAGCCATGGATGTAATGAGATTCGAGTTTATTTTCCCTCATTTCGAGAACCTTGGACACAAATTAGGTGCCATGCCTCTTGTCGAAGCACTCTGGCATTGTTTTTTGCGAGTGGAGTCGACACAAAGCAGAGCAATTACTCAAGTATTCAATTTCCATTACCCGCGGTTTAAATTGTTTCATGCTTGTCGTTCGTTGGTGCGAAATTTAACGAGCTATTGGGTTGATGCAGAAGTTCATCCCGTTTTTGGCTCTAGATTACATTGAATCGCAAAAACGAGGTGTTATCTGCTCCACACGCGTAAAGCTTTGATATTGCTTGAAAGAGCGAATTTCAGCGAGTACTTGGGTTGTGATTATAAATTTTGTTAAGCATTAAAAAATGGCAGGAAATATGGAGCATTTTTGACATGCTTTTTGAGTTCCGAAAAGGCAAAAATGCTACGCAAATAAGAAAGATGTCTTGTGTAGGCTGAGGGTGCCGTCTAAGATTGCACGTGCCATGTCTGGGAAAGTTTCGTCACCTGGATCAGTGTAGCCAAAATCCTCAGAACTTCTATGAGCTCTGGATGACGCAGCTACCGAAAAGACGGAGAAAAGTCATCCAACAGAACAGAACGGCACATACTATATTAATTAAATGTTAAAACTTAGTAAATAAATAAATTTTTCTTCAATTTTCGTCAAAAAAAAACCCCGGGTACGAACCCCCTTTTGCCCTATAAACACAATACAATATTTCTAAATTACCCAAAAAGAGCACGCACGCGCAGTTATGTTATATTTCCAGTCATTCCGTTTGAAGATATGTCACATGACAGGGAGACGCATGAATCATAAACTATTGATTGGCTAAAGTGATTATCCACCGTGATTAAAATACACTGTCTGAGCTTAAATAGCCAATCGGCTAGGCCATTTCGCAGGCCCACGGGATTTACGGTTCAGAGATCTTACGACAGCTACTCTGCCTACATGCTTTGTCTATATACTACCCTACAATAATTTACCGGAGAGCAAGATGTGATGGTATAAGGGAAAGTATACATGATTTGATAAGGGGATGGTCCCCACGTGTTGCAAGTACACTAGCAACCATTCTGGGCATACTTTCAACAAGGTTTTGATACACAGCTATGGCTATTTGTCTATTCCTGCGGCAAGAATGTCGCCAGCTCAGCTGTAGATTTCGGATGTCACTGGTCCGTAAGCGTCGCTCTAACTCGTCCCACAAATGTTCTGTGGGGTTTTGGTTGGGACTCTGAGCAGACCAGGGAAAACGTTTTACATCCATATCTTGGTACCACTGCTTGGCAGAGGCTGCAACATGACATGGAGCGTTGTCGTCCTGGAAGTAACATTCGTACATTCCATAAAATTGCCAGAGCGTAGGAAGAACCTGATGGTCCAAAATGTTCATGTAGGCGTCGGCGTTCAATTTACCAGGAACAACAAGCAAAGGTCCCAGGCCATCCCACGAAAAACACCCCCAAACAAGTAGTCGGATTTTATGCAAATCCGCTGGCGTCCGGTCCATTATTGTAGGGTAGTGTATTTCATTAGGTAGATGATTTCGGTATCTTGCAAATGAGGCATATTTTGTCTGTTTCTGCGAATTATAGCTCTTGCGCCTTAAAACCAAACCAATATCTAACAGTTAATAAGTATTGACTTAGTGGTTTATTAGCTGTTATCTAAACTGCTCAGATTAGTTAATAACTTATCATATATTCGGAAGGTAGTTAAAGTAACGTACAACTGGAGCAACATAACGAACTATTTGCAAATTAGGTTGGTAATTTTCAATAAACGTCATCTAGAGCAACACAACGGGCTATTGACAATGATCCGGGATCAATCCCCCTAAGGGAAAGATCCGAGGACACCACGTAATTTTGAATCACGGTGAGATGACGAGCAAATTAGGTTGATCAGTAGGTAGTTGAATTAACGTCACGCTGGAGAAACACATCGGGAAATTTGCTTTTTTAGGAATAACAGTTATGATTTATCGTAAAATAATTTTACACATCTGTACTGCCATTGACATTGGTTTAGCGATAAAAATTTGAGCCTAAAAAGCTATCCAGAATTTTACCCAGAATTTGCATTGGATATTAAAAGTAAAAAGTTATGTATCAAATTTGAGCACTGAAACATACAGAACAGTAGAGTTCGAGACATAAAACATCTTCGAAGAGAAGTAACACATCTAATCAACTCCGTGATTTGAAATTTTTTTTTTCCTAATTGGAAGTGACAAACAGTTAAAAAGATAATCAGCGTAGCATTAATTCTGAAGTAACAAAATACTGCGACGGGAGAATGAAGCTGGTGTTTTAATTAAAGAACCCTAAGATCGCGTTTCCCACTTTTAATCAGATATTGCATTCTCGACTTTCCAATTATGGCAGCTCTGTGTAAAGGATAGCTCGTGATTAAATCTTTTACAGCCGTTGTCAAGAAAAGTTTTTTCAATTAGCGATCACATTTTTATTTCGGCTTCGTGACATTCTTGCTTTACAGTCCAAGTATTCCACGGCACACTGGGAATTGATTTCCGCAAGAATTTTATTCCATTCTTTTTTATTCAACCCGTACTATGAGAGTGATCTTCAGGGAAAACAAATAAAAGTGAAGATTTTACTTCAGCTGTCCTGATACATATAGGGGTTACATTAAAATGTTGTTTGTCACCGTAACGGCTACGTTTAGTAATCTAATTGGTAGGTATTTAATTAATGTCGCATTGCAGCTACACAGAGGGCTATTAGCGACGGTCCGGGATCCATCCAGGAGGAAAATATCTAAGTACAAGTCTCGTAATTTGGAACCACGGCTAAATGACGATGTCCACACAGGAGCTGGCCACTACAAGCTTCCACACCAACGTGAAGACATTGAAGGCCACGAGATATAACGTGCATCCCCATGTACACGACGGTCTTCGGCTGGACCAACTTTTCGAACTCGTAATCTTGAGGTTGCTGATCCGTTGCTCTTCAAACTGGGTTACCGTGGCCCACTATGAGAGATCTTCAGTAAAAAATAACCAGATGGAAAGTAAAGAATTTACACATGCTACCCGAATGCTTTTCATGATACATATCCGGGTTACCTTAAGCCTCCAAGTGGTTTTGACGAGGTATCTCGTCCATCAAGATCTGGCCAGTTTTTCAAATAACGGGATACCTCGTCGTGACAACCACTAGGAGGGTTAAAATGTTTGTCGACGTAATGGAGATGTTCAATAATCTAATTGGTGTTACTAATCTGATTGGTGTTAAAATATCAATTTCTAAAATAATATCGCAAAACAGGTATTTTAAAACAATTTTGTACTTTCACCGAAGACACACTACCTTCACATACATTTAGCTTCACAAAACATGCCTCTCAAAGTAAATAGCTTCCTTCATAGGGGTCGAAAAGACAAAAAGAATTCACGGCCTTCACAAATGAGCAAATAACTGATGTGAACCTTGTATGGTAGAAATCTTGGTAAAAAAAAAGCGAAAAGCCTCCCGTAGGGTATGTTCTAGGATTGTTTTTTAACAATTAAAAGTATAAATAGAAAGGCACTCCATGATTAATGTGAGTCATTTTATTCGTCGTCATACATTACATTTAAATAAAACATTACACAATGTAAGTAGCACCGGAGATTAAGTTCTTTTGAAATGATGATGTACGATGTCGTCAGTGTACAGCCATTATAGTCAAAGAAGCAGTATTTTCCTTTTGGTCCTTGTGAGTTAAAAACTGTTACATGCTGTGGATCGAAAGAGTTAATCATTGTAAAAGAGTCTCAATCTCTAATACAGCGTTTGAATCATCCAGTTGCCTGGATTGGATGCAATGTGCTTTTAGTATTCCTTTTTAACTTGCAACAAAAGAAATTTTATTTTATTATCTTGGATATACAATGAATTTAGTTGATTAATAAGGTTGTCTGAAGATAAGAATTCTATTTTTTTGCTTTCAATCCATTCTGGGCACAGTTACGAATGTAACGCTAGGCTACTGATATTGTGTATACAGTTGTCACAACCGAACGCACAATACTCATACCTTGCGATTCTTTGTCTGAAACCGATCGCACAATAACCATACCATACCACACCACAACATTCCTTCAATAACCCCAACACACGATTCCTTGTTGAAAACCAACCTTTCAATAAACAATCTTCTTGATTCTTTGTCAAAAACATGCCACACCATAACCATACCACGCGATTTTCTTGTCAAAAAGTGACCCGAAAAGATGAACGAATTTTTTTTTGATTGACGTGGTATTCCGGAGATTAGTACCTACAACTGATAGTTTAATTTATGCATTCGAATTGGCATATACATCTGGTGCTTTATTTTCTTACATGTCGCTAATGAAACTTGCGTATCAGCATACCATTATTTTTAAAAAGTAGATTACTAAATAAACAAATTTAAAAACTGATCATTTTTATTTATTAACGTAAAAATCAGTCATTAAAATCTACTGTGCTATCGATATTATAGTCGTATTCTTCTCCTGACCTCTTGTCAGATATTTCCTCAATATTATTTTCTCTTATGAGATCACTATCGTCACATTCTTCTGCGATTTCTTGTTCAATGTTATCTAAAAAAAGTAAAAGAACAAGTTAATTTGTAAGAGAAATCGAAAGAAACAGTTTTTGATTCATGAATGGAATTTTTCGAATCAAAAAGGAAATATTATCTATAAGTGCTTAAAAAGTACTAAATGCTCAAAGAAGAGAGAGTGAAAAACGAATTAATACCTGTACAACTTCCAATGCCATATAATTGAGAGTCTATACGCGTACTTTCAGCGATATCGCAAAGTTACCGGATTGTAATATAGACGAGCTATTTGGAAAAATAGAAGATTTTGTTTGTAGGATGTACGGATACTCTCTGGAGTCATGCACATTCGTCAAATCCGATTGATCTTTCATCCATTCAATATGGATGGAAAGACAATAATCAATATATGAATCGATTGTTTGAGAAACCCCATAAGTCAGGCGAGAACAATTTTTGGGAAATCGAGAAAAAACCTTCTGCGTTAACCGACAACCTCTATATTATTTATAATAAAATGTATCGTTTGGAGCTAAATCCAGTCTTTGTTCTCAATAAAGGTCTCAAAAGATTAAAAATCCACAATAATTTAATTATTTAAGTCAGTTGACTTATGGGGTTTCTCAAATACATATACTTTCTGCAAAAAGTAATTGCATTCTAAACTATATAAAATAAAAAGTACACTTAGTACACCTAAAATATGCATTCTAAAACAAGTAGAAACATTAAATAAATATGAAACACAAATACAATTATTTAGTTCTATAAGAGTGAGTATTAGAATAAGAGTGGTATAAATGGTGAAATAAAATTTATTCATCAGTAGCGTAGTTCTCTGGCAACTGAGAATCAGATGTACCTGTAGAACACTGGTGAACTAACTCTTTTTAGAATGCTTTAATATTTTCTTCATTCGGGATGTATTTCATTAGTTTATTTATGTCTTCAATTTTTTTCTTGTTGATGGGGATTTTTCCACTTGGATATACTGATAGAAACAGCTTTTTATTGTTGTTAAACTGAAAAGTGTGTCTGCAAAACCCATCATTAAAAGGTTTCACGATTTCAACATCCTAATGTTTGAAAGAGTGTGAAAACTGCATTAACTGCGAGATTCTAAAGAGCGACCTTCTCGTCCTTTGGGAATTTACGCCTATAAGTCATTTGTTTCTCGAAATCGAGTTTTCGGTAAATATCTATCTTCAGAGGTAGACGTATCTTTTAGAAGTGAAACCCCACGAGTCAGATCATTCTACATAAAGTTGGCTCGTTTATTCGAGGAAGCCCATAAGTCACTGACTTATGGGCTTTCTCGAATAAACGAAAACTTTCATACGAGCCAACTCTATGTAGAATGATCTGACTCGTGGGGTTTCACTTCTAAAAGATGCGTCTACCTCTGAAGAATAGATTTTGACCGAAAACTCAATTTCGACAAAAAGTGACTTATGGGGTTTCTCAAACAACCGATTCATATCTTAAAATGGTTTGATGGTGATCAGTTACCACAAGCTATTGAAATCATCGATTTTGGCATTGAAAGTAGTACAGGTATTAATTCGTTTTTTCATTCTCTTAAAACATTCAGTACTTTTTAAATATTTATCAATAAACTGTCCTTTTAAATTCGAAAAGTTTCATTCATGAATCAAAAATTGTTTCTTTTTTCTTTTTCGATTTCTCTTACAAATTAATCAATAACTTATACATTTACTTTTTTAGGTAATATTGAGCCAGAAGAAACCACAGAAGAATGTGACCGCAGTGATCTCATAAAAGGAAATATCTGACGACAGGTCAGGAGAAGAATACGACTATAATACCGATAGCACAGTAGATTTTAATGACTGATTTTCACAATTTTGATTTTTTCGTAACCTACTATAAAAAATATAAATAAAATACCAGTATTCACGTTTCACGTTCACTATTATTTACACTTTAAAGAAATATTAAATTGATTTCAACAAAATAGAAAATTTGATAGATTGCAACAATATAAATGTCTTTTGCGAAAATAAAAGTCAACTGTCTGCGTGTCGGGGGAAAATACGTCATCTGATTCAATAACGTTGCCGAGCGGTACTCGAACACATTTCAGCTTGCGGCATGCTTATCGCATCAGCTGACTATATTTCTACCACTATATACCCAGCTGACTATTTTCTAACTATTCCTCATGATGCCTACAGTCACATTGACGAGTTTCAGCTTTGTTGATATAGTTGTTTTTTCATTTCAATCAGGTATAAAGGCACGATCAGCTGACGTGCCCTCCACCCTCTGCCATACAGCTGACTGGTTAGTTTTGTAATTTTATCATGTTAACTAAGTAGAGAAAATGTTTCAGCTTTGTTGAAATTAATTTTTGAATATTTATTTTCGTCAAAATTCGAACTCTTCCACAACTATCAGACCAGCTGAGTCCGGTTTCCATTTGAGGGATATGAAGATAACTGATACAAAATTGAGCCTTGTTGAAATGACTTTCCAAAATGATACGCGGGCGCCCGGACTACAAGGGTAGAATACAGATCGCTAGAGTACATTGGGATTGTGATGCCCGTGCTTTACTGAAGAATGTAAACCTCCTGAGAAAGTATCAACAAGGTATTGCGAGGTATAATCATTGAGCGGTCGATTCTGACAACCTTGTATAGCAAAATAATGGATTCATAATTAATAGATTCATAAAAACTCTTGAGATGAATTATGATCACTCAGCCAAGCGTCAATTGAGTCTGCATTTAGGTATCAACGCACGTACGTTTTAACTACCGTTCTTCCCTCCAATCCAATTTGGCGATACTACATTCTTGACGAGTACGGCAGTATAAAGTGAAGTGTATTTCTCATACACCAGGAGACATTATCTCATCTGTTTCCATTACATAATCTGCTGAGTAAAATTTCACTGTAAATGGCGTTGATAGGTCCTTCAACGTGGTACTTGGTCACTCTTCTTGGTTCTTTGGTTTCTACCCTATGAGAAGTATCTGCTACAACCTAAAACATTGTACATTATATTTTATTGAAAACAGTACAATATTTTACGAAATATTTCAACTTTAAATTAATATTTTTAGTCCTGGTTGTTTTATTGACTAGGTAACTCGTCATTAGTAAAACTGGCCAGATCGTAATGGTCCAGATGTCTAGTCATTACAAAAATACTGACCAGATCTTAATAGTAACCGTAATAGTGTGCCCGTTCTTAACTAAACAGAAAAAAAATTCAAACAATGTATTCGAAATGTTTAAATTTCTTAAGTTTTAATTTCATCTCTTTACTTAACAGTAACACTGGTTGAATAATTTGATATAGGGATGAAAATGTGAAGATAAGATCAAATTTACCCATTGAAGACGAGGCAGATCGTCCCAAAGGGGCAACATGATTACAGCCCAGAAATTGCAAGAACAGTCAACCCATTGACCAAATGTGCTCAAGCAATTGTTGACAGTCTGCTAAAACCATTTTCTTTCTAGTAATTAGGCATCAGATAGTGTTACAAGTCATTAAATTGAGCAATGGTAGAGACTAGCATACCTTGACTAGCAGTATAGAATAATAGAAACTGAAAATATTTCAAAGATTTTGCATAATTTTTAAAGAAATATAGTGCCATGATCTCCCTAAAATAGCCCCATCAATAAGATTAACATGCATACACTTCAATAAACTAAAGAGCACATGCAATGTTTCTCACCCTGTGGAAGTGGCACGCACATTTGCCCTGCATGAAATCCTTATACCGCGCCGCGGTGATGTTAAAAGTGTCGATCACTTCAAAGTTGTGGTGGTGCGCAAATTCCGATAAACCTCTGTTGTGCAGTATGAGCTTATGTTGCTCTCCCTGTTAAAACACATTTACAGATTTACACTTCAGAATAACACTTCAAACCCAATACAGTCGAACCTATACAAGGCGTTTCAAAACGCTTTTAGACATGCATACAGAGTGGATATGATCGACAAGATGATGAAATCCTTAACCCTGCAATGAATGTTTTACTTTATTGGTTTATAGACTTACCATGGATAGGGGCCATTATCGACACGTTGATGAAATCCTTTACCTTGTAATACATGTTTTTGCTTTGCTCTATAGCTATACACTTACCATGGATAAAAAGTGACACTCGACAGGTTGGTGAAATCCTTAACCCTCCTATGCATATTTTGTTTTGCTTTATTTAATTGTTTAGAGACTTACCATAGATAGTAGACACTATCGACAGGTTGACGAGATCCTAACCCTAAAATTCAGGTTTTTATTTTGATTTAGTTTACACTCACCATGGATAATGAGTGGACACTATCAACAGGTTGATGGAATCCAGCTCCCAGTGTTTTCATTACTAGCTTTACTCCATGAAGACGTTCCCTGGTAAAGTAGTTTGAAATTATTAGTTGTTAATATGCATTTAAGTTAAACTGAGACAACACACACAAATTTCCATGTTATTAATGATAAACACCAAGCCTGGCTAATTCAAGTAGTTGTGTTTACCACTTTGACAAGGTAAAATTTTTTTTGTCGGGTAGCATATAAAATAAAGTTTTAAAAAGGAAACAGAAAATTTCATCAATTCTAGTTCAGTCGTTTTGCATAAATTTATCTGTATCACACAAATTTAAATTCTTTATTGTAACTAAACATCGTTTATTAAAAAAAGACTTATTTATTATAAAATATTCTGCAAGGAAATAGCAATGCTTTATTACTTTTATTAATTCGGTGTAGAAATAACATTTTTATATGTGAAAAATGAAAAAAAGTTGTTTCCTGAATTTAGAAACAAGGTAGGATTTTATATTCGATAATGATAAAATTTGTAAACAATGTAATCAGAGAATTTTCGATACTATAACATAAAAATGACCTCTACACTCACTCTCTTATGGAGACAATTAGAAATGACATCTACACCTTATCATGTGGAGAACTTTAGAAATGACATCCATACTCACATTTTCGTATGGGGAATTTTAGAAATGACCTCTATAACTCATTCTCATGTAAATAATTATTTTTGGAGAAGAACCTATATATATACATTCTCGTATAGAGAATTTTAGGCATTTTAGAAATAACCTCTACACTCACTCGTATGGATAATTTTAGGTATTTTTTAGAAATGACCTCTACACTCACACTCGTATGGCCCTGAGAAGCATATAAAGATGCTGAGTAGCCAACCAATGGACACCACCCACAATCAGAATAGTATTGCTGTTATTTTCTAGTGGACGTGACCTGGAAGAAGGTACAAAAGCAACTTCAATGACTGAGGGAAAACATTAATTCATACTTTGACATGAGGGAAAGGAACTATCTTTTATTTTTCTAAACCTTTTAGAACCATAGCCAAAATAGTATTTAATTATATAAAAGTCAGACTAATAAGAAGAAAGATTAAAAATAAAAACGTCTGCCATCATTAAGAAAAAAAGACAGACATAGTTTGTAGTCGTCACTATAGTGGACGGGTTAATCCGCCAAAATAGCCATTAACTATTTTGTTGTTTAGTTCTAGTATCGTTACTAGTCGTTTTTTGGGTTTTATAACACTACTTTTAAGTAATACGTCACACACACATATTCCAATTTTAAATTTAAAACACCAATAAGCATATTTTGATTAAAATCATTTCGATTCTTGATTCAGTTTTAATTAGATGAGCTTTACTTGTTATAAATTACATATTTTGTTTTCAAGTTCATGCATGTTCACTTCTGGGCGTAAATTTGATACACAGGGATACAATTTTTTCCATTATACATTTTTGATTGCTTTCGTTAAATATAAGTTTTCACTTTTTGAAAAACAGATTAATTTTGAACATTGTTATTATGTGCTACACTTATTCATAATACTCACTGTATAGAAAAGGAAGATGCTTACCTTTGTATTAGCTGATAAAGGGCTTTGTCGAAGAGAGGCCGTTCATTGGTAGGCAACCAGAATTGGGGATAATAAGCGAAACTGACCATGGTAGATCCGTTATTAACATTCCGATAAAGTCGAATATCGTGCGTCTTGTCCCATTCTGTTAGAGTTCCATTCAGTCGCTCTATTAAATAGTGCATCATTCCACGATTAGTTGAATCCCCAATGAATAGTAACTGAAAAAGAAGCATTCGGTTAACAAAAATTTTTCAATTGGAACGAATGGATTTCTCAGATAGAATCGAACAAATCGATGGCTCGAATCGAACAAAACGATGGCTCCAATTGAACAAAACAATGGCTCTAATCGAACAAAACGATGGCTCGAATCGAACAAATTGATGGCTCGAATCGAACATATCGAATAAAGGCTAACCAGGAATATTTTTGAGATCGATATACACTTACAAAATAATAGGTACACCCATGACGGTAGATGGAACACGAAAAGATTGAGCTGAATACTTAAATTATATTTCTGAATTAATTTTTAGGCGATACCGTCCTGCCATTCGAGTGTAGAAATGAGTTAGCAAAAAAATTCATTAAAGGGCTTTTGTTATAACATTTCCACTCACGTTTCGCGATTTTAACGTTCAATGGTATTTTTAAGATTTTTGTTAATTAAAAGCATTTTTTATGTTTGGGTGTTTACTTTAATGTTTTGCTTTGTGTACTGTTTTGGATGAATTATTTTAGAGCTCCATTTCTCTCGTATTGGGAAAAAAATTCGGTCATTTTATGGCATTCTTTTATGAGCCAGAATTTTGCGTATTTTGTTATTTTACAGAAAAAGCGTGTTTTGGGATGAGTTTCCCTAAAACTCTATTTTCTCTTGACAGAATAAATTTTTCCTTTCTGAAATTTCAGGAAAATGATTAAAGTCACGTAGCTTATTTAAAGAATGCTCCTGCGGTTTCTGTAGCAGCGAATACAAGCTTTATAATACTGAAAGTTAGATTAAAAAAAAAAAACCTGCTTTGAAAATCTGCATGATTTTTGTTCGGTCAAAATTGTAGATTGATGAAATAAAAACCTCCAGTTTGCTTAAGGAAACACATTTTACTCTGCTAAATATCTGTTAAATTCAAATTTTAATTTGACATAGAAACTTTTACGAAATGTGTGCTGTATTTTTTGTTTTCTTCATCAGGGCATAATTTTTGTTAACAATCTAGATAAGGACAGATAAATCCTAATATGCTAAATCGAATCTTAAGGGGATTTTGGAGGCATAGGGGTATTTAGATTTTTCTTTGTTTCACATACCTTACCTTTCAAAGTTTTGAATTTTTTGTAACCTTATCGGATCAATCTCTAGGACATTTATGTAGTTGGGTCATAAATGCCTTTTTGTACTTTATTTTTAGTCTTTTTCCCTTGTACGAGGGAAAGTCACAAATTATTCGCCCTATATTTTTCAATTTATTTACACCAATATAGGGAGCGTAATTTTTCTAGTCTCATTTCTCTTTGATGCACTTGGTCCAGGGGTTCACAAGCTTGTGCGTACTTCTTTAAGGTTTTCGGTTGGTCGCCCAATTATGCAGTTTCCCCCCACTTTGTCCGTCTAATTTGAAGAGAACACGCTACATTGTAGATGGTAACTCGTCAGTTTGCCAGTACCATTTCTCGAGCTTGCAAATATTCTCGTCAGTGGTTTAGATTGACGGGCGTCTTGCTCCTTCGTGTAACACGCTTGTCCGGCCTCTTATGCTTTTTGATCTTCTCATTTACATTTCTACGTGAAAGCACTGTCCCAGTATTGGGTTGTAATCCTCCGATGAATTTTAGCCTCTGGCACACCTTTCGACCATAGAAATAGGATCGATCCTCTTTATTCCTCCTTGGTATACACTGTTAGCGAATCGACCATGTTTAATGAAACAGAATCTAGAAATCGTAGAAAAATGACGCGGTCAAGGTCAAACTTCGGTAACGTGACCACATTGGTATCAACTCCAAGCAAGCCTGCGCAGAGAGCAGTATGACAAATCTAGATATGTTATAGTGAAAGGGCAGTGATAATTTTCGACACTCTCGTATAATACATATTATACAAGGCCCTTAATAGTCGAGTATTGTCCGAAACCATATGTGCTTAAACGTTAAATTTTGGAAGCATTAACGAGCTCAAATTTTAGAGGGATGCTTGCTTTCGACAACGATTTATATATAATATCACAGTACGTTACAAAATCTATTTTCAATTAACTATATCAAAAAGTAAAAAATTAAAAGTTGATTTGAAAGACACGGTATGTATTATTCAATAAGGACACGGTGAGCAAATATGCATTTGTAGAAAATCGTGCAAAAATTATAATTCGGTTCATATAGCTATGAAAAAGTGTCTTATGAATGCAACCCTATATGAAGCTTTATAAATAGTTTTGTTGAGCCAAAACACCAGCTGGGCCTTCACCATTTATAAACCAAATAGAAATTTGGTGAATATATTTCTCTTACTAAGTACTCAATGAGCAAATGCGTGGTCAGAAAACATTGTAGTTTCGTGCATATAAATTATGAATTCAAAAAACTATCTTTAACGAATGTGAGTCTTTATGAATCGGAGCTTTTTAAATGAGAACCATGGGGTCAAAAAAACTAGTCGGGCTGTCGTCCGAAGCGATGTAACTGACGTGTTTGTTCGTTGCATAAAAATCGGGGAAGTGTAGCTTCACCCAGATGAAACTATGTTCTCGCAATATACAGAATCTAGGAGAGAGAGAGAGAGAGCATGAATTATTTAGTTCCTATTGATTGGTAGAGAGGATTTGCTTCGAACGTGATGTGCTTTGCGATATGCCTCACAAGAAATCCAAAGAGCGGACAGCACTTGCGAGGTGGGGTGAGTGCCGCTACTCGAAGGGTAAGACTCGAGGAGGATGCGTTGCTGTTTAGGTTGGTTGTTTGGGCGTTTTATGGCGAAAGAATGACTTCTCAAGGTCATACTACCATGTTAGTCATATTAAGGTGGGTATACATTTGCGAGCCGATCGTGAACCGTTCGTTGAAATTATTTTCACATTGAACTTCCAGCGATCTATGGAAAAGGAAAGAACCAACTGTGAACCACCAGTCATTTGTCAGCCACCGGTGATGACGATGGAGCCTGGAGGTTCGCGAGCAGGAAGAAAAGCAACTAACTACTCACGCCTTTGTGTTCGTCGAAAAACTGACGGGAAGCGGATCGCCACAAGCGGTTCACGACCCGTTGGTTTGGAACCCAAAACCCCGTCCCAATCATGAGATCTAGAGGCTCGCGAACAGTTCGGCTCGTAAATGTATACACGCCTTGAGGCGTTTCTCCAGTATGGTTGGTTTGAGGGTTTTATGACGCTAGGGCCATATTTGTCCATGCTGAGCAACACAAGACATACAATAACAAATAATAGTCATACATGCACTGAAAGTTTTACTGACACAGAAGAATGAAATACACCCAGGGAGTAATGCAACTGACAAGAATCGAATATGAGCCACCTTTAACTCTAAGGTTACTAGCGCAGTGGTCATACTCACTGAGCCACGATGGCTCCCCAGTTTAAGGGTTTACGTATATATAGTGTCTAATGCTTCACAACAACTTAGTAACTGTATGATAATTCAAACAATTATTGACCTAGTGGGCTCCAGTAATTGTTGACCGATTGTGCTAAAACAAATTGTTGACTGAGTGTGCTAAAACTGTTTTCTTTGTACGAGGGTTGTTCGGAAACGAATGCCCGTTTGAGCAAGCTCACCACTATGACAGTGGCAGGTGCACCGTTCAAGGTCTACCAGTTTTAGGGACTCATCTGCCATCGGTCTACTGAATTACATCGGGGTTTTTTATGGTTATTGTTTGGTAAGCGAACAAAATGTCAAAAAAAAATCGAGCGTGCCGCCAAATGTGAAGTGAGATCTGTGATCCTATTTCTAAACGCAAAAAAATGTGTGACCAATCGAAATTTATCGTGAAATCAAAGCAGTGTACGGGGATGTGATGATTGAATCATAAGTGCGTCGTTAGTGCCGAACGTTTAATGATGAAAGAGAGAACGTCTATGATGATGAGCGATGTGGCCGCCCACGTGTCATTACGGATGAGCTTGTCAAGTCTCTCGACAAATTCATCAAACAAGATCGGCAAGTGACTTCGAAAGAAATTCATGATAAATTTTCACGTCTCGCACTATCATTTACGAAATGGTAACAGATCACCTCAAATTCAGAAAAAGTTGTGCAAGGTGCGTAAAAGCTCAATGACGACCACAAAAGCTTAAAGACGCCACTGCTTATCTTACTGGACTGGCGGCAGAGGAGTATGATGCTGGTATTCAAAAGCTCGTCCCAAGGTACGACAAATGTTTAAACTTGCAATGGGACTATGTAGAAAATAATATAAGGTATGAAAATGTAAAATCAAAAGTGTGGTTAAAAATTTTAATTTTTCTGTATTTTATTTAAAAACGAGCATTATTTTTCGAACGACCCTCGTAGTTATAAGGTATCAGGTTTGGGAATATAGTCTTAACAGACTAAAGCAATATGATAATTTTGTACGGATTCATATTCCTTAACATGGGTTCAGAATGTTTCATGTCATATTTACGTAATTTGCATATGGTACAGTTTCAGTCTACGTTTATAGCGGTTGTTTTTGGCGCACTTCTAAAGTCGCCAAGTAAATAATTATTTTAAATGAACCATGTAATGACAAGATTTTGACAGAACTTTCTAGAATATTCAAAATAAAAATTTAAACTTTCCGCTTGCCATGGTTCTTCTTCTTCTAGACCCACCCCAGACCCACTCACCGTTAGGTTTAGAGTGTTATATGGTCTAGGGGGGAAGGGGGGAGAACCTCCACCGCAGCACGGAGGAGGGCCAGAAGGCCCAACACCAGTCAGTCGCTCGAATTGAGTGCCGAATTATAAAAAAAAAAAAATTATAATAATAATAATAATACATGGGGAAACAAGTCCAAAGAAGACATAACACTTCCGGTGTAACCGGGAATTTAAGTTATGGAGACAAACAACTACAAAAACCTCCGGAAGAAAAAAAAACCGGGTAAAAAAAAAAATAAAAATAAAAAATAAAAAAAATAAAAAAAAAATAAACTCTGGCAACATGCCAGGAAAACATCAATACAAATTAAAATAATAAACCAAATACATAAATACACAAAACGACAAAAGAACACAGCACAGTACAAACACATAAAACACATATAGTTAAAAGTTGGTTTTATCTTAAACAATTAACAACAACTCAAAAAAGAAAATAATAATGATTATGTTTAATGTTGAGGAATGAAATAAATATTATATGAGAGATTTAATGACTATTTTAATGTACAATGCAAAATGAACGAAAATAAATTTAAAGAAAAAATCTAAAAAGGTTAAAATTCTGTAAAATTTAAAAAGGTTAAAATTCTGTAAAATTTAAAAGTTTTAAAATGTTTAAAATCTTAAAATAGAGGGAAACCTAGTTCCACCTCTCTATCTAAAAAAAAAAAAAAAAAAAGTCAACCAAATGGGGGTCCCAAGGAGCCACCACATTTTTTACTTATGGGTCGTGGGGACCGGCCACCATCTCCATGGCCGCCATCACGCAGGATTTTATCTTTGCAATAGAAGTTTTGCTTCTAAGGACACTTTCCAACCAAATTGGCTTGTGTCTCTCATTTGGTTTTTTCACATGATTTTCCTTTGTGAGTGGACAGAGTCAAAGAGAAAGTGGTCGGCATCCCCCACTTCCCCGCAGCTACAGAGGTCCGAATTTTTGAGCCCAAACCTGCGAAGGTAAGCATGGAACGGTCCATGACCCGTGAGAAACCAGACGAGCTGGCGATCAGCGATGAGTCTATCTCTTGTAACTCTAGTAATGAATCCCCTGAGCCTGAGACCCTTATTTGATTCTAAGTAATGATTTTTCCAGGTCTTCTCAGTAAAATCTACAATTTTCCTTTTAAGTAGGCTCAGGGGGAACGGAATGTCCAAGACCTCACCACTGATCGAGGCAAGTTTTGCGTTTTCGTCGGCCAGCTCGTTACCAGTAAGACCCGCATGAGCCCGAACCCAACTCAGGCCAAAGATGTTAGTAAACTTTGATATTTTCTTTTTTATTTCATAAAGGTAATTGGATTTATTAGTTGCGGTTTTAAGGGCCTGAATTGAACTGAGGCTGTCACTATAAATGTTTATCTTCTTTTCCTTGGCTATTGCCCAATCGATTGCTTTATATATTGCCGACAACTCTGCCTGAAAGACAGAGTTGCCGGGTAAAAGTTTGAATTGTAAAATTTCTATTAAATTATTATTTTTAAAGATGCACACCGCGGCCCCGACATTGCCATCAATGCCCGAGCCGTCGGTGCACACCTCGTATTCTGCATCCTTGATGGCGTCCTGGAAGTCCAACCTTAGTTCAGCCATCCGGACGCCACCAACCATGATATTGTAGTCATAATGTACTGGTGACAGCCTCAGCTCCGGGTCGGGGAGCCGCCTCTTGATAACATTAAATTTTTTGTACAATGACAGCAGGGTCACATGGAGCGGCGGAATTCCGCATAGTGTATTAAGGGAGACGGTCGGAGAGGTTCTATATGCTCCAAGAATTTTTAACAGAAATGGCCTCTGTATAGTACCAAGCTTCTGGATCTGAGCTTTAGTTAAGCTGCCTCCCCAAATGCCAGCTCCATAGGTGAGGATCTTTTCCGTGACGGTCAGATACCACACCCTCTGGAGCTGGCCACCGACTCCCCAGCCACCTCCTCGAATTTTCTGGAGTGAACCTCCGAGCCGCATACAGCGGTCTCTTAATTTCTGAATGTGGTCGCTCCATGCGAGCCGGCTGTCAATGTTTAGGCCTAAATATTTTAAATAACTGACTATTTTTATTTCTTTACTATTTAAGTTTATTTTTATACTGTCTTTTAATTTTGGATTTTTAGAAACTATTAGGGTCTGGCATTTGTCGGTCGAGAGAGTCAATTTCATTTCATTTAATCTATTGAAAACAATAGCCAATGAATTATTTGTATTTCTCTCCAGGAGCCCCGCGGAGGACCCATGCGTTATTAATGCCAGGTCATCCGCAAAGGCCTGGAGGTAAATCCGATCAGAATTTAAATCAAGTATGCAATTAAAATAAATGTTCCACAGTGTCGGGGCCAAGACCGAACCCTGTGGGCACCCTTTTATTAGATTACGTGTTATATGTACCCCGTCTATTTCAACCGCTTGCCATGGTTGTTATAATACGACCTTAATACAGATGAGTTTACTTGACCTGCCATAACTCGTTACTAGAAGTGCAAAAAACAAACCCGCCAAGGTCGTTGCCACCGCTATAAACGTAGACTGAAGCTGTACCTTGCATATTTTTTATGACGGCAGAATGCATCACCGCGACACGTAAAGGCACATTTTTGAACTTTTTCTTGTGTCAAAAGAAATTCCATTGTTTCAAAAGTATTCATGTGAAATTTTAAGTCATTCTGACAAATAGGATGTACAACAGACTTTTAAAATGTGATCTTCAACCATACACACTTTGTATTTCAACCTTTTAAAATTAAAAAGATACTACAGGAATATCAACAGGGTGGTTGGTTTTGGATTTTATGGCACAAGGGTCATATTTGGCCAAACTACACCAAACACAGAGCGACTAACTAAACAGTGTTTTATTGAGATAAACCAGCAACTTTTTCCTCAAATATAACAGTACCTAATCATGTTCTATATTATTAGCGCTAAAGGTTTAAAGTAGAAAACAAAAAATATATAACGAGGAATTTTTTTTTCGTTGCAAAGCTTAATGAAGACCTTTTGGATGTAACTAAACCTGTAACATCTCATTTGGATCTGTAAAAAGGCATAGAATGATCCGTTTCGAAAAGAACGCAAAATGAAATGCGTTAGATTCCAGTAAAGTTCACGGAATCTTAAGTCTACTTTTCCTCAACCAATTCTGTCCACCGTGCAAATGCATCCCCGAAGACCAATGGAAGATCTGGTCACGTCACCTGTTCAAACCCAAGGCTACTTTGTCTGGGATTGACGAGATGATAAAGTTCTTTTAATCTTCTTTTACAGCACTCTTGGAAGCTTCTCATTGGATTAACTGTCCTTTGGGGAATCAGCAGCTCGGCTTAGATCCCGAAACGTATTGAGAATACCACATTGTGTTATTAAGAACTTGGCAGGCCAGTGATGCATATATTTTATTATATATATATATATATATATATATATAGAAATTCTATTTAGCCTTCCCTGATTCGAATGGCCTTTTTCAGTATTTTTAGAATACTTTGGGTAGTTTTACGATTCATGGAGCATTTAAAAAAATGTTTTGAGATTTTTAGTGCATTTTTGACAATTTTTGAATTTATAGTGCATTTTTGATAATTTTTCAAGATTCTTTGGGAATTTTTTGAGATTTTTAGAGCATTTTTGATACTTGAGATTTTAGGACGTCGTTTCGAGAATTTTAATTCATTTCTTTCAATTTTAATTCATTTAGTGCAATTTTATTGAAATGTTTATTTTATTTTTTTTTATTTATCAACACAATGATCTAGTTTTCAAGAAATGTATGCTGAAACATTCCCAGCTACCTTCTAATACAACAAATTCTTCCTTTAATATTTTTTCGGTGTGAAGCAAGAAGCCAGAAAGAGTACACACTACCAACTCTCAAATTCTAGTACGCTTAACGTCTCCAGAACTGCTAGGGCCGTTCTGCAAACACAGCAACTAGCGGAAAGGTTAATCAATAAAGAAAGCATGTAGGATGAAAAAAGTTGAAAACATCACCTTCCTATTCCTCAAGCAGTGGCGTAGCTCCCCCGATTTGACGGTCCGGTATCTGCATTTGTATGGGTCCCACGTACCTTCGCTCCAGTAACACGTGCTCCTGTTTGAACATGTCTCGCAAGGCACGACCCACCGACCTGCAAAACAGGAGGATTACGGACAAATATTTATCATCTTTCTGCTGTTAGTTGCCTCACCTACAAAATCCAATTCCCTTCTTTACGTGGATCGCAAGGAAAATCAGTACCGAGGGCAAATCATGCAGAACAGAAACGGTCTTCACAACGTAGCTCTACGATTCGTGCCAAAACCGTTACTGCATGTTTTTCAGTTCAAACGAAAATTACTTTGGCTTCGTAGGTGTTGCATATTTAATTCCAATGTTTGTATTACTGAGTATTGTAAGTCACTAGTGTCAATATAAACACTTGAAGAAAATACGCAACAGTAGGCTATAACTGCAAAAGTATAAAAAAAAATCTAACTTTAAAATAAAGTAATACCACGTACAAATAATGAACATAAGGTGTTACGCATTGTACTGGCATTACAACGTAGTTCTACAGTTTGTATCAAAACCGTTACTGTATGTTTTTTGATTTCAAACAAAAATACTACTTTGGGAGGGCTTTGTAAGGCCATATAACTGTAGAAACATACAAAAAATTCAAACTTAAAAAACGACGTAATACGAGCGGAAATCATACAGAACAGAAAAACCGTCACGTTGTACAGGTCTTCACAACGTATATAGTTGAGCGAATTGTGTAAAACCCTCATCGCTTTTTTTAAATTTCAAACAAGAAAATTACTTTGGATTTGTAGGTTCATTGCAACCATAGAATAGAAAACAAAAAGTCAAATTTCGAAGGCAATGCAACTAAATTAAAGTTTATTAATGCATCAAAATTTATGCACAGCTCATAAAAACTATAATGTGTGATGAATTAATGATTAAAAACGTTGCATACACCTGGCGTACTTGTCCTTAGTAACTAGCTATCGCCTTAAAACTAGCTATCGCCATTCGAGAGTTATGTCTGTGTGTAAAGAATTTTATTCATCTGTATGTACTTAAAATAACGTTTTTAGCGAAAGAAAATATTTAAATGGTTTGTAATTATTTTAGCTCCGTTTTTATTTGTCATACCCCATGAGTAAGTTTCATTAATTTTTTAAACTTTATTGAGCCAATGAGGATGAAATGATCAAAGTACAAGTAATCCGTTAGTATTTGTGGTGAGTTGTTTTGTTTGTTTTAATTCTTCGTGTTTGTTAATGCTTTATTGAAGTAAAAAGCAACCAATATCTTGTAGTAAACCATGCATAATCATATCACATTTCCACCGAAGGCTCAAGAAAACTGATTTTTATTGTTTTGCTGTGAAAAATTATCTATAATACCTTCTGCATCTCCAGACATACAAAGAGGCTTTTTGTAGTTTTCCTTCAGGTATTGGGGCCACGTCATCGAATGCGCATCTTCACTCTGCAAACCGCACTTCTCGTTGTAGAACAAACGCATGTCACATTCCTATACAACAGAAAATACGCAAGGATATACTGTCGGGCTAGTCAGGAAGCTATCATCTGCAGGTTATATCTTCGGGTATCTGTTAAAGTGCTGTCAATAAAATTATGATGTCTCAAAACGCTATGAAACCGCATTAATCAACAGTTGGTTGACCTCTTCAAGTCATGTTGGTTATCTCATCGCGGAGACGGGTTGTCACTGGGATGACTGGGGTACTTTCAAGTTCCATCCACCGAAAAGGAAGCGAAGCTTCTGACTGGTGCCTCAACCCCACCCGCCACATCTCTTCTCCAAGTCCCAGAAGAACCTATAAAAGGCTCTAACATACTCACAACTGTTTTGTTCAGCTACAAGCAAGTATTTAACAGAAGATTGAGGGCCTTCTGTCCAACTACTCCAAAATCGTACTGGTGAAGTAGTTGGGGAGTTTCCTCCTGGTAGCGTCACCTTATACATGAAGTCCATATTCCTAGCTAAATGCTAATAAGCAAGTTTTAAAATAGGAAAAGCAGTTACATTTCAACGGATCGACTAAAAGTTGGTTGATTGTGTTATGGCGCAAATGTGGCCAAACGGAGTCAAACACAATAAAGGAGGAAGAAATATCAAAAAGTAGAAGGGTAAGCAATGGTAATAAGGAGGAAAGATCACTCGGGTACCTCGGGGATGCCCGCACACACACACCTAAAGATTTGCCCTTAAGGGCGAGTGATCAAAGGATGAACCAATTATGAAAGATTTGCCGCAGACTTGACCACTTCACATGAGTCACTAAGGGCACAAAATGTCACTTCCAAGCATGAAAGCTTCGTGATCCTGTAATATCGCAGAAATATACGAAATCTGTATTTTGCGGTGTTAAAGGAATTCCAGGTAAATTACGATGATATTGTTATTGCGTCTGAAAGTGTCGTTTACATGCAGACCCTTTTTTGTGATTTGTGCCGAGAATATCAAATTAAAACGATATAAATGCCGATTATAAGAGCAAGAAATTTAATAGGATAACAACATTGATTATGAGGGAGTACATCCAATTGAATGGGGAAAATTCATGCTATTACAAGCAAACCGGTCGTTTCAGTCGAAAAAGTGGCTGACATTGAGCATCCATTTTATAAACTTGAAAAGAAAGGTAAGTAGGTAGTTAATTAACGTCGCCCTGGAGCAATACAACGGGCTATTGGTGACGGACCGGGAACATTCCCGAAGATTTAAAGAAAGGAATTGACTCAGTGGAATAAACATTGCGATTTAGCGTTAAAGATAAAAAGAAATTGTTTCGGATCGTGTCTTGATCTACTTTGATCCTTCCAAACCTATTGTCCTGGTAACGGATGCAAGTTAATATGGTCTGTTACCGTAATTCCCCATGTGTCTTCTAACTGCTGGAAAACCGATTGCATTGGTATCAGGATCTTTCTAAAAGTGAACAGAACTACGCTGATGGATCGTGAAGCCTTATCCTATTTTCTGGATAGTAAAGAAAATTAAATACATGGCTCACATTCCCCATAAACTTTCAATAACTATTTTCGCCTTATCAAGGTTGACCTACTTTGAATGCTACAAGATTGCTTCACTATTCAATATTTTTACGGACCGCGGTTGCCCAGTTGGAAGAGCAACGAATCAGCAACCGGAGGGTTGGGATTTCGAAACTCGTTCCATCCATAGAATCATGTCACGGGGGCATGTACACGTTAAAACTGCCATGGCTTTCAATATCTTCAGTTTGCGTTGTGTGCAAGTTTGGAGAGGGGTGCCATCTCAGGGTGTTCTCGTTATATGACAGTGTTTCAAAAGGATAAGGCGTTGTGCTTTTATGTACTTTGGGATTTATCCCGGATCGTCGCCAACAGCTCGTTGTGTTGCTCCAAAGCGACGGTAATTAACTATCAACCTAACAGCGATCAACTACTAGGAAAAGGATCACACGGCCATAAGAATTCTTGCCTCCTCGTATTTACATTTTTATCTAAACGACTATAACCTACTCCTTTTTTATACATCATTATTTTTAATGAATAGGGGAGACCGGGGACGGTTGAAACATTTTCGAAAAAATCGCTCTCTGTGACAACATTTTGACTTTAGCGTATTTGACAGTAACCTTATGCCTTAATGGAACCTTAGTTATAACTCTAAAAATGGATGAGGTTATAGTGGTATTATCTGTATTACAAAGACATCTGGAGGCATTTAAAAAAAATCCGTGACAATATGTGAACCGACGGGCAGTTACCCGGGGCGGTCGTAACAGTGATTGGGGTCAGTTGTAACACTTGAAGAATAATGAGAATTATGTTGTTACATATTTATTTATTAAGACAAAATCACAGAATATGATCATTTGTCGATATTACTAATGATAAGAACCAGTCTCATTGCTATTCAAAAAAATAACTAACCCCAAACTTGATAAACCTCACTTGAAAACTTAACTTCAGCAGCACAAGCTTAAATAAAATTGAAAACTGATAAAATTCAATGAAAGTAACAAAAATAACCTCTACGACAAAACAAATAAAATAATAATGAACAAAATCTTACGCAAATTAGTTAGATTCACAATTATGACATAAATAATAAGAATCACTACCGGTACAAGCCTCATGGGCCCACATTCGACAGCCTGTGCATTGTACCCAATCTTCTCCTGGCCTGCTAGTGCCATTACTTTAAGGCACACACCAAGCATTAATACTCCTCTTCTTCATCTGAGGACATTTTTGCCTTTTTGGTCATTTTCTTGTTTTTATCTTAGGACATGTTTTGATTTTTTTGTTTAAATTGACTATAACTCCTTTTACCTTCCTTTTTAGTTCTCTTTCCTCAATTTCTTATCGTATTGCTTCTTTTTCTGGCGTATCTGTGTATATTACAGATTTGCTTTCCACCCTTTATTTACAGTCAGTCTGGGTGGTGCTTTGGGGGTAAAGTCTATTTCAGGTGAGAAGACATCATTGCTCGTAGATGGTTTCGGCTAATCTGCTCGACTATTTGCATTACTTTTCGTTTTCATGTGTTGGAGGATTTATTGGTGGAACTAGAGAAGACTGAACAGACTCTAGTGTTGGATTTGCTTGGGGGACTTTTGTCTGAATAGAACATGTTTCATTATTACTTTCACAACTTGCATCATTCAGATTTGGCGTACGTTCATCGTCTACATAGAAGTTTGGCTGTTCATTCAAAATTGAAGGACTAATAGAGACGGCGTAGGATTGTCGTTTTCCGGATTAGCTTCATTCGGATTTGGCCGGTCACTCACATAAGATGCGCGATCAGTAAATATGTCGCGGTTAAATAAATAAAAACCAGTTTTCTTTAAACCAGCATGAATACTAGTCGGAGTGAGAGCTAATTGCATAGTAGTTGCCACAATACCAGGTATGCTATAGATACCCATTGTTTTGCCAGAGCGGTTCCGCATCCAAAGGTCACACTGAATTTATATTTTTTTTCAATGGCCCTTATACCGATCGATCAAGTGGTTGTAACTTGTGCGAACAGTATCGCGGAAACGTGACATACGATTCCGTTTTCTTTACAGAAATCCAGAGCATTAATATGAACGTGAGATGAATGATTGTCTGACACAAGTAATACTTTATGGCAGTTGAAGAGTATGTGTTTTTGAAAATGTTTCCAAAATATTACAAAACCATCGTCTTGCATCTAAACTGAAGGGTTTGCTGGGTTTTTCGGGGGTAAGTTAAAACGTTTCATCCTACCCCAAAAAAATTGTTACAACCGTACCCGGTACATCTTTTAGAAAATTTTTCGTCATAACCTCCAAAAATAAACAATTTAGATAAAAAAGGAATTACACCAATTTGAACTGCGATAGGTAACCAAAGTTCTTTTGTAAAAAACAATAACTAGTACAGTTTGGGATTAAAAATCAAAATAACAGAAAAAATACTTACTTTTGGACGCAAAAATACAATAGCCTCCTTTCACACGTGTGATGCACTCTAAGAACACCGAACAATAACGGACAGATTCAGACCAAAGCCACGTTTTTTCTCCTTGTACTTTCCCCACTATTGCTAATTTCTCACCCACTAGTAGCTTTGTTTTAACCGACCCCAGTCTCTTCTACCTCGTTTATAGATAATTTTTTTTCCTTTAGAATAGCAGTCTGATTTAAAGTGCACCGTCGGGTTCACTTGGGACTTTGACACCTTCTGGGTCCCCATCTTTACAAAGACAGTCAATGATTAGGACCCATTTGGAAGATCCTACTGTCTAAACAAAAATCTCGTTAGATCGAAATATTTTAAAAGAATGATCCACTTTTAATGACATATTGCAAATTAAGCTCTTACTTGTTTCAAAGTGCAGACTTGATGGTTCTTTTCGGACCGAAACGGAATCTCCCCATAGGTCACTGGGAGGCGGTGGATGACCAGAGTGTAACTGTTGATGACCCGTGGTTCGGTCAGACTGATGTCTACCACATTGAAAATTATCCGATTCTCTCCTACACCCAGAGTTATATTGGTGGGTCTGAAATAATAGTTGTTCGTACTTTAATAAATGGAAGTTTCAGGAATATTGAGAATTTATGTAATTAAACTTTTTACGGCGAAAAGTTATGATATAACGGAATACTCGTATGTAGTATTAATGTACGTATTTACGCTTTTAATGGAGGAGAGTTGTGATATAGCAGAGTATGTAGAATTAATGTATTTACACATTTTAAGGATAAAAGTCACTATTTAATTATGATTCTCAATGCAAGCAAACCAGACAGAATGTGAAGATTTTACTTCCGCTGTACAAATGTTCTCGTATGATGCATATCTGGGTTTCCTTAAACTGCAGTATTGCCGTTTGTCAAAGTTTAGAGTTAATATTGTGGACCAATCAACTATAGTACATCAGTACGGAATTTAGTATTTGGAATTTGTATAGGCAAACTGCTGAGATATCGCATTCGAAAAACAGGCCATCTGACAAAACAGGAAACATCAAATATCCGAAGAAACACTACCAATACCTATATTTAGCTCGACAAAAAATACCTATTCGTCCTGACTAACACACTATAGAAAAACAGAAAACTCTTAAAATTTCATCTTGCGTGAACATTTTTTAAACTGACAGCAAAACTTTCGGAGCGTAAAATTATTTAGGTACCCAAAAGAAGCAAAAAAAGTACCTTGAAGATCCGAATCTGTCGTCCAAGCGTGCCTCGCTTCTGCAGTTATAAACCGTGGCCCAGGTCCTCAGCAGCATGACCTCGAAGCTGACATTGACGAAGTACTCTGTCACTGCAGGATCGAAGGCGGGTTGCAGAGACACAGCGGGCTGAGTCCGGATGGATGACAGGTAAGGGACAGTGCTGGGTTCTGCAAGAGTAAGGGGCTACTTTGGATGGTCAGCAGTCCGTGAAAGCATTTCTTTCCAATGGGTAGTGGTGGTCAGGGGACAGTTGAAAAGGGCGCGACAAAGCACGGGGGCACTCCGACCCCAAAAGTATATATTCGAAAATATAGATACAAGGGTTGGGAGATTTGGGTATAGCTTTGATGTGTGCAACGATCTTGGCGTTTTTGTGGGGCATTTTTTTGTCGGCAAGGAAAAAATCGACTATTTAAAGGAAAATAATAAGCTTTAGTGGAAACTAATAAAAGGGAAAAAGTTAGAAAGTGTAAGTATCTGAAATTGAATTTCTTGCACAAAAGTTCACCGGAGCGTTACATTCTAGTTATAATTTAATTGATCACGATTCCTTAAGGAAATAAAAAAAAATGCTTATCGTGACATAAATATAAACAAAATAAACGACTAGTCACTCTCACTTCCTAAATTAGCCCTACCACCAGAAAAATTAAACTTCGAGAAAATATACCCTAGAACTTATCTACAACACTAAATACAGAAGGCATGTTCAATCCCGAAGCGAAAGAACCGAGGACATCACCACGTAATTTTGAACCACGATCAGATAACGAGGCAACACCTGATCTGGCACCCTAGTATTCAAACTTTCACATCACGCAAACATGAGGACATTCGAGGCCACAGCGGATTTAACGTGCACCAGCCCCCCTTCGTGCCCGACGGTCTTTGATCAGATATGACCCTGGGTTGCTAATTCGGTGCACTTTCAACCAGGCTACCGCGACCCAGCTCTGATATGAGAAGCGGATTGGCAACCGAGTTCCAAACTCGAGACAACCAAAGACCGCCGTGTAAGTAAGGGGTTGGTGCATGTTGATTCTGACGTGTGCTGCAATGTACTCCCATTGGCGTGGTGGGGAAGTTTTGAGAGTGAGCTGCCAACCCGGTTGACATTAACAATCGAAGGATTGATTGTTAGAAACTCGGTTCAATCAAAGACCGTGGTTTACACGGGGGTTCGTGCACGTTGAATCTGTTGTGGCCTCAAATTTACTCACGCTGGCGTGGTGTAGAAATTGAAGAGTAGGGTGCCACCTCAGGTGTTGACCACATCCTCTGACCGTGGTTAAAAATTAAGAGGTGTTGTCTTCGGTTCTAATATCCCGTTGCGTTGCTCCTACGACGTAATCTACTTACCTTGGACGACTGCACTAAATACCGAGACTAAATAACCTACCTAAAAGTACTGGCCAATTACAAGTTCGTAAGCCAATCGGCATCATTGCCAGGTGATTGGCATTCACCAATACATTTTTATAATCTTTTCTCAAAAAGAAACTTATAATTATCAACCGAAATTTCCTTCACAAAAAAAAAATAGTTTTGTAATCTATAGAAATAAGAATGGAGTCTTTATGTACATTGAATATTTGGGACAAACGATATATTTCAACGAACAGGAATGAAACGGAAACTCTTGTTGGTTGATCACGTGCAGTAATATTTTCTGTTTCTTTTGCTCTGAATTCATTTCGCATTTCTAAATATTGTGCACTTTTTATTTGAAAGTTCTGGCAATTGCGATATCAAGAGATAAAAAGGAATCGCAAATTACTATCCTTAGAACTTTTTTTTCCGACATCTTTTATTTTGTTTTATTTCGCTGTTTTCTTTTGTTTTCTGTTTAAAATATTTATTAATTTAGTAAATTGTGTTTCTTTGTCATCACACGCAACACCACCAAAGTATTCGACGTAAAGTGGCAGGTAAGTAAGAATAAAGCAAATTTTAAGTGTAATTATGCCATTATTGAAAGAATAATAATGTTTAAAAAGTCGAACTAGAACTTTTCAAACATTAAAAAATTCTTTGTCATAATGACAGGAGAATATTGCGAAATTCCACAATGTCACATGCCGGATGCAAGAGTGCCACAAGTAAAAAAAATATCGTTTAGTATTGTAATATTGCTATTATAACTGTTTTGTTGACTATGAGTGTAAGAGCACTCGCTGTAAATCGTCGTTTTTATTAATTGAGTTGAACATGAAAAGAACTTAAGAAAGGGAATTCCAAATCAAATCGTCTTTTGTAGTAGTAAACTTAGCGTCACCTTTCGTCATTTTGTAGCTTTGTCATACAGCAAGGGTGCGATGTATGTGAAATTTATTACATGAATGGATATGCATGTGTAGGATTTGTGTCCAAAGTAAGTTGTCGAAATTTTAAAGATGGCGAAAGTGGTGAAAATATTATTTTATTCTACGAAAAACTTACGTCATGATATATTTTGATCATCTCTTCAATCTAGAGTAAACCAATTCAAACCGATTAAGGTTGAGTATTTTGCTAGTCTGTTATAAAAAGTCGGCAAATATCTAATTAAATCTTAATGATCTAATAAATATTTGAGTATATCTGATTTTTTTTTCTACGCAACCATCTGAAGAACTTAGTTATTATCGAATAGCGAGAAAATTAGATTTTGAAATAAATATTAAAAATACTGGTTCAAGTATGCATACATACATACTCTCAAGAAATTCTCAAGAGGAAAACTATTCTAAAATAATTACCAAGACTTCTAATCGTTCGCACGGAAGAAAACACTCCAGAAATTTTCTTACAAAGCACCTTCATCGTGACATAAGTAGCCCTTATATGGGAAATAGGATTTAAAAAAAATCAGTCATTTTATTTTTTTGGCGGAATTTCTTTGCATGAGGGGTGGTTCAAAAACCACGAACGGGGGTAGGGGGTTGATTGACTTATCTTACCACTAAAATTCATGAGTACATTTGAGGTCACTGCAGTTTCAACAATCCCCGTATGCAAGACGGTCTTTGGCTGGACCCTATTTCGAACTCACAGCCCTACGATTGTGAATCCGGTACTCCTCCAACTGGGCTACTACGGCCTTTCGCAGATCGTCGAATGCTTTAAGTCGATAACCTTGTATTTATGACTACACATATTGTCTATTGATGGGACAAAACCATAAAACTACCAGTAATCTAAAGGTTCAAGCTAAAAGAAGTGGGCTTCTTGATTTATTACCCCTCAAAACATCTAACTAAACCCACCAGCAGATTATGAAAAAAAATTGTACATTTGTTTTACGATTTTATTATTTTTGTACACGAAAAAATTTTAATATTTACATTGAAGAGCCAAAACATTATGACCACCTACTCAATAACGCGTTGCGCCTCCTTTGGCCAGCAAAACAGCTGCAACTCGCTTGGACATAGATGCCACAAGTTCTTAGTACATGACTGGAGACAGGTTGTACCAAATGTCTAAGCAGCTGTCACGAAAAGGCGAGACATGGTGGTGTTTGAGCTCTGAGTTGCCGCTCCATGACATCCCAAATGTGCTCTATCGGACTAAGATCCAGCGAGTTAGGTGACCAGGACATTAAGTGCAATTCATCAGTATGCTCTTCGAACCACTCCAACACAAACCGAGCCTTGTGACATGGGGCGTTGTCCTACTGGAAGATTCCATTTCCAGTTGGGAAGATAAACGCCATGTAAGGGTGCAACTGATACGCAATGATGTTCAGCTAGTTCGCAGCCTTCATGGCATGTTCTACCACAACTACGGGTCTCAGAGTCGCCCATGAGAACGTCCCCCAAAGCATAATACCGCCACCACAAGCCCGTGTATGACCTGCTGTACAAGAGGGGAGCAACTGTTCGCCTGGCAGACGGCGTACCCTGACACGACCATCGACGTAATAAATGAGAAATCGAGATTCATCTGGCCAGGCAACTCTTCCACTCATCCATGATCCAGTCTCGATGTTTCCGGGCCCACTGCAGGCGTAGTTGACGATGACGCTTGGTCAACAGAGGCACACGAGTGGGACGTCTGCTGCACAGTTCCATATACATCAGTGTCCGCTGAACTGTGTGTTCCGAAACACTTGCGGTTGGATCTGCATTGTATTGGGCTGTCAGCTGAGCCACTGTCTCGCGCCGATTTTGCTTTACCAAGCGGGACTGTCAAAGACGTCCTTTTTCTTTGATGACGCGTAGACGACCAACACCTTGGCGTCTACTGCTGATGTCACCGTCATTTATCCACTTTGCATGAATACTAACAACGGCAGATCGTGAACAACCTACCAGTCGTGAAGTTTCGGTGATACTCGTCCCGAGTCTTCGGGCCATTACGATCTGCTCTCTTTCAAATTCGCTTAGATTAGCAGCCTTTCCCATCACTCGCAAAAGTAAGTACAAGAATGATTACTTACCTTCTCCAGCAGCAGTTAAATACCATTCTCACTTAACCACTTGCCCTCCACGTCATCCAGAAGAGTTCATTGAAAAATGTGGGTATGGGCATAATGTTTTGGCTCGTCAGTGTATGCAATCCCAAGCACAGAATTGTGTAGAACAATTCATAAAAAATAAATGAAAATATATTTGAATAAAATTAAAATTTAGAGACGGAGTAGACATTTTAAAGTATTGAAATATTTTAATAAATTTTTTTTTTAATCATTATGAATAAAAAAAATTTGTAATGTATATTTAATAAGCATTGGAATGAAGTACGCAAATAGATTTTGTTGTGAATATGGAAACAAGATAAATTTTAAAAGGCACCGTGTCGCCTTAAAGCTTCAAAGCGGATTCGCAATTCCTTAGCCTAACTTTAATGGTAGGTAGGAGGGTTGCGAGTCCATATTCAACCAAAGACCGTCGTGTACAAGGATATTGTAAGCTAATCTTTCCCTTAGGGGATTCATCCCGGACCGTCGTCAATAGTTGTTGTATTGCTCTAGTACGACGTTAATTATTATCTTTATCATTACCAGGAACGTCGGTGTTGTTCCAGTGTGACGTTAATTAAAATACCTAAAATACCTACCTAGTACGAATGGAAAATATGTTTGATAAACTGCGTGTGTCACCTCTTTTTTCTCTTTTGTTTACACTTAAGCAACGACGTAGCTAGTTATCATGTTTTGTACATGTCCCAATAGGAGTTATAAAAATAATATTCCTTTCCCCACTTTCAGCAGTATGTATATCGTCATTCAAATTCAAGCGGTAGCGTTCAGCAAATACCTTTGCGTGTTTCAACTGACAGATTGAGATTCAATTAGCCAAGAGGAAGGGCGGAAAGTAGTTGTAATTGTTTGCAATATTTCTGCCTAAGACGTGGAAGGAATCAAACATGAGAATGGAAGTACAGCCATAATTCTGAAAGTGTTAGACAGCTGCTTCTAAAATTTGCATTGGAGAATTTTTACAGGCTGTTACAAAATTTAGTAGTACTTCTAAATTCCCGAGGCAGAGCTGTGCGCCGCACGAATTGCACTGGTTTCGTATACGGATATATTTCAGCGGTTTGTTTGTGAACTTTTGAAAGATAAAAAGCTACTCACCATTCGTACAGGAAATTTCTTCATAATCTGAAAAATGAATTGGGTTAGTCTTAAAATCGAATCACAGTACATAACCCTCCAAGGGGTCACGACGAGATATCTCGTCAAGATATTGCCGATTTTTTTTTATGATGACAAGGTCACAATCTGGTCACTTTTCTTCTAATGACGAGATATCTCGTCCATCAAGATCTAATTGCTAATGAGACGAGATACGTCGAAGACAATCGCCAGGAGGGTTAAAGCACGTTAAAAATTAGTTCACAAGTCAGTAACAATAAATATTGTCACTTTAAGATATCTCCATAATTTCGGAGGCAATTTTTTGAAATCTTTATGTAACTTCGATTTTCAGGTTGTGTTATTTATTTCTACTATAAAAGGCATTTTATGGCTGAAAATATTGTTTCATATTATTTTTTTTATAAAATGGAGTAAAAAATACCACATTTACGCAGCAAAACGTCATATTTTATAAAATAATCAAAACATTTGTTAATCATATTTTAAAAAGGATAATTATGTATGAAATTTTCATTATATAATTTAAATATTTTTCGCCCAATGATATTGTTTAATAACACTAAACATAAAAATGTTTTTATACCACATTAAAAAAAAATGGTCACGAACGTGTTCGGATACCTCAATTGATGCATTCTGATATATTGGGTTTTGCGGAGAGAAACTCTAAACGGAAATTGCAATTCGAGAAAAATCTAAAAACAATATCAAACCCATGTTACATATAGATGTCAATGCCTTAAAAACATCTCCAATTCTAATGTCCGTTTAAGTAAAATCCGAAGTGAGTTGAAAAACTAGAGTTATAATATAATATGTAAAATTTGAAAACGTGAAAATTTCGGTGAAAAAGGCGCTTTAAAGGAAAATAGCTAACTTAATTGCAGTATATACCGACCTGAAATACGCTAATTATTTGCGGCCTACTCAGTAACATAAAATTATATCTTTAAACTTACATTCTCAATTATGGTATATTACCACTGAAAATTATCAACACCTAGTGATAAAGATACGTTTTAGCAGGTTGGTTCGTTTTGGGGTGTTATGGCGCAAAACGGCCATAACAAAGGCCAATTTTAAGGGCAAAAGGGTCATATAAATGGCCATGCTGCGCCAGACACAAGATATACAATAACAAGTAATAGATACACATAGTATTAAAGTTTTACTGACACAAAATACAGGTACAGTATATAAATGTATATAAGGTACAGTATATAAGGTACTAGTTGCATACTATGGCATTCAATGAAAAAATCGCAATGTTTTTTTTTGTTTACAGTACACAATTTTTTAAGACTACTACATGTAATGTGTGAGGGTATGTAGTTCCCCCTCTAGGAAGTATATAAATACGTAAATCTCCTCAAAAGAAACTAAAATTATATTTTATCCCTGAAAGAGTTATCCTTTCATACACTATTAGAACCCTTGATATCAATCAAACAAAATCAATGAAAAAGAGTGAAATTCACATAAGTCACGAAAACAATACAAATTAAGAAAATTGCTTTTTGAGAAAGTGTCATTTTCTTACTGCTGTATATTTACTCTTGGACATCACCGCAAAAATTGCTGTTCAGTTAAGATTTCTAACGACATTATGCCCACACTGAAGACATTTGGCGCTACATCGGTCGTAAAAATTGATCTCTGAAGTATGATCTTAAAAACATAAAGAAAATATAATCAAAATATGTAATGAAATGTCACATCTAAGAAAACTTAATTAAAATAATAATAAAGTATCGTAACTAAGAAAATAGGTATAACCATGATTTTCACCAATCTCTAAAATCCCAGATTTTATAGGTACATCATTACCGTTTTAAACTCTGCATAAAATATCCCGCAAAATAAAAATAAAGTTGTTAATTCTGCTTCAATACTTTTTTAAATCTTGTCTATGCATTTGTTTTCATCTTTTCTCAAAATGGCTTGCCTTTATGTTTTAATTGTTTAACAACTAAAAATTGTTTTCTCCTGTACCCATCTTGGAAGCAGATGAGTGTTAACATATCGCACGCACCCCGGCAAGAAAAGTGACACAACACAAAATTGCAGAATTTGAGATATATCAACTTAAAGGATATTATAAAACTTATATTGAAATAGTATAAGCTTCTTTTAAATTTTAGGTAAGTATTTATGGTGCTAACTTCTATTATATTCTATAGAATAATAATATAACACGCTGGGGCACCTCATACATATTTTTCAATGACATAACATCAAAAATTTTATTTTTTGATTTGTGTCACTTTTCTTGCCGGGGTGCGATATACATAACACCTTTGAGTTAATGCATGTATATGCTTCTAGTGCTGGCTCTTGTGGAGTCAAGTCTTCCCCTTTCTTGTCCGGCATTAAAACCTTGTTGGTAGGATGGGTGGCCAGGGCTCTAAAAATGTTTCCGAATGAAACAAACAATTCAGAGAGACTCTTGAAGTAAGCTTAAAAACTAATAATCGAACAGGAAAGCAAAGAATCTCACCGATGACAATTTGATAGCATTTAATAAGGATGCCTGAATAAAACAGTTTTTACAATCGTCTCACGGAGAAATTACGTGTAGTCAATGTGGCTTGAGTTGGTCTGGCAGCAATAACCTTTCTAACGGTAAATTTAAAAGTTTCTTACCTTCCGAATTTAAATGGATATCTTGCTTAAAGTCAGAACTGCTGCGCTCCATTGGAAATAATACTGAAGTATTCGATGACTTCCTGAAATAGTTTTACCTGAATGTGTAAATAAAGAAAAACTTCGAGAGCTATTATTATTTGGCAGCAACGTAATTTATGAAACAATTTATAATATATGTTCATAAAGTTGTGTCGATTTTTCATATTCAAAATGGTAAAATTTACGTATGTGCCTCATACATGTTATATACATGTTAATATTTACATGTGTGCCACATTACATAAATATAGTATATAGGACCATATACATGAATACAGTTTATGCACCACGTACACCCATAAAAAAAAATCCGACTCACCCGATCGCAGTTGCACAATTTGCATCGCAGAACAAAACGGAAGGTAGCAATCGATGGGGATGAATGTTTTCTACAAATATCAATATTTAAAATTTGTCTGTGGGGCCGTCTTCATATTAAATTGGGTGCTTTCTCCGAGAATTTCAATACGAACCCCATCTTTTATCACAAATTTGGATTCTACACACAATTTCAGGCGGAAAGAAAAAAAAAAGTTCATCAATGTTATTGGATTTTCCACGAGTTGTAAGTGTTTGAAAATTAGGTCTCCTAACGTCATATTTTACATTGATTTTATTTATTTTTATCTTGCGTTTGGCGCAGTTTGTCCGCTTTTGGACCTTGCGCCATAAAACCCCAAAATCCAATCCTAATGTCATATTGGTGCTTCACATTTTTTGTTATATTTGCTACAAACATTAATTTTTTTTGGAAATTGTTTTTCATCCTTTGCCACCCAAAAACCCAAACACAATCTATAAACATTTTAACTATCAAACTAAATTTTATTATTTTTTATTAATTATGAAATTAAAATTCCTAAAAATTATGTATAGAAACATGGACAAATTTTGACACCATGTGTTTCAACTGTTACTGAAACATCCTATTGCCAAATTCCAGCTCATTGATTCAATCAGAATGGATTCTGACTTTGTCACCATCTTAATGGACTCCATACCAAAGCACCTGCAACAGGTCATTGACTGCGACGGCCACTAAACGTTCTTTATTAATATTTATAGTGTGATTTAATTCCGAACATTTACACGCTCCCTCAATGGTTTTTATGAATTTTCTCGGTCAATTGTGTGTGTATACGCTGTTTTACATAATTTTTTCATCAAATCCGCCAGAAATTTTGTGTAGAATCCAAATTTGTGAAAAAATATGGGGGTTCGTATTGAAATTATCGGAGAAAGCACGCAATTTTATATGAAGACGACCCCTTAAACAAATTTTAAATATTGATATTTGTAGAAAACATTAATACCTATCGATTGCTACCTTCTGTTTTGTTATGTGAAAAAATTGTGGAATTGCGATCGGGTGAGTCGTTTTATTTGTGACGGGTGTACATGATTACTGTATGATGTGCCACATACATAAAAAAAAAAAACAGTTTATGCTCTGAACATGAATACAGTATATGTAGCTAACACACACATGAATGCAGTATATGCGCCACATACAAGAATACAGTATGTGCATCACATATGATTACAGTATAAGTGCCACATACATTAACTCTACAACTTATCTAACACTTAAAGATCTCTATATGGGAGTTTGAATATTTTCTAAGATAGGAGTTTTGATAAATAGAAATTTTTTGTCTTAAGTAATAGAAAGCCTAGGTTACTGACTTTTCGAGTTAAAGTTATCTTATGCAACTAGAAACCTGTGAAACATCCCTTGAAAAGATAATTTTCTTTCTTAAAGACTGAAATTGACTTTCCTTTACAAAAAATTTAATCAATTCCCTTTGCTTTTTCTGTAATGTAGACATTTAATTTAAAACCAAGATGTATATTTTATGTATCGTTTAATGGAATTTCCAAGAAAATATGTATTTGTACAAAAGAAATTAATCTTGAATATCGTATATCGTATCAAATTAATTTGTCATTCTTTCAATAACGATAGTGAAAATCGGAAATACTGTATCTGGTGCGAGAGTGGCACAAGTCAAGAAGCGTACCTTCGGCAGTCTTGCACTTAGTTTTTCCATCAACATTATCTGATAGGAAATCGTTGATAGGAACTAAGTGCAAGGCTATTTGCCGTAGGTTCGTGCTTTTTACAGGAAATGAATTTAAAGGAGCATTCATTATCGCTCCAAAACTTACAATCGATTTCTGTAGTGCTCACCTTAGTATCGCCTTTTGTAGTTTTATTTACAAGAGAGTTGTAAGTGGAATGGGTTATATGTATGAATATTGCATCGAAAGAGAGAGTAAATTGCCGTAGCTATGAAAATATGAAAAACATGTTTATGTTTATTTTTTATATACTTAAAGGATATCTGCGTTTTTATGTAAGCGAAAAACAATAAGTCTGATAACTCTTCCAATCAACATTTAACAAATTCAATTCGAGCAATACCGGGTAATTCTGCTACTTCCTACGACAAGAGAGATATAGCGTGGTCTTGGAAATGAACCTCTTGGAGTAGACGTTTGTGTTAAAGAGAACAGACTACTCACTATTGACAAATATGGATCTTTAACTCTAAAAAATCTTTGTGAACATATTCCTGTGAAGAAGGAGTATTTTAATCAACGTCGCACTAAAGCAACAACGACTACTGGCTACGGTCCGGGATCAATAGTCCAAGGGAAAGATCGGAGGACAAAACTACGTAATTTTAATCCACGGTCAGATGACTAACCTCTAAAGAAAAGAAACTGACTATAATAAAGACTAATCTCTCATTGCTATTGATAAATATGAATATTTTAATTTGTATATGTGTTTTTTTATGTATACTTCTGAAGAGAATAAACAGACAACTCTATATTTTTAAGGCGTGATCTTTGTCTGCTATTGAGGGAAAAAAGCTGAATCTTGGACAGCAATTGTGTTTTTGTGCAAGCATACACCTGTTAGAGCAACAAACACTCAACACTCTTCTATTAAAGAGGAAACTCTTCGACTATGCTATAGATCAAGACTGAGTCTGAAAATTGTGGCTTTTTTTTGTACGTATACCCTCGTGGAGAAAAACCACCACTTTGCAATTTTTAAACGTGATCTTTGACTGTCTTTTACCTCTACAATTGGTTTCGATGATACATCTCGTCTATCGAGATCAGACTAGTTTTGTTGATGACGAAACATCTCGTCATGTGCACGAGATTTCTCGTCATCAAGATATTGCCGATTATTTTTTGATGAGATCAAGATCTGCACAGGTTTTTTTCTATTGACGGTATATGGTCTAATCCATATGGTAAGATTCGGTCAATTTTGCTAATGACTAGATACATTCGTTGAGACAACCACAAGGAGGGTTAAAGCTGAATCTTTGACACTTAAAAATTGTTTTTGAGCAAGTTTCTCCGCTGTAGAGGTAAGCCAGACCACTTGCTGCTGTTTTGAAGGAGACTCGGTTTTGATAAAGAGGAGCCTTGACTGTAAATGTGTTTTTTGTGCAAGGGTACCTTTATCGAGGAAAAACAGATCACTCACTACTTTAGAGCGAGATCGTGAACGAGTGTTTTGTGTAAATTTACCTCCTACTACTTTACCCTTCTGGTTGTCTCGACGAGGTATATCGTCATTAGCAAAACCGACCAGATCTTTAATTGACGAGATATCTCGTCATGAGAAGAACTGACTAAATCATGGATTTCGTCATTTTCAAAAAAATCGGCAATACCTTGATGACGTGATACATCGTCATTCACAAAGCTGTTCAGATCTTGACGGACAAGATATCTCGTCGAAATCATTTGGAGGGTTAACGAAAAACATACCACTCGCTATCTGTAAAGTTACAGATTACCAGAAAAAAATACCGTACAGTGGATATACATACAGACACGTTGCATTTCCACGCAAAAGCGATTACAACTCTGAAGAAACACTTTTTATGGATCTTTGTCTTTGTAAGTGGTATTTTATCAACACCCTTACAGAGATAGGTATTTGAATCTGTCACACTGGAGAGACATAATGGGCTATTGGCGATGGTCTCGTAATTTTGAACGCCGGTCAAACGACGAGGTCAACACCTGAGCTGGTGCCCCTCTCCAAATATCCACACCACGTCAACGTGAGGACATATGGGGCATTGGCAGATTTAACATGAACCAGTCATCACATACACGGTTTTGGTTAGATCTAGTTTCGAACCGTTTTCCAATCTGCTACCCTTCCAACCAGGATGTCGTGTCCCCCCCCCCCCCCTCAATATCGAAAGGAAAGATCCGAAAACCCTTCAGAGAATAAGCAGACTATTTCTACTGATAAAGATAAATCTTTTACTCTTTAAATAAGTTTTTTGTTGAAGTATTGCTTGAGGTGAAACAGACTACTCAGTATTGATAAAGGGAAATCCAGTAGTATGAGCTGGAGTTTCGGGCCAACCCAAAACAAGAGTCGTGATGCGTAACAATTTATTTCCGCGTTTCCAAACCTCCTCCGTTAATCACTCCGTCTGCACGTAAAAAAAGGAAAGCAGTGTTGAACCATTTTATCGAGTGCGTTCAATGCATGGGAAATTCGATTAATCTTGTTTTAATCTTCCGTTCGGGGAAGCGGGAGTATCTCATGGCGCGACAGAGATTAAAATTTACTCGCAAAACTCCCGTCTATCAATTATGAATGCTTTTTAAACATTACGGACTGATGAGAGTAAATGGAAGTCCTGTTTCCCTTTGGAAAAGTATTACAATAAGAATGTATTTTTTTACAGAAGCTTCGAGAAAGTTTTCCCTGAAAAAGTAAGCAGTTGATTTAACTCTCACTGCAACTGAACACTATAAAAATTGACGATTGAGATTGTTGATTTTTGTTTATACGGAAGCTTTAGTAAAGCTTTCACACACACATTGGGAAAGTAAGTTGAGTTATCCCATCACTACATACTGTATGAAATTTGACGACTTGAGATTGCAGATTTTTCTTTATAGAAAAGTTTTAGGAAGGATTTCATTGGAAAAGTAAGTTGAGTTAACCCATCACTACATACTGTATGAAATTTGACGACTTGAGATTGCAGATTTTTCTTTGTACAAAAGTTTTAGGAAAAATTTCATTGGAAAATAAAATTACAACATTTTTACTTCTAACATTCAATTGTTTAAGAACTTTTTCGCTTGCATGCTCGTGTTTACAAATTACCGACATTTTCATGATCATGTAAATTGGCAATGAATAATCTTAATACCGGTTCTTATTGGTTTTAAATTTTCGATATTTTCCTTAGCGAGCTATTTTATTTAAACATGACATAACTGTTGTAGTGACAGTAATAATGCGCAGGTTTGTTAATAAGTAAATACAGGTTGTTACGCTTAGGACTAATGAAGAAAGTATGTTTTCTTCTATTACTTTAGTATACTATGATTTATTTCCACAATTTTTCTTACATACATATATAAACTCAGAATTATTTTCGACATGTTTGCTACCATAGTAAGCTAGGGTTTTAAAACTGGTAATCAAGTACCGGTTTGGGATGTTGGTAAGTGCTGGTTATGGCTACCGAAGCAATATAATTGGTTTTCTTTCTATATTTAGTTATAGCTTTGTTTCTACGATCATACTTCAATAAGTTAAGGAATCTTGTTTTCTCATCAATTTATGTATTATCTTGTCAAAAGAAAATCCGATTGCCTCGTTTCGTACGAATTTTGGTGTAAAATACTTTGCGCACTGAAGTTTTGGGAATATTTATATTCTAACACTAAAAGTGGGTTCTACGAATATCTCGTCCATCAAGAGCTGAACACTTTTTACGAATGTGTGTGACAAGATATTGCATTTTTGATGATGAAATCAATATCTGGTCAGTTTTTCTAATGACGAGATGTAGTCAGTTTTACTAATGACGAGACACATTGCCGAGATAACCACCAGGAGGGTTAATAAAAATATTCCATCTTACTCGGTTTACAACTGCTATGTTGTTTCGGAAATTAGTTCAAAATAATTTTAATACATAAAATTTGAACTTAATACCAGAATTGCGACTTTCCATCTGCTATTTACCGTTGGGAAGTTTGGGAATGATCGAATTACTAAAACACTAATTATGGTTAATCTAATACAAAAAGAGCTAACTAATTAACTAGGCATTTTTATTTGAATTCGTACATCATACTTCGCGATAAAGAATAAACTTACCACTGATGCGCATTTCCACTGTTGACATCAATATCACTGTTGTAATCATCTGCAGTAGAGCCTTCGTACCATCTTTCCAAGCTGATAAACAGGCGATGAAGATCAGTCGTTGTGTGACGTCTAAATGGACAGAGGAATAAAGGACACTCGAATAAAGGACAATCAAATAATAACTTTATACAGGTACTCCTCACTTAACGACCTATATGTTTAACGATCGCTTGGACTTACGAGCAGATCTTCTGGATCCCTTCAATAGTCCGTTATCACACAATGGTAAAACCAGAGCCGGTAGGATCCACAGTGTAATAAAATGACCAGGACTTGATAATGTCATCAAAACTCCACATTTTCGTGATGACGAGGTACTCGTCATTAGTACAATTGGTCAGATCGTTGATGGGCGAGATATCTCATGGAAACCACTTGAAGAGTTTGTGGAGGAGTGCCTGTATTACAATTTATTCTTACCTGGCGGCAACCTACTTTTACTATGGAAGCATTTTCAGTTTTCAACAAGAGTACCACTGATCAAAATTTGCTAGATTTGGCAAAAGCAGTGATTTTTTGTATTTTTATTCAACTTCGATCATGAGTTATTTGTTTACTTTATCGGCAGATATAATAATTCAGTTTATATTATTTAGGCGTAAACAAATGTTCGACTGGAAACATCTTTATTCACTATATAAGTCTGAATTAAGTTAGCCTGAAATGCAATTTCCGGAAAATAACACTTTGATAAGAGATTATATACGATGTCAGTACGCGGAGAGTATCCAGTCATGCAATATGAAACAAGATACATTACACCTAGCACTTTCGGTGACTAATTTCCTTCAAAATAGGCACCTTTAGGTCTCACACTTCATCTAGAGGCCTTTCCACTTTATAAGACACTGCTAAGTACATTGTTCGAATTGCCATAAGTGTCTTGTGTTCTGCATCGTCAATCACAGTCTGAAACATTTTCCTTTTCAGAAATAATTTTAGCTTTAGGATAAGCCTGAATCGCCAAATCCAGGCTGTAGGGGTACTGGTTGGTTGTTTTCAAGATTTTATGGCACAAGGGTCATATTTGGGCAAGCTGTAGAAAATACAAGACAGACAACGACGGACGATATGTAGGTAGTTAATTAACGTCACACTGGAGTAATGCAACGGGCTATTGACGACCGTCGGGATCAATCCCCAAGGGAAAGATCCATAGACATGTTATTTTGATCCATAGTCAGATTACGAGCTAACAGCTGAGCTGGCACCGCACTCGCCAAACTTCCACATCACGCCATCGTGAGGACAATCAAGGCCACGACGGATTTAACGTACAACAGCCCCCGTGTGCACGGTCTTTGGATGAACCTAGTTTCGAACTCTCTCCGGTTGCTAATGCGTTGCTCTTCCAACTGGGCTGCCGTGATCCCAATGATGGAGGGTGAAAAAGCAAAAGGGTGCTTGTGTCGACGAGGTATCTCGTCATGAACAAAACTGACCAGATCTTGATGGACAAGATATATCACCATTAGAAAAAAACTGACCAGATCTTGATTGCGTCAGATCCTACTTGATTGTGTCTCATGATAATAAAAATTCAAGATCCTGATGACGAGATATCTCGTTATTAGCAAAATTTGTCGATCTTGATGGACAAGCTATCACGTCAAAACCGCTTGAAAGGTTAATCATCTGAGAATTGTTGCCCTGGACAAATTTAAGTTTCAACACAAAATTTTATGGAAATTCATTGCTATACGGTCATTGTGAATGCGCCGGTCCCAGTACATGTTCTCACAAAAGAACGTCTAGCACCAAACTGATCAATCCAATGGGTACATCTTATGGTGTGTACGGGATTCATGATCCTTCGGTATTCTAGTCATCTATACTTTTCCCGTGGGGTTTTCTGTGTCTGGTAAACAAGAATATCGCGACCCCATGATGCCTTTCTCTCCAAGACTTGACATTGTCTGTCTCGTGTTTGATACATCTTGGCCAAATATGGTTCTTGCATCATAAAACCCTATCCTAAGCTACACGAATGTAGAATTCTTTCGGGAACAGTATTGGCTTTTTTATAGTTGAAAAAGGAAAATAAGAGAATGAACTAATCATTTGCAAATAATTCACAGGCCTCAAAAGAAACAATCGAATGAAACATGAGGAAAACCTTGAAATTAAATGTTATCTTTGAAGTGTTGCCACACTCGCTTTGTTAATGCTGTATCTTCTTTCTTCACTATTGTTCCAACGGCATTTACCAATCTGTATTTAATGATAGCATGCAGTAAATTAAAATAAACTGAACATAAGATGGTTTTAAAACTATTAGGAAATATATAGATTTCAAACTATTACGCTTGATATTTTTGTTAACGGTTTAATAATAATACATTTACCTGTAATTCAGCCACATTTTTGCCGCTTCATGGTTAGTAAACTGTCTTTGCAACTGTTCAACAACTCCTTGGTAACGTCCTGCATTTCCAGTTGGATAGAGCTGTAAGGTATTATTTAATTTCAACCAAAAAGTCATTTCTAATTTCGGAAATTCATATACAGGGTGTTTGAAACTTCTGAACTAACTTCAGGGAGAGTTAATGGAAACACAACATTAAACCCAATGTGTAGATACTGTAAGGCGTGCATTACTGTTGGGATTCACAATTTTGAGTACTCACTACCAGACTCGAAGCGCACACCCATTGCCAAACTACGCATGCACTGACAAACTACTGCAAAATTCTACACGTATACCCATGGTCAAACTATGAGTACATCTATCTATTTCCAAACTACGCGAACAACCACTGCCAAACTACGCATACACCTGGCAAACTACGCGAACAAACCACTTCCAAATTACGCAGTCAATACACTCCTAATCTACGCGTTCAACCAGTTCTACCCACAGCCAAAATACGCGTACACCTACTGCCAATCAGTCAAACTATGAAAGTAGGGCTAAAATCGTTTAGATTCGTGCTATTTTTAATCTCTGCACGTTATAGGACACTATCATTTCCGAAAGGCGCTTATTGTATTCCTTGTGTGAATACGTTTAATTTTGTGTTCCCTTACCCCCCTTAAGTCCCCAGAAATTTTTTAAACACCCTGAGTAACAGAATAAAAAACGAGCTTTGTAAACGACAATCTTCAATGGAATTTATAAGTATACCTCCTAGTGTGTAGTATAATCTTTTATAATAGCCTAAACTTGTAATATAATGCTATATACTCGTATCCAAATGTTGAGCACCAATTGCTGTTCATGTGAATATTTCAGAAAATCTACATTGTAATGGAAGGAAACGCGTATGTGGGTATAGTAGTGTTATAGAAGAAAACAAAGCAAAACAAGGATAATGACTTTTATTATCCAAAAAAAAAGGGTTGAAAGAAAAATATTCACAATACGAGCTTCAACTTTAGTGAAACAGAATAATTAAAACAATGTGATGCTAAAAATTAATACGGTGTATGGGAACCTATGGTAGCCGCACATGCTGCACGATTTCCCATATTACGCATGTTCAAAGAGTTCCAAGCCTCACGGAAAGCAGTTTTCAATTCCGAAACGGAGCGTGGTGGGTGGCGGAGGGCTGCGATGTCTCACTTGTTCTATAGGATCCAAATCAGAAGTTGGCAGGTAACTGCATGCGCTAGGTATATTCACTTTGAAGGAAGGCGTCGTCTGCTCGGTGTGGAGGCGCGTTATCATCCACGAAAATGAAACCAGGACCGACAGCACCGCAAAACAGGCGAACGGTAACCTCAAAGACTTCGTCTCTTTCTTTGACTAGTAACGGACCCGATGTAAAAGATGTGGATGTCTTTGAGGTCATCCAGCATAATGCCTGCCCTGATCATGATTTCCCTGAAGGATAACGATGTCTTTCCTTGATGTTTTCCCTTGTGAAAATGCGTTTCACGTTCTCTCCAGATGGCCACGTTATTTCGGGGTACGGCAAGAATCAGTTTTCTGTCTAAATTTGGACTCGTAACTGAACATGCCATTGCAACGCTGTCGTTGATTCCACTGCCGATGTTCCAAACTTTACTGTAAACTCGTGCGTTTCTGTGCAGACGTCAGAAGGATTCAAACTTCTGGTCGTCTGGCATAGAGACCAACGTGTATGAGTCTCCTGTAAACAGTTTGTCTCAAAACTATAACTCATGTGGGGGCTGTCAGGGCTAACCCAGTAGTCTGGTATAACGGTTCACCTGACGTCGCTCAGTTATCGCCAAATATCGGTCTTGCAGAGTGGTTGTTACCTTGGCGGACCTAGCACTGATCGTCGTGCAACATCTCCTGTGGTTTGAAACCTCTGCTAGTCTCGAGAACAAACTGAGACAAATTTCGACAAATTCATACGAATTAGAGACGATTCGATTTGGGATCGACCATATTCCAGCATTCCAATGATTCGTCCCTTCACAAACATGTCCAGTAGCTATCTTTGTGACATCTTTGTCCTTATTGATTGTTAATAACGCTCCGTATCACAGCAATTTCGAAATTTCTGTCTAAACTGGCCATGACGCTCGAGACCTTTTTATACTCGTTCCGACGTGCGCCAGTGCTTTGTGCAGTCGACATCGACTGAAATGTTTTTCATATGTACAATATTTTACCTTTGTCCCACGATTCTCTACAATTGATTTTGAACCATTGTTTCTATCTTTACTCCGTTTTTCTTGCATTTTACAAATTATGCTTAACTTTTGGACATTATACAAAGATAAAAAACTATTAAAGGCTTAAACTACTTTCCTACACTACAAATTTTGATAGGCTTACTAACAATGATCACTTTGACGGAGTTTACAGTTGTTAGCTAAACACTTCAACAGAGCTTACGAACATTAACTGATCACTGTCAGAGTTACTAGAACTGAGCACTTTGGTGGACACACACACGAAGGAAAATGAAAAGTCAGATAAGTGGAAATTATTACAAAATGAGACGTACATATTTAAGTTTTTTCCTCTTTTAATACACCTCTATATAGGCACCATTAGTACCACGAAGCGGTGGTAGACGGTACTCTATTTCTTCCCTAGTTCTCTGTATCATGCCCTCATCAATGGTGGCAATGGCATTAGTGATACTCTGCTTTAGATTAGTGATATCCCGTACCTTTTAATCAATACACCACCACATTGGGGACTGTATATTCGTGTGTTCCTAAATGAAAAATTTCCAAACCTGTGCATTAGAGGTGTTGGCCCAATTCCATGGCCACCTCGTTCATCAGTTATCACTCCCTCGCGTTTTTTCTATGGGGTTATGTTAAAGATATCATGTATGCTATATCCACCATTGATGAGGATATTCTACAGCGAACATGGCAAGAAATCGAGTATAGTCTTGATGTGCTTCATTCAACTAATGGTGCCCATGTAGGTGTGTATTTAATGAGGCAAAAAAACCTTAAATACATTCATCTCATTCTATAATAATTACCACTTATCTGCCTTTTAAGTTCCCTTTGAAATACATTTTTGAAATCGTAGACAAACTTTATGGACACCTTGTATAGTATATACATACATAAAGGAGGTTAAAATTTAAAAAGAAACCAAATGTCCCCTCACCTGCCTAAAACCACCTCTGGATAGACTTTCCCTACGGGATTCCAGAAGATATTGTAAATCCTGCTTGCTGAGGCAGATATCACTTGACAAAGCACAGCTCCAATCCTGTAGCAAAAATAAAATGTCAGTATACATGAAAAGAAAATGCAAATGAGAGATTGTAGCCACTGTTACAACGTAAGAGAGACGAGCACGTCAATCCTAAATCTCACGTCGTGGAAGGACACTTTTTTTTGGTGACGTCACGAACAAAGATTTCATTACTATATGTATATTTTGCAATTCTCAGTAAACTTGATTGCAAACCATGTAATACAATAAGTTAAAATAATTGTGACATTATGAGCAAAGAATATGCATTTTGCAGCATTGAACATGTCAAAGAAAAACACAAGAGATTTTTAAAGAAACACAAGTACAAGAATAGAGGAATTCAATAGTGACACTACATAACTGTAGATCATTGTGAATAGATAAAAAAAATTGTAGAATAGCTCAAGCAAAGTAATTGTACAAATACCAGCAGAAACGGTAAAATGAATTCAACGTAATACCTTTTAATTTTCTACTGAAATTATATATATATATATATATATAATTTCAGTAGAAATGTAAAGGTATTACGTTGAATTCATTTTACCGTTTCTGCTGATATTTGTACATTTACTTTGCTTGAGCTATACTACAATTTTGATATATATATCAAAATCGTAGTATAGCTCAAGCAAAGTAAATGTACAAATATCAGCAGAAACGGTAAAATGAATTCAACGTAATACCTTTACATTTCTACTGAAATTATATATATATATATAATTTCAGTAGAAATGTAAAGGTATTACGTTGAATTCATTTTACCGTTTCTGCTGATATTTGTACATTTACTTTGCTTGAGCTATACTACAATTTTGATATATATATATATATATATATATATATGCCGGTATTCAAATTCCTAAAATCCTAAATGTAGTAATCTAATATTCCATACCTACTTAAAAATACCTAAACCCTCTTGGTGGTTGTCTCGACGAGGTATCTCGTCATTAGCAAAACTGACCAGTTCGTATCGGAATTAGTAGAAAACACGATCACTAGAAGAAAACTGATCAGATCTCGTCATAAAAAAAACGGCAACAGGCAATATCTTGAGGTATCTCCCCATTAGCAAAATAGGTCCTCTTGATGAACGAGATATCTCGTCGAAACTACTTTAAGAGTTAAACATTCAACAAAACACACACATAGGGTACCTTAAACATTCATGAAACAAACACAAAGGATACCTTAAACATCGAACAGAAACACTGCGGATAAAAACAAACTTTGAAGCACTAGTACAAAAATAGTGGAATACAATTGTGTAGCGCTGTAAACTATTTTAGTAAGGGTTTTAAATATCAACAAATATCAGTGTACATGAAATGATTACGTAGAAACATTGGCACAGTCGAAAGAATTCAACATTACACGTCGTTCCATTTTCTACGGTATTTAAGACAAAGCGGCAGTGAAGAAAATTACAAACAAAAACAGTTTAATAAACTGGCATTCCGTGCTTAATTAAATGATATCTTAAAGGGTCTACTGAAAGGGTTAACATGAAAGAAAGTAATTAGATAAACACTACGCTACGCGTGTTTACTGATAACATAACATTAGGAAGAGAAAAACGGTGCTCAAATTTAATTACATTGGTTGCTTGAGTTTTATGGCGTAAGGTCCAAATTAAGAAAAGCTGCGCCCGTCGCGAGACTAAATAAAGCAATAAAAACTGCATGAAGATAAAAGGAAGGCAAAGAAGACGAAAGTATATGAAAAGGAGGACATATCACTAGGGTACTTCGGGCATTATTTCGTAGAAATCTTGATTCAAATAAAGTCATCCTCTAGGTTGGATTGTATGTTTCTGTGGCACAGATTCCTCTCGGGACACATTATTCCAAACTCAAGGCATTAAATCAAAGAATAATGATCTGAATACACTAATCAATGACAAAAAATAAAGCCTTCGGTGCATAAATTAAAGCCTAAAACGTACCTTGTATGAAACGCTCTTGTATAAAAGCTAAACGGATGTAATCCTTTTAAAATGAATAAGATAAGATTAATTGGGAAGATCATAAAAATACAGTACATAAAATCAAATATGCTGGATGAAACCTATGTCATCTAAACCTAATAAAAATGCCTGAATGAAACCAATGCTTTGTTAAACGATTAAAATGTCTGGATGAAGATTCTCCTAAACCATGTCTTCTAAGGCCAAGGTATATGAATAAAATATTTAAGACGTTGACGATTAAAATAAGAACATTCAATCCAATTTATTTTAACATTGATGGATAAATGCAGAGCAAATTAGATGATATTCTACAACGAGGTATGTATTAGTTATCCAAGCATATCCAATTTGGAGGCGTGTTATGGCATGCCATCCTCTAGAAATTAATGCGTGAATGTAATGCAAAGATTCTTTGAAAATATTCAACTCCAAATTTAAACCTGCAAGAGAAATTGAAACAACCTAATTAGTGCGTTCTACTTATTGCCACGATGTTGCTTGAACGACAAATATTCAACTATTTAGCAACAGAAGTTTAACGAACTATTGGTTTCTCAAGTAAAATTCATCGTAGTGGCAATAGGAAACTGATTCCAATATCAATACGTAGGAGTCGGTCTAATTAGCCCTTGCTTATAAATATGACCATAGAGGCCAACAAAGCAAATCAATATAGATTATATATCAATTCACTCGAAGGAAAATTATCCATTGTTCTATATCCTCGGCTTACAAGTGAAAGCAGGTAAATAGTTAACTAACGTTGCACTAGAGCAGGGATGGCGAACCTATGACCCGCGGGTCAGACACTGACCAACGCAGGTTTTTTAAATGACCCACGCGTTGATTTTTATAAACTTATCATATTTCATCATATACATAAAGAATTTTAATTATTTTTCGAACTCCCTCTTTAAAAAAATACGAAGAAAATGCAAGTGTTAATAAAGAACTTAAAAATGAAAAAAAGATGCATAAATGGTTTTTGTAAAATGTTTTAAATTTATTGATTATACATAATGCTCTTTCAAGATTTATATGAGAATTTTAGGATATTTATGACAAAACTTGACATCTTTACTAGGGATTCGTTAATGAAATATACTTTCCTCAGTTACAAAAACATTTTCAAAACCCAATAACAATAGAAAATACGCTTGACCTTCAAGAAAACGCAATAAAAAAATATTTAATGATTATACAGGAAGTAAAATAGCCTTTGAGGTGAGATTTAATCAATTTAAAAGTATGGAAAATACACTTCACTTTATTTTATATCCATACAAAACGAAATTTGAAACAATGGAGTTAAACGAATTTAAGTAGCTAGGTATCCATGATTTAGAAATGGAATTAGTTGAATTTCAAAGCAGCATAGTTTGGAAAAATAAATTTGATAACTTGATTTCTCCCCTTTTGTATCGATTTACTGCTCTTAACTTGCAAAATTAAAAGTTGTAAAACAAAAAGGAATCGTTAGCTTTTTAAAGCATTAAAAAAAATTGAGGACCAAAAAAACTAGTTTTTTTACCATGCTCCCTTCCCACTTTTCAAGTGACCCACGAGCTAGTACTAAAAAAATAATGAACAAAATATGACCAACTTCTTTAAAAGGTTCACCGTCCCTAGTGCAACACAAAGGGCTATTGGTTAGACGGTCCGGGATAAATTCCAAAGAGAAAGGAAGCCTCGCAATTTTTAACCAGTCCGATGAAATTAATACCTAAACTAACAATCCACTCTACATACGTTCACACCAATCAACGCAACACCATCGTGAGGACGTTTGAAGCCATGACAGATTTAACTTGCACCAGCCCCCGTGCCCGCTTTGACTGGACCGAGTTTTGAACTCGCAACTCTCCGGTTGCTCCTCCAACGCTATCATGGCACGGTATATTACATCATTGCATTTAGACTTGCGAAGTCCAGTAAGACATTTTTATTTGCTTCTACGATTAGATTTTTGTGAGTTTAGTTTAGTAAGAAGTTTTCGTCTTCGTTTCCTCAGAAGTATTTTCCAAGGGTGCTTAAGGTAGTCTCGGTGAATGTTTCTGCGGTTGTCTCGACGAGGTATTGCGTCATTAGAACGTAATAGAGATCTTAATGAGCGAGATATCTTTTTATTGTAAAAATAAATCAACCGTATCTTGATCTTATGACAAAATCACTATCTTGATGAAATACCTCGATTTTAGCAAAATCAGTCAGATTTTGATGCACGAGATCTCCTCGAAACCCCGTGGATGGTTAAAATGCCCTTTGTGAATGCTTCTGCAAATATTTAAGTTACCTTTTTTGAATGCTCCTGTGAATGTTTTTTAGGTGGCGAGAGAGAGAACTACTGTTAAAGATCATTCCTTCCGCGCATGTATTTGTGCTGTAGACATTTATTTACAAAAAATTCTTTATTCAACATAGTAAACAATTTGTTTTTCTTATAACAATTTGTTTTACTTAAATTTTTACTCCACAATTTGTAATGAAATAATGCTTTGATATCTAAGTGATCTAAAGTGAAAATCAGAAAGTAAACCCTGCAAACCTAAGTCTTTCACTCCGTTTTAGAAGTGTCCTATAAGTAAGAGACGATGGCTTTTAAGATACGATTATCTCCACTTCAAAAATTGGGGTTTGGTTGATCTACAATTGGAATGATTGTCTAAAGTAATATTTTATTGTATTTTTTTGCTTCAATGAGCGTATTTATTAGCGAACTCAAATAGGTAATATAAATTTACTCTAACCTAATTTGAGGGTGTGCAGGCTTGTTAACAAGGCTTCTGAACGATCTTGTATTGCTTGGAGCAATCTGATCGGTTATCTGTTTCTTAGACGAACACTAAAGGTTGGTTGTATTGTTTTATGGCACGAGGGTCATATTTTTCAAACTGCTCCAAACACAAGACAATCACAAGAAAAAAATGTCATGAAAGGGGAAAAAGAGGGATCTAGGAACAGAATGAATACGAACCTAAATGGTCTCACAGAAGGTTGCTTGTTTGATTTTATGGATCAAGGGCTATAGTTGGCCCAACTGCGCCAATTACAACGTTTCGTTTAGAATGGTAGATTCTGTAAGAAGCTGTTCGCTGTGTGCTTTGCCTCTGATCCGACCATTTTTCCTTTCAACACTGCATTCGTGAACAATCTACATCAGATGGTCAGTTATCCCGATAACAATTAAAATAGCATATCTATTACAAATTTACAGATAAACCTTTATTGATAATATTTAACTGTACAAGTGGTTTCGACAAGATATCTCGTTTATCAAGGTTTGACAAATTTTGCTAATAACAAGGTATCTCACAGGTAAGATCTGGTCAGTTTTTCTAATGACCAGATATCTCGTCCACCAAGATATGGATAGTTCTTCTGATGACAAACATACGTTGTCAGGATAACCACCAGGGGAGGATTAACAGATCAATAAATATAATGGCCAAATGTCATTAAACTTGTTAAAAAATTGTAAATTAAACTAAAAATTTAGATTTTATAAAAACTGTGATAAATATAAGTTAAATCAATAAAATTGTTTTTAAATTTGCAGTCTTAAGATCTGGTTAGGTTTGCCAGTTCACGGCCACTTTTGCAACACTTGTAATGATAAGTTATACCAAATCAGCAATAACGGAAAAATTTTATTTTAAGATAACTTAAAACTTATCTTAAAATAAAAGTTTTCTCAGTATAGTAGGTTTTCCTATAATAATAAAATTAGTTTTTCTAGTATGTACTAAGTTTTTCCATATCAGTAAAATAAGTTTTTATAACAATCCTTAAAATAATAGTCAGTTTAAAATAACACTTGTACCTGTTATCGCAAATTAGTAATAACAGAAAACGTTTATTTTAAGATAACCTAAAAATTATCTTAAAAGAGAGTTCAACTGTTCGCGTCACATCACATGATTTTTTTTCTAGAGTCACCCCTAGTCTTTTCTTTCTAGAGTCACATTACACAATACAGTTTGCCATTGAATACGTGATTTCCTATGGAATACTCACCAGAAATCCAATCTCGATATCGACTCCTTATCGAATGCTCAAGCAATCCTATTTCAATAGCGTCTCCCTATTGAATACTCACGAGCAATCCTATTTCAACAGCGAATCCCTACCGAATATTCACGAGCAATCCTATTTCGACAGCGATTCCCTATCGAAAACTCACAAGCAATCCTATCTCGACAGCGATTCCCAATTGAATACTTACGAGTAATCCTATTTCGATAGCGATTCCTTGCAGAGCCTCCGATACCTCCCGTGCCATGGAGGTAAAAGGAGAGAAGAGCATTCCCAGAACGTCATCCAATACCGTCCTCAGTACACTGTCCACCTTGGAGAGCTTGGGACCCCTTTTGGTGGACAGCTTACCACTCACCTCCAGCACAACAGGATGAAGAGAACTATTGAAAACACAGTCCACTCCAACAACCTGAAAGCAGTTCTGACATCTGAAACAGGAAAAAAAAAGACATGCATTGAGGGCTGGGTTCAATGGAGTTTTATGGTGCAATATTTGACCATGCTACACAAAACATGCAATATAAAGTAACACACACACAATTAAGTTTCTACTGACACAGAAGAGAGGTAAGTAGGTATTATAATTAACGTCGCTCTGTAGTAGCACAACGGGCTATTGATCCGGATCAAACCCGACGGGAAAGATCCGATGACAACACGTAATTTTAAACCACGGTCAAATTACGAGGTTGCACCTGAGCTAACATTCCCCTCTCCATACTTCCACACCATGCCAAAGTGAATACTCTTGAGGCCACGACAGATAAACATCCACCAGCCTCCTTGTACACGACTGTTATTGGTTGGATTTGAACTCGCAACACTCCGGTTGCTTATCCGTTGGCTACCACGGCCCCGACTCAGAAGGGATCAATACACCCAGAGGAATGCACATGAAAAGAACTAACCTGCCAATATACAATGACAAATACTAAGAAGAATAGCCACTGAGCCAGAGATGTTTTTAAAAATCTGGACATGAAGGATCCGCAATAATAAATGCCTGCAAGTGCAGAAGATATTAATGATCATGTATTGCCTTCATCAAAAGAGCATAGAGTGAGCAGTGTGCTGAGTGGTGTGCCAATAAACACGACGCCACACGAATATACACGAAATTACAAATAAACTAATATTTATTTCACAATATCTACAATCAGGGATTTGTGTCTTTAGGTTGTGGGCGCTATAAAATGGAGAAAATGAGATCTACCTCAAACGGTCGTTTCAACGAGCACAAAAAATACCTCGGCTCATTTCAAACTCTGCAACACTTCTCTCTCGTCCCGCCAGTTTCATTAGGAGACGGTACAATCCTAAGGGGACATCGTACACCCTTAAAGACCATCTGGACGGCAGATACATCACCATGAAAGACCACCCCGTTTTTTCGGCATTGACGGTTAGTGCTGTTACAATCTTCGTTACAACAACTTCCAAGCTTCTGGTCCTCCAGCTTTTTCAAAAACGTGACGACATGCACTGGTAGGTAGGTATTTAATTAATGTCGCACTGGAGCAATACAACGTTCTATTGGAGATGATCCAGGATCCATTCCGAAGAGAAAGATCCGAGAATAACACCACGTAATTTTGAACCATAGACGAGGTCACGCCTCTCTGAGCTGGCAAAACTCTTCAAACTAACACACCAAGCCAAAGTGTGGATATTTGAAGCCCCCTTGTATACGATGGTCTTTGGTGGGATTCGAACTCCCATCCCTGCAGTTCCTAATCAGTTACTCTTCCAACCGTCTGGAATAACGTTTTATTTCCATTTTAATTGTCAAATTAGGAAAATACGATTTACTCATCGTCATCTTTCGTTGGACGAAAATCCTCCATTTAAAAGTTCAATATTGAACTTACAGACCCAGGTGGGAAAACACCCACCTGGGTTTTTTCCCATTGGTAGGCAACACCCAAATTTTACAAAAAAAAATAATTTTTGAGTTTATTCGTTAAAAATATACGTTGACTTTCTTTTTCAATATCTGAAAACCATTTTAAATTCAAAAAGTATTAGCGAAGTTATAGGGTTTTTTCAGCACCATAGTAGGTGTTAAAAATAATGTCCTACGGATAAAATGAGCTAGTGCAGATACCAAAAATCATTAGTGGACCCATATTTGGCATTTAAGCATGACCCAGGAGTACCTCCTAAGTGTTTAAAAAATGTAAAACCTGTTTACATGGATTTGTGTAAGGAGCTTCTTTCTAAGTGTTTACATGATAAAACCCAAAACGCTAATGAATAATTCAACGGTATGGTGTGGCAGAGATTGTCGAAATTTAACTTAGTACGTTTTTAAAGGAACTAAATTTCCTTTTTCAATTTACTCAAAGTGAGGTTTTTCTGTGTTTACTATTATTCCTAACAACCCTATCTGAAAACTATTTAATTTCATTCTTAGATATTTTGCACAAATGTTTATTAGTCATTATACTATGCATTGAACCTCAAAAAATAAATGTAACTGAAATAAAAAGTTTTAATTTTATAAATGAGATAAAGTCAGACTTTTTATTATTTTTTTTGGATCATTTCCACATTTGATATCATTATTCAAATTACATTATTATTATTCATAATTTTTTTTGGTTTAATGCACTTGCCAAATGTAAACAAAGAGTTTGGTACAAAAAAAATGGGTGACAGATTGAAATTGCTATCTGTGTTATTAGAAACCCTTCATGTTGTCATAATTTTTTATTAAATTTGGATTTAAAAAAAAGTTACATTTATAAAAATTAAGTATTGCCCTTAAAACAATTGTATTATGCTGATACATTATTGATGAAAATATTAGAAGGATCCAAGCAATATTAAATAAAAAAAATGGGGGCTGTTCGCCCACCTTAAGAGTTATTGGATTCGTAAACTTGATTTAGTGTTTTCATCATTTTCATATTTTTTACACGCACAACATGTTGTGGATAAACATATTCTTCAATCACGTCCCTTTATTTTTTTTCTGTATTAACCATTTTATTCATTTTCCTGTTAGTAAAAAAATGTCTATTTCTTCAACAACTTTAATTCATATTTTAAATCTAATTGTTTTACCTACCTTTTACCATAATATTACAAATTTGTTAAATTTCTTATTTTATATTCCGTGCCAGAATGTTATATCCAATTTCTTTAAAAAATATTTTATGTATATTACTTCTATTCTTTTATCTTGCACTTGGCGCAGCTTGTCCGCTTTTGGACCTTGTGCCATGAAACCCCAACACCCAATCCGATCCATTTTAATTCAGTATCTGGTTATTGAGAGTGTAATCTCAGATACACTCCGCTTAATCGTGTCATATTTCGACCACGTCTGCCGAAGTGAAATATTGAACCTTATCATTTCGCTGTTTTGAACACCACCGATAGCAACAGCATTCTGAATAAGGATACCAGGCAAGCTAGTGAACCGTTCAACTACCGTTTTCCAATATTTTATCCTTTGCTTCAACTCCACCGTTAGATTCATCATCCGTGGCATGATGGAGAGGATTATATTAATAATCGGTACATCAGAAGGAAGGCTTTGAGTGTTGGTTGTTTTGAAGTGCTACGGTGTATTGATTTACCATCCGTTCTCAAGAGAAGTTGGCCGTTCAATCCACTTAATGGAAACCCCACTCTGTAATGTCTCTCTAGTTGGAGTAAGATTAACTGACTCGTACCATAGTATAGAACTTCAGTAAAACGTTAATTAGAAGCGGTGGTTCCCAGAAACTGCATTTACGAAGACGGTTAAAGATTACGTTTTTCGTGACTTTTGTTTATTATATCGTTCCATTAAGAACATTTAACTAAGCAATTTACCATTACTGAAACACTTACCAAACCAATAGCCCTTTAAAAGCTATTTAATGAGAACCAAACTCTACAATGTCTCGTTGGTGAAGATTAACTGGCACATCCCCTAATTAGAGCTTTACTGATATATTAGAAGCAGACGTTCCCAGAAACAGCACATCCGAAGACACAGTTGAACATTCTATTAGTTTTTATGTCTTTTGCTTCATTGGAATCAGTATCTTAATCATGTTTAACAGAGAGCATATTACTCTTTGGCCATATTAAACTTTAATGGGAACCCCATTCAGAAATGTTTCTTTCGTTGGAGTAAGATTAATTGACTCTTCCCCCACTGTAGAAAACTTTAGAAAAACATTAATTAGCCATCTGATGATCATGCATGCATTATTCCAGCAATTAACCAGCTGGCTGGTTGGCTTTGGATTTTACGGTGCAAGGGCCATATTTGGTCAAGCTGCGCCAAACACAAGACAACAAGGAGGAAGGAAAAAAAGCAAAAAGCAGAAGAGTAGACGAGGGTTAAACAGAAGCTAGGACAGATCACTAGGGAATCTCGGGACTGTGAAGCCCGTACGCACCTCAAGATGTGCCTCAGAGGGCCCAGTTAACCTGCAGTTTCACCAAATCACCAGTCAGTTTGACACTTGTGGACCTATAGAATACTTTCTAAGATTATTTCAACAAATAGCTGTGACAATAACATCATTGTGTTGTGTGTGTGGGGGGGGTAATAACAAGAGTACACTACTCGGAAATCCCGTGATCCACAGTGGACATTTGTCTGACTTTTGTTTAGAATGAAATCAGCAGTATCAGCACGTTTAACTGAAGAACCTAAAGGCTGCTTTTATGGGAACTTCCCTCTGTAATGTCTCGTTGGAGTTTCAACGTAGCTATTTGCGAATAGGCATTAGACTCCAGCCATGTTACTTCTTTAAGTTATCTGGACACATCCAAGACCCTTTTTTAAAATTTGGTATAGAAACATTTTAATGCGATTTTTATGTTTAGTGTTATTAAACAGCATTGGGCTATAAATATTTAAAATATATATTAATAATTTTGTAACAATGATGATTATATATGAAAGTTTAAAGAAATTTGTCAATAACTTCAAAGAAAATCTATTCAACAAATTTGAAAAATGATACTACCAATATAAACTACATATATTTTTCTAGGGAACGAACTTGAATCAAAAGGATACTTAAATAAACAAAAATTTTATAAGCTTTAAAAAAAGTGAACACAAGATTTTTAGTATATATTTAGTCTTATTTCTTAAATATAAATAACCATAATCAAAAATCTTTTCAATCCAACATAATTATTTTTTAATTCAGTCTCTAGACAACATTATAAAAAACAAGTTCTCAAAGTTTTACAAAAATCAATCAATAACTTTTTGCGTAGTAACATTTGATGTGAGGAAATAATGTATAAAATTAATTTAAAGTAAAAAATAGTTTAAAGTGTATCGTTTGCTCTCTCTTGCTTTTTACTTGTTTGTGTAAACAATTTTGTTCTTCGCTTCTCTTTAAAAATGTTCACATTTAATAAAACTTTCTTAAATAATGTTTGCAAAAAAAAAAAGTAAGTTTTAAATTTAAATTTTGACAGGTTTTTGGTCTTTTAACGACCACTTCCGGTGCTTTCCATACCTACTTCCAGTTTTCCCACCTTGATTAAAATCCTAATATCTCTGAAACTAACTAACTTAGAGAAGAAAAAAATCAAATATATTTTGAAAGTCAAATACCCTATCAAATAAGATCAAAAACTTTTTTTGAATTTTTGGTCAAAAATGACATTTTTAACGTGTTCGGTTACCTTAAATAGTTTTGAATGAGTATACTCTAGGAATATCTGGCTGGGTAAATCTATTCTGAGGACCATATCTGACCGGCAAGTCAAGAAAATCTTATATGGGATTCCGGCTTGATAATTATATTTGGAGGGCTGTAACTGACCTGCGGGCTTAGCAAACCTGTTCAGAGGGCCGCATCTAGACCATCATGGACTGGGTAAGCCTGTCCGGAGAGCCACCTCTGAAGCACGGGCCGGGTAAACCTGTCCAGATGGTCGTACCGGTCTGTGGGCCTGATGAATTATTTGAAGACCGTAACTGCCCTGCGGTCTGGATAAACTAGTTCGGAGGGGTGCCTGAAGCTGGCGGGTAGGAAAACCCAGTCTTCAGGCCTGATAAAATTATTTGGAGGGCTTGAAATGGCATGAGGCCTAAACCTGTCCGGATGGCTGCATCTGGACCATGGGAAGGTTAAACCGAACGACAAGATAACAAATGACCTGGAAACCCGTGTGGCCAGACTCCAACAAATTGGGAATGGCGGGAACAAGGGAATCAACGATCATTAACGAAGAACTGGAAATAGAAAAAGCCTCTCTCCGGGGCAGTCTCAAAGAGGAAAAACAACAAACGCGACAGATAATCTTAGGAACATAAACGCGCTGAACTTTTCAAAGAAATTAGAAACTCGGACCTCCCCACTGATTCTGTTTTACACTCCCCTTCCTCCAATCGAACACATGCAGCATCAGTACAAAAAAGAGACTTAAACCTCGTGCTACTCAAGACAAAGGAAGACAGAAAAATAATTGAGACATTTGTGAGAGTTTATTTCTGGTGCAGCACTAATGGTTGTTTTTAGGCATTTGCCCTATTTGCTCTTTTCACTATAGGATTTTAGTAGGTGTGAATGAAAGCGCTACGACTTCATTGGGAAAGCAGAATAACATCAAATACATAAACAACTCAATTACCCCTCTGAGGGAATAAAAATGGAATAAATTAACCTTCTTAAGGAATTTGTAGCCGTCAAAAAAGAAAATGACTCACCCGATCGCAATTGCACAATTTACATCGCAGAAAAAAAAAACGTAAGGTAGCAATCGATAGGGATGAATGTTTTCTACAAACATTAATATTTAAGGTTTGTCTAAGGGGTTGTCTTTTATCAATTTTATCAAATTGTGTGCTTGATCTGATAATTTTAATACAAACCCCGTCTTTTATCACAAATTTGGATTTTACACACAATTTTAGGCGGATTTGAAGCAAAATAAGGGAAAACGGCATAAAATTGACCGAAAAAATCCATAAAAACCATTGAGGGATCGTGTAAGAATTCTGCAGATAGTCCGATTCCGCAAGCATGTGTCGCTTTCAACGACTGTTTGAGGAAGCTTTGTAGATTGTGACACATAGATAGTGTCGTTTTGTCCAAAAAGTGGATTATTACAATCCTAACCTTTAGTAGTATAAGTACGTTGTAAATTATGTTTCGGAAATATCTGAATCATTAAGTTAAATTTTGTGCCTAGCAAAGCATGATACAATACCCTTCATACAATAATTTTAAAATACATAATTTAATAATATTATACAAACACTGTATAAATATTAATAATTTGTAGTGACCGTCGGAGTCAATGACTTGTTGCAGGCGCCGTGGCATGGAGTCTGTTAAGCTGGCGACAAAGTCAGAATCCATTCGGATTGATTTACATTTCCGAGAAAATTCGGTTTTCACTTTGTGAACAATCCCCAATAACGATAATAATCGAATTTTGCAGTCTCACTGCGCTACTAATTACGCACGTAATGAGCTGAAATTTGGAATGTTTCAGTAACAGTTGTATCGCATGGAGTCAAAATTTGCCCAGGTTTCTATTCATATAATTTGTATAAATATTAATTTCATAATTAATAAAAAAAAATTTATTTTGAAAGTTAAAATGTTTATAGATTGTGTTTGGGTTTTTGGGTAGCAAAGGCTGAAAAAACAATTTCCGAAAAAATTAATGTTTGTAGCAAATATAACAAAAAATGTGAAACACCAATTTAACTTTAGAAGATACAGTTTTCAAACACTTACAAATCGGTGAAAAATCCATTTAAATTGATGAACTTTTTTTTTTTTATTTGCCTGAAATTGTGTGTAGAATCCAAATGTGATAAAAGATGGGGGTTCGTATTGAAATTCTCGGAGAAAGCACCCAATTTAATATGAAGACGGCCCCTCAGACAAATTTTAAATATTGATGTTTGTAGAAAACATTCATCCCCATCGATTGCTACCTTCCGTTTTGTTCTGCGATGTAAATTGTGTAATTGCGATCGAGGTGAGTCGTTTATTTTTACGGCTGTACAGTTAGTCAATTAACCCTTTGAGGGAATTACATGGAGACTATAAAACCTCTGAAGTTATGGATATTGAATCCAATTAACCTTTTGAGGGCATGAACATGAAATCATTTAAAACTTTTAAGGGAATGGACATGGAGTCCATTACCACATATTCGAATGGACATGGAGTAAATTAACCCTGAGGGTTGGTTGTTCGGGTTTTAATGGCACAAGGTCATATTGGGCCATGCTACATGACTTACTATATCAAGTAAGAAAAGTTTACTCAATAAAAGCTTTACTGACACTGAAGAGAAATACACCCAGGGAGGAACCACACTTGACAGAAATCGAAAATGCGCCACCTACAGCTCTCAGGCTGATAACGTAGTAGGCATACCTACTGCTCCACGACAGCCCCAAAATCCCGAGGGAATGGACAGGGAGTCAACCAACCGGGAGGGGTTCATATGTGCATTGAGCAACTTGCAATCTTACCTGCATGTCTTCAATCCCGTTTTGACATTCTTGATCAATGTTATCTTTCCTAGAATTATTTCAACCAATGGATGTGATTTTCTAGTCATTATGTGGGTTGGTTAAGGGGTAAAAACAACACTACACTACTCGCAAATCTCGTGAAGCTCAGATTGTTAATGACATGGAGAGCTTGCAAAGGAAGATGATGGTAGGAAAGTAACTTCGCAATGAAGCAGCACAATGGGTTATTAGTGATAATCTAGAATCAATCCCCAAGAGAAAGATCCAAGGACAACAAGCAAACATAAGTTGAATTACAAAAATATAATAATATCAACAAACCCTGTCAATATACAAGTCAGTCAACAAACCCAATCAACATTGAAGAGTAGGCAAACCAGGTCAGCATTGAAACCAACAGCACAGGACATGCAAAGTCGAGAAATGGGCTTATATTAGGAGAGATTAAAAAGTTTCCGTTCGAAGGCTGTACAGTCCAAATTTGGTATGCCAGTTATGCAAAAGCACTTTGAGCATTTCGGCAATCATCCCACTGCTTCACCAGATTGAATATACTTTGATAAAAATCCTGTTTCTGTTGCTTGAAGAAACCCAAAATTGCCTGCTGCACTTCTACGTCCGACAGGAACCGTCGACCTTTCAAGGACTTTTTTAAGGGACCGAAGGCGTGAAAATTGCATGGGGAGATATCATGACTGTAAGGCGAGCGACCGTGCAGTGGTGTCATCATTCGTCCCTTCGTCCAAAGCAGTTCAAGAGCCAATCATCTGCTGGAAAAGTGATGCTTTCCCTGTTCTTTGATTACCAGGGCCCATTGCTTATTGATTTCAAGAATCCAAGTGTCTCCTTCACTGGGGCACGGTACTGCGAAACGCTGGAGAGATTACGACGTGCAATTAAGGCGAAACGTCCGGGAAAACTGCGAAATGGGGTGATTCTGCTTCATGATAACGCACATCCCCGTACCGCAAATGTCGTAAAGCAGAAGTTACAATCACTAAAGTGAGAGACACTCGAGCACCCGCCTTACAGTCTTGATCTCTCCCCATGCAATTTTCACGCCTTCGGTCCCTTAAAAAAGTCCTTGAAAGGTTGACGGTTCCTGTCGGACGTAGAAGTGCAGCAGGCAGTTTTGAGCTTCTTCAAGCAACAGAAACAGGATTTTTACCAAAGGGGTATATTCAACCTGGTGAAGCAGTGGGATGATTGTCTAAATGCTCAAGGAGCTTTTGCATGACTGTCATACCAAATCTGGACTGTACAACCTTCGAACGGAAACTTTTTGATCGCCCCTAAAAAAAGAATGTTTTACTGATTCAGAAGAGAGAAATTAACTTATCATAAATTACAGCAATCTAATCTGATCCGCCAAATCACAAGTGGCTAGCGCAGTTACCAAACCCACTGAGCCACCCCCTTAAATAAGACATTTTAGTGACCGAGTTGCGCGACATAAATATCACATTCAAGAAAGAAGAAAAGAATAAGCTTTCCACCTCAATCAATAATTTGCAAATTAGGATACACTGCTGAGTGATATTTATCGTCTTTCTTTCAAACGCATTACAAACAATCTGCAAGAACGAGACGAGCCTTAAAATGAGATTCGTCCAAACCAAGAAAATAAAAGAGGAAAAGAACCCCCGATGTATCTGATTATTGGTGCCGGATTCCAAAGTCATCTGTCGTCCGGACTGGGTAATCCGGTAAGCGGGAGATATGCTAGACCTTATCGCATGACATCGCTGCGAACTTTCCGCGGAATACTAAAAAAGGAATAATGAATGAGTTCCACGAACAATGAGGAGGTTCAAACGCACAGTAGCAACTGCGTTATGGTAATTTTAAATTACTTTTCCCGTTTCGAAGAAGTCTTCTTTATGCGATTCGCGAGGTTGAATAATCCGGGAAGCCATTGGTTCGCGAAGGGAGATTTGAAATTATTTGATCAAATTCCACTCTAGTGAGATTCAGGTACTGCAATTGATTATCGTCTCGATTCAATAAGGAAATGAATACTGGAACGGAGGTTTTTGTTCTCCGTGTTATTTGATCCACATTTTGAGTTATTACTCGCATTGATAAACCCATTTCCACTTAGCGAAACGAGAGGTTTTCCTGTTTTTGCTCGGCTCGCATATCATTTTCAGTCGCATTCATAAACCCGTTTTCAGTTAGTGAGCCGAGAGGTTTTTCTCGCTATTGCTCGACTCGCATTTTGCCTCGCATTCGTAAACTGTTTTCAGTAAATGAACCGGGATATTGTTCCCGTTATATTGCATGACTCACATTTTGAGTCGCATTTATAAACCCGTTTACAGTTTGCAAACCGACAAGTTTTTCTCGCTATTGCTCGAATCACATTTTGAATCGCCTTCGTAAGCCCTTGTTCAGTTAGCGAGCCAAGAGGTTTTTCTCGCTATTGCATGAGTCATATTTGGAGTCGCATTCATAAACCCATTTTTAGTTCGTGAGCCACGAAGTTTTTCTCACTATTGCTTGACTCATTTTGAGTGGCATTCCGTTTTAAATTAGTGAACCGAGAGGGTTTACTCGCTATACTTGTTCTAATCCCATTTTCATTTAGTGAACCCAAAGGGTTTTCTTGCTCATGCTTTATCAGCATTTTCGTTATAACTTGCATTAATAAACCCATTCCCTTTTCGTTGAAACAAGAGGTTTTCTCGCTCAGATTGTGTCCACATTTTAGAACGTACGACATTATCGGTATATAGGCGTAAATGGAAGGTTAGAGAACTTTTGAAGCAGTAGGTTATTTTGGAGTTTTATAGCGCAAGGGCAATATTTGGCCACGGTTTGCCAAAACAAGACAACTTCAAGCAAAAAATGTGAAATTGAAAATTGATAGATCGGGTATAGAATAATCGGATAAAAGTGAAGGAGTATGCAAGTGAAGGAGTATGTGCCCCTGAGGGCTTTGAATCAATTGGATTCATGTTGATCGTTTTAATGCCTTTTCTTTTTTTTTCTATGCTCTAACTTCATTTGTAGTTATGACACTTAGAGGTTAGGAAGATAGGTATTTAATTAACGTCACATTAGAGCAACACAACGAGCTATTAGTGATGGTTCGGGATCAATCCCGAAGGCAAAGATACAAGGAGAACATCTCGTAATTTTGACCCATAGTCAGATGACGAGTTCACATCTGAGCTGGCACTCCACTCTCCAAACTTCCACGCCCAGCCAACGTGAGGACACGACAGATTTAACTTACAGGGTGTTATAAAAATAACGGAAACACACTGGATTTATAAGGAATCCTATGGTTGTATATGAAGGTGCCTCCTAACTGTAATTATTGACACTGGGGAAACCAGATGCTGATTGAGCTCTGCGGTCACTTTGTTTGAATTTTCTTTTTAGACATTACAATCTGCTTAAATACCCGTCGGTGTCTTTCACTCAGCTTCTCCTTCCATCCACTATTTTGCTTTGCCGAGCTTGTCTTGTAGCGGTGTGTGTATGTTGTCATGACTTTAGGCACCGTACCTTTAGAAACGCCTAAAAGAAACCTGTAAGAGCTGGGATGTTTCGGTCACAGTTGCTCTAACTAGTCAGGCTCCTACAGTTTGGCCTCTTTGAAAGTCTGTGAGATCTGGCATTTTACGCTTTTGACAAAAATTCACGACATATACAACTTCACTAAAGCTACCTCATACTACCATGATGTATAGTACTTTTTATATTAAAAAGAACTGGTCGCTAGGATTATATTTTAATGCTTACGAAGCGCATTCTTAAATGTCACTTTTATTCAAAGTTTATGTTTCCATTATTATTTAACCACCTGTACACCCACATTTAAGGGCTAATAGATGTGTTTGTTTAAATGTTTTTGCAATAAGACTTGTTCAATAAAAAAACTGCACCAAACGCAAGACAACGTCAAGTAAAGGACATACGGAAATTTTTACTGACATAATTACTTCTAGGGTAAGTTACAGGAATTGAACTTGCCCCACCTACTACTCAGATTGCTACTACGATGGGCAAACCTACTGAACTACGGTGGCCCTTTTATGTAAGATTGACATCCGCACAAAAATCAACAATAGCAGTACAGAATTCAAATAAAACTTTAAACTTAAGGGGGTCTGGGACTCAAAAGATGAAAAAAGTGTAATTTTTTTTATTATCTTAAAAAATGATAGATATTTCTGAATAAAATGACACCTAAATTTTTTACTACCATCAGTAGAACCGAAAATATATAATTTTTTATAAACATGAAAGCTGAAAATCAAACGAGCCTTTATAATTTTAAACGCTCTTTTTCTCCTTTCGTGTTAAATGGAATTTCAATAGTGAAAATAGAAAAACTTAAAAACTACGGGTAAAAAACACACACACACACACAGTTATATTATAATATAACTATAATATAATTTATATTATAATATAATTTTTTTTTCTATAATTTTTCAAACTATGTGTGTTATGTTGTTTTTGTACGAAGTATTTTTTTTTTAATTTTTCTAATTGTTTTAACCAAAAATCACGAAGACACACACACACACATATATATATATATTATAATATAATTTATATTATAATATAATTTTTTTTTCTATAATTTTTCAAACTATGTGTTATGTAGTTTTTGTACGAAGTATTTTTTTTTTAATTTTTCTAATTGTTTTAACCAAAAATCACGAAGACAATTTATAGTATGAACTTTTAGAAGTTAACTAATGCAAAAATGAAATGATTTGTTTTAAAATATTTTAAGATATATCAATTTCGCCCAACGTCAAAATTTAAGCATTTTAAAATTTAAATTTTAAAAATGTTATGCTTTGAAAACAGAAATAGTTATTATATTTGCAAAATACAATGTATACTAACAGAAAAAGTTTCAGAACAAAAACTTTAAAATTGACGATTTTCGAATTTTGAGTCCCAGACCCCTTAAGGTATGTAACAGGTAAAAATGATTGTTTGAAAGCGACTTACATTTTGTACTCGTGTTCGGTGAGCATTGCAGTTTCGATTATAAGCAACATTTGTAGAAGTACACGGTGAAGGTTCGAGACCGCTGTTTTGACTGTACTGTGTCCACCGTGGAATTTGGCTAGATAACTCCAGAGCTCGGTCAGCAACCAAATCTTTCCTGGAATCTAAAAAATTGTCAAGTTATACTACACAGTTAAATTAATTTTTGCATTACAGCAATGTAAGCTGAAAACTTTATTGCAACTATTAGTCCTCGTAATTGAATTGTTCCAGTCACTGGAGATAATCAGATAAGAGCAGGACGACTGGGCGAATTTTATGGCGCAAGAGCTACATTTGACGAAGCTGCGTTAAGCGCTACAGGCAACGTCAAGTAGGTAGTTAACTAAAGTTGCACTGGAGCAACACAACGGGCTGGATTGGATTGGACGCCGTAGGCAGACACTGTTTCACCTGTGTGGCTTTCAGTTCTATAGTATTATATAGTCCGCCTTACGGAGGAGATTCGGGGATGAGCTGTGCAATCCACAATACATACATAAAACATGTAAGTATACAGAAAGAGGAAAGGCAAGTGTAGGGCAAAATATGTAAGCACAAAAATACATAATGACAAAAGAAAAGGATGCCAAAATGTGAAAAATTGACCCAGAACAAAACGAGAACAAAAAAAAAAACATAATCAAAATGTAAGCATGAAAACATGAAATCATTTAAAAAAATGTTAAATTCAAAAGTCAGAAGGTTTAACAGACATTTGGCGATGATCCGGAATCAATCTCGAAGGTAATTTTAGTTAGCGTCGTAATAGAGAAACACAACGGGCTATTAACGACGGTCCGGGATCAGTCCTTTAAGGGAAAGATACGAGGACAATACCTCGTAATTTTGAACCACGGTCCAACCTCGAAGGGTTGGTTCGTTTGGGTTTTATGGCGCAAGGTTCAATAGTGTACAAGCTGCACCAGACACAAGACGAAATTTGACCCAGTAAAATCAATAATATTTAAGAATCTATGTAGTCAAATGAAAGTAAATTAGAAATAAGTACGAGGCGATCCCGAAGGGAAAGATCGCAGGACAAATCGTAATATTGGACCACGGTCAACGGATGACGAGAACATCTGAACTGGCACCACACTCTACAAATTTCCACACCACGCGGAAGGGATGTCATTTGAATCCATGGCAGATTTAACGTGTACCAGTCTCCGTGTATACGACGGTCTTGGGTTGGACTGGGTTTTGAACTCGTAACCCTGTGTAGTTGCTAATCCTTCACAACGATAAGTAATACAAGCAAAGAGTTTTGCAGACGGAAGAAATACAATGGATAGGCCGTATGACCGGTTAATTTAATTCAACTTTATGATAATAATTTTTGCTTTATAATGACGTGTAATACTTTATAATGACAGTAGGTTAACCTAACCTCTAAGAGCTCCTACCACCGACTGCGGTATGGGTTAACCCATCGATGCCTATAATGAGGTCTTCAATTACACAATTAAAGTTACCTAAACAGTTTTCATTTCTTTTGATAATTCTCAATACCGAATTGAAATATTGATGTTTGAGATGGAAAAATAATGTTTTTAATACAATTTTAATGACTCAGCTTGATACTAATGAGTCTAATAATCTCGTGACGAAATTTAAGTACATTATGATTTATAGATATACTTGATAAAACTAAATTGCAAAAAGAGTAAAATCAAAACTCTGTGTTAGTTGCAGTTTTATCCAACATTTCGAACAATCAAAATATAGGTAGGTATTTTAATTAACGTCTTACTGTAGCAACCCAATGGGCTATCGACGACGGTCCGGGATCAATCTCAACGAGAAAGAACCGAGAACAACTCCACGGAATTTTGAACCACGATCAGATGACGAGGCACTACCTGAGCAGGCACCCAACTCTCCAAACTTCCTCACCAAGAGAACGTGAGGACATTTGAAGCCACGACAGATTTAATATGCACCTACCCCCCGTTATACACGACAGTCTTTGAACGAATTCGAACTCGCAACCCTCCGGTGTCTAATCCGTTACTCCTCCAACCGAACTGACTATCATTCATAAGAAAATTTGTAAAGAAATTTTGAGACTTAAACTGCAACTTAATTACGAATTTCTGTATTATAATTAATAGTAGGTAAGGAATATATTGCAAGAAACATAAAATAAAATGTACTTTGTGATCACAATGGTAAGTATACAACAGCTAACGTAATCAATAGTGTTCAAATTGTCAATACCTGAAGTATAAGCACGTTTTATTCAGCATAAATAAAAAGCTTTCCAAACACAATAGTAGGTAGGTATTTTAATTAACGTCGCACTGGGAGAAACACAGCGGGCCCCTGTTACAAATTTCCGGTAAAAATTCAATTGTTCTACAATCTATACAAAAACTTCATTCGGTAGGCTAGTCTATTAAGATTCTTAGAGTAGTCAAAGAATTCTTTCTTACTAGGATCGTAAGTTTTAGGAACAACACAACTCTTTTTCTGTCTTAATCGATCCGAGATTCTATTACCGTGTCTTCTAATAGCATTGCCTTAAACTCCTACCACTCATTACAGATTTAATTAAGGTGATTGATGAAGTGGTAAAAATATTTCCTTCCATTTGCTTTTAAAACTAAGGTAGGAAAACCTTTTCGTGCCATTACCTGGCAACAATAAAGGTTTATTCAATATCCTTCACACAGTATACTTATTCTCGCTTAGTTTCATTCAGAACACTGAAAATGTGCAGGGTTATTTCGCTTTTATTTTAATTATGATTTCCAAAAAGCGGTTCTCCATAACCTTTGGAGACGCACAATTGCATGGAAGTATGTTCCGCCGCTTAGATGTGGTAATTGTACATAGACACGAAACGCAGAAACAATTAACGTTACTTTTAAAAGCACTTAACGGATACATGAGATGAAAATTAGACGAATACATTCTTTTGCGATACTTTATTTAGTGTTATTTTATTAAATGTAGATTTGTATTTAATATATCATTGTGGATATTAATGCTTCGTTAAGTTGGTTGGTTTGGGGTTTCAGGACGAAAGAGCTTATCCCATATTTGGATAAGGGACTCCAAACTAAAGACGCTGTCAAGTGATTGTGAAAAGATAGGATGGAGAGGGAAAATATAAAGATCACTTGGGCATTCTGAGATCACGAACCCTATGTTTACCAACAGTAAACCCCATCGAAGAAAAATATATCACTAGGGTAGGGGAGACTAATAATAGATGAGAAAGTAATTTCATTTGAACAGTTTGGTAACACTGGTTTAGGATGCCGTCAGTCACTCATGTTGTTTGAAGGTGGTGACTTCAACAGATAAGTCGTATTTTTCGTTTTTCTATTTTTGCCTACCTAAAGTAAGATTTTGAAGTAGTTTTTCTGGATTTTTCATCATTGTTCAGTGTATTTTGCAGGCACACTGTTTAGAAAGCAATTCTTCTGCTTACCAAGAGTAGATTCATATTTCTTTAGAATCGTTCACCCAACTTGAACCGTCATATTAGCGATGGAATTCAAAATGGCCAGGCATTGTACCAAGGAATACTTTTGCTTGTTGTACCTAGGGACAAAATACACTGCTGTCTCTACAACAGCGGATCATAAATGATCTGTTTCCAAGCTACTTTAAAATTTCATGATGTAATATAATTCATAGGTAAAATGACTTAGTATGTTTATGTAAACCAACAATTAACTGATAAAATGATAAAAAAACCTCAGCTTCCTGTTTTTTACCAGTATTGTGTTAGAATGAGGTTTTTCGCATTTATTGATGCATTCAAAAGTGAAATGCAAAGAAAAAATACTTGTTCCTTCGCTGTGATTTATTGTTAATGAAGAAGTCTGGCATAGTTGTGACCATGAAAAGAAAGTTCACTGATATGTGATTTTGTTGTAAAATTTAAGTCTGAAAGAGCTTTTAAGTAAAATCTAAGCCTTTTGATATTATTTTTGCAAAAGTACTTGATATTTTTGTAAATCTTAATTTTTTAGAGTAAAATTCTTCTTGATTGTTCAATAACATCGTTCAATAAAAGTTCGAGTTGAAAAATTGTTTAAAATGTTTTTTCTACACTTTCTGGGCCTGTCCTTAAGTACAACACCCCCTCTCCCTAGGTATGGAGGGAGTGCTAACAAAGAGACAGTGGAAGAGGTTAACAATTTTCTATTTTTCATATTGATAAAAACAAAAATAGCCACCACTAAAATAAGAAATCGGCAGCAAAATACATCTAGTTCAACATGAGTAGCAGCAAAACCCTCTAATTCAAAATATAAAATTTTGTATTTCTGGTACGTACCTTCCCTACCTCGAGTTCATGAAGGCCGAACACTCTTAAAAATGTGACACCGAGGAGAATGTTTAATACATATTTAATCATCTTTGTTTAAATATTTGAATAGTTGTACTTAGGCATAGCATTCTTGTAATTCAGATAATTTAAATGCATAATTAAATATTCGTTTGTTACGCTTCTATTGGGTCGATGCAAAAGTTCGTCCCGTTTCTGACCAAAAATGTGCAGGAAAATTATTGTATTTACTAAAATAATATTTACATTAATTTTAAAAAATAGCTATGGTAAGTAGATATGTATTTTAATTAACGTCGCACCGCAGCAACAACGGACTATTGGCGACGGTCCGGGATGAAACCCAAAAGTAGTTAGAGGAAAATGCATTCTTCCATCGTCCAGTGTCATTTTGAACCTGAAACTGTATTTTGTTTTCATTTATTTATCGTCTAAACAGTTGGGAACGGACAAAAACTGAGCAGGAATGCAGTAATTCAAAAAATTTCTAGTGTTTTTCACTTCGTTTTACCCATTCCCTTTATGATTTAGAAAACAAATCTAAGCCTCGTCTTCGCCAGATTTTTATTTCATGCATTCAAGAAATGCAAGGTTCGTAAAAAAATATCGTATTTATCTCACAGAGTAAACTTTTCCAGTTGAAATTAGATGGATTCTGACATTTTCGCTATAATCATTAACTATTCAACATTCTCAGTTTTAAGCTATGAGGAATTCGTAATGAAAAAATGAACCTTATTAAATTACACATGAAGTAATTTAATTTTCCTTTTTTACACACACGCAAACACACACATCGGCAGCTTCAAATTTAATAATATATATATATATATATATATATATATATATATATATATATATATATATATATATATATATATATATATATATATATATATATTTGCATTTCAAAAGAAACGAGGCACCGATTTTGGAAAAATACGTCTTATTTTTCTCTCAGAGTGGGAGCAAAATAAATTATCAAATAGAGTCCAATTTTGAGCGTAAATAATTTCCTTCGTGATAACAGGATCGTTCTAATTAGGTTTATTTCAAAAATATTTCTTTCCGAAAATGCCGGCTACTGATGTTTTACGTTCTTAGTGTATCGCACTTGCCTGTGTTCAGCGTTTACATAGCAAAAATGCCTCCGATTCGTCTCCAAAGTAGTAATTGAATTTAATAATTGATTATGCAAGTGTAAACTTAATCTTTCTAAATACTTTGGGTGGTAATGGAAATTAATTAACGTCGCACTGGAACAACACAGGGGGATATTGGTGACAGCCCAGGATTAATCCCGAAGGGAAAGTTCCGAGGATATCACGTAATTTTGAAAAACGGTCACATGACGAGGTCAACACCTCAGCTGGTATTCCACTCTAAACTTCCTCAATACGCTAACGGGTGGATATTTGTGGCCACGACGGATTCAACGCGCACCAGCCCCCTTTGTACACGATCGTCATTAGTTGGATTTGAACTCGCAACCCCCTGGTTGCTAATCCGTTACTCTTCCAACACGGCAACCGCGGTCCAAAGAGAAAAAAGTAGGTAATGGAAATAGTGTTGTGTGATAAACGCGGAAAACCCCATGCGTGGTTGTTTTCGAGTTTTAATGCGCAAAGGCCATATTTGGCCAAGCTGTGCCAATCAAAAGACGACAACGATGTAGGAAACAAGAAAAAATAGAAGACTAGGTCAAGGTAAAACAGAAGGCAGGACAAATCAATTGGCTACCTCAGGTTTATGATGTTGGTGCACACCGAAGTAAACTCCATGGGAAAAGAAAAGATCACTCGAGATCTCTTGAAGTCTATAACGAAAGGAAAAAAAGTTAGACGTACTTATTCACTTTCAATGTGGGTCGGCGTTCAGGGTTCCAAGCAACTATTTTATTAACTACAGTCCAAAATGTATCGCCTATAGACATGGAAAATTGGGACGAGAACTCTGCGATTCAACTTTTTTCCTGTTCCAGAGGCTTACAAACGTGAACGTAGATTAATATTCAATTTATTGGGTAACATCAAAATATCTTAATGACTAATGAACTGAAATCAGTACTTATTACTATTCCCGAGGGTGACGATATGTGGAGACATACCTTTCTGAAATTGGGTTTTGATCCAAATCTGTAGAACACTAATCCTTCGCTGTGTACATAAGCTCGTAGAGGGGCTATAGATGTGATCAAAACATAAACTCGTATGCTGATGGATTCATTAAACACCCTCAGTGGGTTATCGTGAAACTGCTGCACGACGACTTTTTGATTGACAAGTCTGAAAATATAGGCAGAAATCATATGTAAGACAGACACAAAACTAACTTTATTTCAACTAAATAAATTTAAAAGCAAAAAACCATTTCGATAGTCATATTTAAATTTATGAAAGGATTTTAATCCGTCATTCATCACTATATGAGAACTTCTCACAAACTGTGAATAAGAGCGGCATTTGTTTGGAATTGATCGTAGAGAAAACACCTACGCTTCAACCGACTTTTACAATCTTAACATTCCGTTCCTGGTTTTGGAAAGACCACCTCCGCTACCGTCCCTTAGATGGCTTTTATAATCACAATTCGTTACTAGTTTCGAAAATACCATCGGTGCGCCCCAGACTGCATTAACAATCTTCTTAACAATCCATTCCTAGTTTATAAAAGATCAACTCTTGAAGCACCTTTCACTCTAACTTGCTCTCTTTTGTAATCTTCTCAGCAATCCGTTCCTAGTTCCAAAAAGACCATCTCTTAAATAGAGAGATAGACCCTCCGCTCCAGCTGGTTTAACAATCTTAAGAATTCGTTACTAGTTTCGAAAATACAACCTCCAAACCACCTTCATGTCCCCTATACTTCCTTTAAATAAAATATATGAAGTGTTGCATCTGAAGCGTTTAAGTAAGCAGCTTAAAATAGCGGTAAAATATAGGGTGATAAAAGCGTTTTCAATAGATTGCATTCGATAGATCACACGCCACTCAACAGTATCGAAAAAGTATAATACATAACTTACCTTTGTAACTGATCTTGCGCTCCTCCATGGAAGAAGTCCAGTAAATGCGGCAATGAGTGATATCGTGAAGATTTATTGCTGGAGGCTGATTTTATCACCCACTTCACGGAATAACCCAGCGCCTGAGTCACGTGGACCAGTTGACTGAATTGCTTGGGCAACACAAAACACAGCGGAGATACCAATTCGTTGCGCAGCTCTGAAAGTCATTACAAAACAAGGCTCAGAATAATTTCGAACTTTCAAAATAAATTCCCAATTTTAAAATACATAATTTCGAGGGCAAGTTAGTAGTTATGTCCTCAATGTTATTTCGTTTGTGTTTGTTTATGTTTATAAAACCTCACATTGAGATGTATTCGCTTTAGTAAACATCTCAATGTGATATATGTTGTCTAGACATGGAATTGAGCAGACTAACCAAATTTGAAGTTTCTAGGTCGGTTCGTGAGTCGATCATCGACCTTAAAAAGAAATAGACGGACCATGTGGGTGGAATCGCTGTGGTAAGATCTATGAAGGGTAAATCACAAATCGACTCCGCCGATTGGTTATGGAAAAGCAGACTATTGTTTTTGATCACGTTGGATTGTCACTTTAACTAAACAATAAATTAGGATTCATGATTTTACCCACAACCAAGTGACACATCTTGAAACCGAGAACTGGAAGAAATAACATGATAATGACGAGATATACCTTCTTTTGACAAAGTTTTCCAATTACAAAGGGAAATGATGGTAATGGTAATTTTAGTTAACGTCGTACTAGAGCAACACAACGGGCTATTGACGACGGTCCGGGATCAGTCCCTTAAGGGAAAGACAAAGGGGAATGAAGATCCAAACAGGACAAATAAATTGTCTCAGGACTGGTGGCATTTTAGATCAGAGTTTTGCATCACAGGTTGACTGCTACAGGGCAGTTTTAGACGCGAAGATAAATTGTATTGGGTATAATTTTACATTTGTGTATTGTAGATTATTGACTCGTCCTCATACGTAACTACTCTGCCAAAAAATAAAAACACCTTATAGCTAGTGAAAATACACTATAATTAAACCTAGCATGCCTGATGTTAAACAATTGATCAAACTATCGACTGCATGGGACTATTATTCAAGCACCATCAGAAAGTTACAAATTTCATTTATAAGTTACAAAGCCTCCTCCGATATATGGCGTAGCATGAGTCCGCTATAAGGCATGGCATGGAGTTCTTAATGCTACCTTATGGCATGTTATGACAAGCATTCTGCTACAGACCCCTTCTATTCCAAGAATGACGGTCTCGCATATCTGACCTGTTAAATGATGAGATGTATTTTTCAGTGCAAACAAAAGCGAAGATTTAACTTCTGTCCAAATCCTGTCGCATGACGAGCAACCGTTTTACCTTAAAATATACACTACCCTACAATAATGGATCAGACACCAGTGGATTTGCATAAAATCCGACTGCATGTCGGATTTGATGCAAATCCAGTACTTGCACGTGATCTGTTAAGGTTAAATACGATACGCGAAGTGGTAACGCCATTAGTTCTGTGCGAAATTGTGACAAGATGTCGAAACGAAAGGAACTTGGTGACTTTGAAAGAGGTGGTATAGTTGGTTGTCTTCAAGCGGCAAGTCTATTCGCACAATTGCGGTAGAATTATCACAGCTACGGTCAACTGTTGGTGATGTAAAGTGGAAGACTACGGGAGTTGGGACACGAACTGCACACATTGGTCGTCGACGTAAAATGACCAAACGGGATCGGCGTGTCCTGAAGCGTGAGGTTCGTAAGAACAGCAAGAAACCACTTCAAATTATCAACAGTGAGTTTCAACAGGCAGCAGGGGTTATGGTGCACCCCAATACTTTGCGGACAGAAGTGTACGCCCTCAATATCCACGGATGTGTTGCCGCGCTCAAACCAAACATCACCCCTTCCAACAAAGCCGACAGACTCGCATGGTGTTTGCAACGTCGGAACTGGACTGTGGACCATTGGAAAACTGTTTTATGGAGCGACGAGTCACGCTACACGCTCTTCCAGTCGGATGGGCGTGCTTGGGTTAGGCGAATGTCAGGCGAACGTCTGTTACCTGAGTGCATCATTCCAACTACCAAGTTCGGTGGTGGTGTACTTGTTTGGGGTTGTTTTTCGTGGTATGGCCTGGGACCTTTGCATGTTGTTCTTGGTCAATTGAACGCCGACGCCTACATGAGTATTTTGAACAATCAGGTTCTTCCTACGCTCTGGCAATTTCATGGAATAGACGATTGTTACTTCCCTGAAGACAACGCTCCGTGTCATGTTGCAGCCTCTGTCAAGGAGTGGTATCAAGATATGGATGCAAAACGTCTTCCCTTTTCTGCTCAGAGTCCCGACCTAAACCCCATAGAACCTTTGTAGGATGAGTTAGAGCGACGCTTACAGACCAGGGAACCACGTTTGAAATCGACAGCTGAGCTGGCGACATTCTTGCAGCAGGAATGGACACAAATACCCACAGCTGTGTATCAAAACCTTGTTGAAAGTTTGCCCAGAAGGGTTGCTAGTGTAATTCCAGCATGTGGAGGACCATTCCCCTTTTGAAGCATGTATTCTTTCCCTTATACCATCACAACTTACTGTCCGGTCCATTATTGTAGGTTAGTGTAGTTTATTGCCTCATTGGCAATGCGCGTTTGGTGTTGAATATAATGGGTATTGACCTATAATCAATCATATTTTAATTTGGAATTCATTCTTTGCAATTTGTATTTAAGTGCTGAGTTATGAAGGTAAATATAATTAGCGTCACACTGGAACAACACAAAGGACTATTGGCGATGGTACTGGATCAAATCGAAAGGGAAAGATTGAGGACTACTTAATTTTGATCCATAGTAAGGTGACGAGGACACACCTGAATTGGTACCCCGATCTCCAAACTTCCACATCACGCCAAGGTGAGAACATTTGTACACGACGACCTTTGTTGAATTCGAACTCGTAATCCTTCGATTGCTAATCCGTTACTCTTTCAACTGGGCTACCATTGAACTCACTTAAAGAATTAAGCTATCAGTAGAAGGTACGTAACTCTCATGTCCAATCGAGAAACTGACACTTTCGGGTTGGTTTCGACAAGGAATCTGTACGAGTATTATGCTGTTTATTCTGACCACTCTGTCGAAGCTATCGAACTCGGATAAGTCAATTTTTGAAAGCACAGAAACCGAACAAAAGTTCGTTTTTCCTTAGCTCTTACTGAGAACAGAATCATAAAATGTTATGCTCTTACCTGGGATCTGCTTGGCTAAGGCCATTGCTGAACAGAAACCACTTCTTTTCGATAAGATGTTCCTCAGACCGGGAAATAGATTCACCTGAAAAATTTCAAAAGCTCTGAAGAATAAACTGTGCGATGGCAAACTGTTGTGCCGCAAGATACTTCGTACTTCAATGCAACTGGAACTGAGATTTTAGAACATTTTCTTAACATTACATTTGACCATGGTTCAAAATCACGAGGTGTTGTGTACGGATTTTTTCCTTCGGGATGGATCCCGGAGCGACGCGGATAGCCCGTTGACCTGCTCCAGTGCGACGTTAATTCAGCTACCACCACTCGTATTATAAACAAATTTAGATGATTTTTACTATCTATTTTTATGAAATTATTTTAAGGGTAAAGTGCAATTAAGACAAAAGTGGTGTGATACAGTATATACCCGATCTATCATGCCGATATATCACTAAATCGCTTTTTCCTTGTCTCTACGCGGCCCTGTAACACTAAGAAATAGTTTTATCTTCATAAAGGCAGTTGGTGTGTATTTTCTAACCCTCGTGTTTCAGATAGTGAATAATTCGAACTTCAGAAATGAGATTCTGTCGCGAATTCCCTTTTCTGAGTGTAAAGTCACATACACCCTACATTTGATCTGTTAATGACATACGACTGCAGTCATTAGCATGAATGAATCATCGACTATTATGTTGTATTCTATACCGCAGGAAACGCCCTTGAATAAATTCCAGAGTATCTATAGTATGTACTTTCATTACGACTTTCAGTATTTGCGGAACCAGTGCTAATAACCTGGTGCAAATATTCACGAGCTTATGAAACACAGTAGAAGAGCATCTCTCGCGCGGTCCGCATAAATTGAGAAAATACCATGAAAGGCAGTCTTAAATATTCAGATGTTAAGTTGAATTCCTTTGACAATAGACGTATTAAATGAGATCCACCCTTTAGTCTGTGGTTCAGACCAGATAAAGGGGAGGCACCAAATTTTTTTTTTAAATTGGCGTGATGCAAAAGTTCGTCCTGTTTTTATGAAGAAATCTATTTTACTTCCTTAAAACTACACATAATCATTGTTGCATTTTCCGTTCTGTTCGATGACCTGTCTTCATCTCTCCGGTAGCTGCATCATCCCGTGCTCTTAGAAGTTCTGTGGTTTTTGGCTAAAAAACAAATCCAGTTGACGAGACTTAATGAACACTTACGGAACGTGGTAAAATTTTGTTAAGCACACACACATTAAAATTGGCAAAAAATGAAGAGAATTTTCGACATATGCCTTTTCTATTTCCGAAAAGACAAGAATGCTTAGAAGGCGCAAAGGAAGATATATGTTGTGATGTAGGGTGAGTGTTGCCGTTGACGATTTTCTTTTTCTTCTTCTGAGGAGGAAGATTCCTCTGTCTCACCCTTAAACTGAGGGATCTTCCTCCTCAGAAGAAGAAGAAGAAAATCGTCAACAGCAACACTCGCCCTACACCACAACATATATCTTCCTTTGCGCCTGCTAAGCATTCTTGCCTTTTTGGAAATAGAAAAGGCATATGTCGAAAATGCTCCTTATTTCCTGTCAATTTTCATGTGTGTGCTTAACAAAATTTTAAAAACACATCCCCAAAACAATTTTTTTTCCCCCAAGTACTCGTTAAAATTCCTTTTTTTCTATCATCAAAACTTTACACTTTTGAAGTATGACTCTTCGGTTGAGATGCAATATCATCTAGAGCCAAACACAGAGCAAACATTTTCATTAACCCAATACAATTCAAAAATCCAAAGTGGAAAAATAGTTATGGAATAGAAAGACAGGTGAAACATGATTCAAATATTTTAAAATTCAAAATATGAAATAGTGAATAGCTATTTCGGTGGAGATGGGCATTTATAATCAGGACGCCATTTTTGTTCGGATGATGGAAATCTGACACCACCCGGAAATAGCTAATTAAAATATAAAGATTTTATTTGAAAATAATAATTTGCAAAAATGATAGTATTTAATTAACTTCACACTGGAGCAACACAAAGGGTTATTGGCGACGGTCCAGGATCAACCCCCGATGATAAAGATCCGAGGACAACACTACGTAATTTTGAACCACGGTCAGATGACGAGGCAACACTTGAACTTGCACCCCACTCTGCAAACTTCCACACCACGCCAACGTGAGTATATTTGAGATCACAATAGATTAAATGTGTACCAGCCCCATTTGTACATGACGGTCTTTGGTTAGATTCGAACTCGCAACCCTCCGGTTACTAGTCTGTCAGTCTGCCAACCGTGCTACCGCGGCCCAAATATGCAAATGGAATAGCAACGGTAAAATAATCTTATCCCAGCGATAGTTAAATCAGTAAAACTTCAAAAACCTACTCAAAAGATGTTTGAAATGCAAAAGTTTTCAAAAGCTATTTCCGAAAGATTCTGAGCCCAATATCATCAGCGGAAAGTTCACAAGTTTGAACAAACTTTCTTCATCCAAGTTTGCTAAATTGTTATTTGGGGAAATGAGTGTTGGCGCATCCACTATTTTGATACTATTTTAACTATTGATTTTTCATGACTGAGTATCCTCTTATGTGGCATCCTTATCTAGTTTGCGCGCCGGATGAACCTATACGGTAGACTATCTAGCTAGTGGGCCTGGAAACCATTTCAAAGGACCGTGTCTGGTGTGCAAGCTGGATAATAGTGACTTGAGGACTGATCTGCAGGCCAGGGTAAACGTCTCCGGATGACATATCCGGTCTGTTGGCCTTGCAGAAATATTTCGATGGCCGTATTTGGTCCTCGCGCAGGGTTTGTCTGTCCATAGAGTTGCATCTGGTCTAAGGGCTGGATACATCTGTCAGGAGGGCCGTATCCAGTCTGCGGACCTTGTAAATATATATGGAAGGCCGTATTTGGTCAACGGGCTAGGTAAAACTATCCGAAGTGACACCTGATTTGCTAACCCTTGTAAAAATATTTTGAGGTCCGTATTTGGTCTACGGGTGTGAGATCAATCTATTCACTACAACTTTTTATCTTGCGGGTAGTCCTTTATTTGACGCGTAAATGCTCACCGGGGTACTTGAGATGTATACAGATTCACGAATTCGAGGTACTCTTATGATCTTTTCTTTTCCCATGGTATTTTAAGTAAACATTGGGTCGCGCTTAACCCAAAGTAATCTTTTCCTGCTTTTCTCACTCTACTGTATATCACAATAACGACTTTTCTTACTTGACTTTACCTTGCGTTTGGCACCCTCTTGGCCCAAACTTTAAAACAACCAACTAATTTACGTGTATGATTGTGTGTGCGTTTGTGTGTGTGTGCGTGCTGATCAAACCAGACCCCGGTCGCGGGGCCATGGGAAGAACAGTCCCTACTGTACTATCAAATACCTAAAATCTTCAAAATGTTATCCCTTTATGGACGGCTTAAAGTTAGTGGTGTAAGTCACTCTTTAAAAAATAGAGACTTATAGACACAGAAACCAGGTATAACATAACCAAATTGAACTGAATATAATTAGTTGCACAAAAACCAGATCTAATAAGTCAATCTGTTTATCGCAACAAAAAGCCCAGAAAAACGACCAGAAAACGCATGGAGAGCAGTGATGGTGTTTATTTATGGCGAAGAAATGCTAGAATGTGATAAACAAGAAAAATATGCTTGATAAGTCCTTAATTTTTTTTATTACAATAATTTAAAATCAAAACGTGAAGTCGTATCTTTTTTTTTTAAATCTCCAATTGATGGCAATGGTCTATCTTTTTTTTCCCTATAAAGACGAGACCGAGCAAAAACTTAGACATACAAAAATTCGTCCCGTTTTAGGCGCTATATAACATTGCATCGGAAAACTGAAGTGTTATCTATGATACTTCACGCGTGTAAAGTTTTGATGCTGTTTGAAAGAAAGAATTTTAGCGAATACTTGGGGAAAAATTGTTTTTAAAATTTAGTTAAGCATTAAAAATGGCTGAAAATAAGCATTTACGACGTATGCTTTTTTTATTTCCGAAAAGGCAAGAATCCTTCGCAGACGCGTTGACGATTCAACGTGCCGTAAGTGGTTCTGAAAGTTTCGTCTCTTGGATCAGTTCTTTAGCCAGAAACCGCAGAACTTCTATGCAACTACCGGAGAGATGGAAAAAGGTTATCGAACAAAACGGCACATACTATCGATTCAATATTAAGTTTAAGTAAATAATATAATTTTTCTTCAATTTTCGTCAAGAAAACAGGACGAACTTTTGCACCAACCCAACAGAAAATCCATCCAGATTTCTGTTAACATGGAGTCAGGAAATGCCGCATGTCGTTAATTTAAATGAAACTATTCTATCGCACTGTTGCAGGGATCAAAGGAAATATGTTAAATCAAGTTCCTCAGAAACTCTTCTGTATCCGGAATTTTTGTGTTCGTGACTTTCTACGAATTCCATTTCGTCTCCAAGCATGAAAGGTGTTGGAGTGTTTCTTTTTCAACTCTATTTTTATCCGGAAAAGAAAAATATGGGATTAAGTCGAGCGTTTGCTGTCGCTACGCTACGTTAAGATCCAGTTTTACCGGAGCATCGCTTTCCACGAGTCCCACGTATTAAAAAAAGAAAAATTGTGTTAACATTTTTTTCTGTAATTCTTCAACTTCTTCGTTTGATGTACACGAAACGTTATTACTTCCTTAACTTACTAAAATGCTGCTGCGTGTATTCATCAATTGAAATGTAAGGATGCGTACTCGATGGGATTCAAAGTTGTTTCTGCATGGTTGGTTTCGCATCCATGTAGGTGGAAAACTGAGTCGTAGTCTCATTTTTGAAGTTTCGGTTGGTTGTTTTGCGATTTTATGGCACATAGGCGATATTTGGCCAAGCTGCGCCAAACACAATTCCTATATTTTCAAGCAAAAAATATCATGAAAAGGAGTAGAAAAAAGGGTTGGGAAACGGCGTAGTGGGATGAAAGCTGATAAGGATCGCTTGGTATCCACGAAGCGAGATTACTAAAGACAGTAAACACCATGGGAAAGGAAACGATCACTAGAGTACGTGATGTATATAGGTTCCTGTGACTCTTACGCTCCTATAGGTGTACCCCTAAGAGGGAAATCGATCTGGAGAATAGGGAGGTTTATACCTTTTGATTGTGCTTTAGAGTAGCCATTTCATCGTTCTGCAGACAAGGAGGATCCGAAAATCTTAGACAAAGCAACAACAGCCACAGAGGTCCTCTTCCCTTTCGTGGAAACTCCAAGGGATCTGAAACAAAGGAACCTATTTTTAGATCTAATAAATAGTTATCTTAAGGGAGACCCGTAAGGAAAAACCCAAAATTCTTATTATTCATTTTACATAACCAATTTTTTTAGTGATAATTAAACACATATTTTAAATCAATAATCAATAAAAAAATTAGTTTTTATTTGCAATTATATTTTATATTACGATTTTAATATGTTTTTTAGGCCGAAATACACATTTTTTATAAATCCTACTCCTTTGTCAATTTTCAATATTTTTGTATGAAATAAATTTCTACAATATGGTTATAGTTAATGTAAAAGACCTTGGGAGAGTTTTTCTAAAATTTATTTACAAGTTTTCTTTAAAAAAATACTTTACTTATTACACGTTAAATTTCTATAAAAATTTCCAATTTCTAATGTTTATTAATTTTTATAAATTTTTCTGATAAAAAAATTTATAAAAAAAAGCTTTCCCAGTGTCTGTTAAACAGTTATTCAAGATCTAAAAAATGTAAACAGTTTAACTCTAAGTGCATATATCAAAAAGCCTTAGTACTTTGAACTTAGGCAAAATTGCAAAAAAACTGATTTTGAGATAATCGCATTTTAAGTACAAAATACAACACAAGTTAAAGAAAACAACTTACTTTTTGCAAGTACTATTTTTTTTTTAGTAATTTCTATTACATTAAGACTCTTATCAAAACAAGAGTTTTTGCCGTAAACTCGTATACATTTTTTTAAAGCCAGTTTTATCTCTGATGACAGCTGAGTGATTTGTGATAGTTCACTGAAAAATTATACATTTCTTGTTTAATGAACTGAAAAAAATATTTTATCGGATCAGTACTATTTTAAAATAAACAACCACTGTATAAACCACACCTTTTTTCTACAGCTATATTTTTTCTGTAAACGAGCCTTTTTTGTAGTGATACCATGCGACGAAATTTAGCGCTATTTTATCAATGTGTTTCCTTCAATGGCATCTCCACATGTTTTACATGAGGACTACGATTTTGTCATTTAGCTTTCGCCGATTGATAGAAAAACCAGGAGTCTACACTTTAAGGGTATTTAAAATGTTTGGAATGATCATCGGTAGATACACTATAATATAATGTTGCATAAATGGAGGTTTTCATGGAAACCGAAGCCAATGGCTGGCAGTCGATTATGCAGTTGGAAGGTCAAATAGGTCAACGAGCCTTTTTTTGTAGTGATACCATGCGACGAAATTTAGCGCTATTTTATCAATGTGTTTCCTTCAATGGCATCTCCACATGTTTTACATGAGGACTACGATTTTGTCATTTAGCTTTCGCCGATTGATAGAAAAACCAGGAGTCTACACTTTAAGGGTATTTAAAATGTTTGGAATGATCATCGGTAGATACACTATAATATAATGTTGCATAAATGGAGGTTTTCATGGAAACCGAAGCCAATGGCTGGCAGTCGATTATGCAGTTGGAAGGTCAAATAAAAGTTTAAAAGCGGCTGGTAGCAATTTCCTTCGACTCTGAAATTTTGTCCATTTGTTGTTAAATATATGATGCATCGTTTTAACCAATTAGCACTTATTGAAACTTATTTTTTGAAATTTGGGGTTCGGGTCTCCCTTAAAACAGTTTCACAAAGTGGGTGTTACCGTTCCCTGTGGGAGCTAGCTGAAGGAATCTTGGGGTAATGATGGGAAACAACGAGTGCAGGTGAGAGTCTAAAATGTTTGTCACCTAAAATTGTATGAAACACCTCTCTTATTGATCATACAGACACTCGCGCTATGTATACTGCATCGTCGCGAGAATTGTGTCGTGAAATACAAAACCATTTTTTTTTGACAAAAATTGAAGAAAAATTATTTTTTTTGCTAAAAATTGCATTTAATCAATAAAGTAGGTGCTGTTCTGTTCGATGACCTTTCTGCATCCTTCCGGTAACTCCCGCGCTCATAGAAGTTCTCAGGTTTCTGGCTAAAGAACTGATCCAGGGGACGAAACTGCTAGAACCACTTTTGGCACGTGGAATCGTCAAAGACAGTCTCACTATACACAACACATAGCTTCCTTTACGTCTGCGAAGTAAACTTGCCTTTTCGGATATAAAAAAGCAAATTTCTAAACTGCTTCTTATTTTCTGCCACTTTTATACTTAGCAAAATTTAAAAAACACAACCAACTAAATTGCTGTTTCCAGAACTCACACTGAAATTCCTTCTTTCAAACATCAAAACTTTACTCGTGTGAAGTAGATAACACTTCGGTTTTGCGATGCAATATCATCTAGGTCAAAAACGAGATGAACTTTCGCATCAACTCACTGGAACTGGTCAGTCTAAAAACAAGACGTCAGGTTATAACAGGCGCGTGTTAACACGTATGTATATAGTATTTGCGTATACTTGGAACTTAAATTTCTGATTGCATTTCCGCCATCATGTTTAATTGAACGTGGATTTAATGTGTTAGCATGTCTTTTGTTGAGTTCATATAATTGAGACCAAATTCATACTTTCCTTCTGAATAGCGATTTTGTTAATATTAATGGTTTAATTGGTATTAATGACTACCAATAGTGACCAATCTAATGTGTTTATATAATTTATCAGGGTGGCAACAAAATCCTTGGAAAAAAGTTCCCTGAAATTTCCATGATTTCCCTGATAGTCTCACAAAAATTTCCCTGATTTAACAATTCCCTTAAGAAATGTGATCCGTATCGATATACAGTATCTACACAACACTATTTTTAAATATTTAGGGTCAGAGGGTGTAAAAGAATCATTCTCAACAAATATTTTTATCTACAGATATTTTAATTGTTATTGTAAGGGTTGGAAACCTTAATGGAACTCTTATAATTGCATAAGAAAAACTGGATAAAATATTTTGTTTATGAACTTTTTACACCTGACCCTACATTGTCATACTATTTATCGAAACCAAATGCAAATATACACAAAAAATTCTTCAAAAATATAATGGCAAACAAAAATAATTAATTTAATACACAAAAAACATCATTTGCTACAAAAATTTCAAATTGTATCGCTAGCCTCACGGCGACAAGACGCTGCAGCCGAGAAAAAAACGGTAGCGGCGGTTTCCGCGGTGTTAAAAAATTACGCTATGGTTACGCTTTATTCGAATTACAATTTCGGCGAATACGATTTATTCGATTCTCAAAAGCAATCGTAATAGCGCATCTCTAAATAGGATAAACGATAATGGTAGCCGTATAAATTGTCAAAATTTCCCTGATTTTTTTGTTCAATTTGGAAATTTTCCCTGAGATTTCCCTGATTTTTCCAGAAATAAAAAGTTCCCTGAGAATTCCCTGATTTCCCGGTTTTCAAGGTTCTGTTACCACCCTGTTTATAATCTAATGTGTTTAGTGTTATAAGTTTAGTTCACTTTAATGAATAACTTTATAATTTTAGGGGAATTATAATTTCTTAAGCTAGCATTTTGAAATTCTAAAATTACCCTTATCTACCAAAATATATCTATCCATATATATAAAAGTCCATCCCGTGTTTGACGCTAGATGACATTACATCGCAAAATCGAAGTGTGTTATCCACTTCACTCTTGTAAGGTTGTGATGTTTGAAAGAAAGAACTTCAGCATGTAATTGGGAAATTGCGTTATTGGGTTGTGTTTTTTTTTTATTTTGTTAAGTATTAAAAATGGCAAAAAATAAGGAGAATTTTTGACAAATGCTTTTTTATATCCGAAAAGGCAAGAATGCTTTGCAGACGCAAAATATATGTGTTGTGTAGGTGAGAGTGCCATTGACGATTCCTCGTTCACCGGTCCTGTTCAACGAGGAAATCTATCCCTCCAAAATGTTTCCACGAGATGCCCCGTGTATCAAGATCTGAACAAATTTGTTAATGGACAGGTATGTCTTCATCAAGACTGCCGATTATATTTATATCGAGATCAAGATCTTGTCAGTTTTCTTCTAATGACGAGATATTTCGTCCAACAAGTCCTGATGAGTTTTGCCAATGACGAGATATCTCGTCGAGACAATCACCAGGAGAGTTAAAGACTCACATTGTCTCCGCCTACTTTTTATAGAAGTTGTAGAAAATTATCTCCCTGAACAGCAATTCACGTCGTAGCATGTTGAGACACTCATTACAACTCAATGACATTAATATTCCGAATAGCAACCTGACTGTTTTCCGTCAGTTACTGGCATACACTTTCCCTCTTAACTCTCTTGGTGGTTGTCTCACGAGGTATCTAGTCATTAAAAGATAGCTGACCAGATGTTCTTGGACAAGAACTACCATCATTACAAGAAATCGCGAACATTTGAAGAAAACTGATCATATCTTGATCTTGTCATCATAAATAATAGGTAAAATTATAATGACGAGATATCTCATCCTTAGCAAAATTGAGATATCTCGTCGAAACCACTTGGAGGGCAACCATATTTTGCGTGGTATTCCATATACAGTAACGAGACCGTAGACGGGCTGTTCTTTCGTGACACATCCTGGATTTTCTTTTGACTTACTCAGCATCATAAACTAAAATCAAAAACTATGCTTAAATGTTTATTTGAGTGTACTTGCATTTTCTTCCAAAACGAGGCGACGATAGATTGAAATTAAACTTCTCGAATAGGGACTCCTGCGAAGTGAGTTTAAAGTTGTGGTCCAGGAGAATCCTCTGGAAGAACTTTAAATCATCTGCTTGTCCTCGGATTTCGGCCAGTCGTTTCCTTTTTTCACTCGCCTTTTGGGATTCCTTTTCAATCTAGAAGTTATCCAAATTGAGATAATTGTGGAAACGAAAAGAACATACTTTGAATAATTATTTTGTAAAAAGGCATAAGGAGAAACGCAAAGGACATACAGTGAAACTTCTATTAACCGTCAGGATCGCGACTATGACGGTTAACCAAAATGACGATAACAGAAAAACCTTAAACAACAAACCACCTTCATTGCATATGAACGAATGATTAAAAATGCACGTTTACGAACTGGAAATACACCGTACACACGTCGCACCCCGGCAAGAAAAGTGACACAACTCAAAACTGCACATTTTGAGAAACATCAACTTAGAGGATACTATAAAACTTATATTGAAATAGTATAAGCTTCTTTTAAATTTTAGGTAAGCATTTATGGTGGCAACTTCTATTATATTCTATAGAATAGTAATATAACACGCTTTTGACTTGTGTCACTTTTCTTGCCAAGGTGCGTTGTATTTTATTTTACTGTACATAGAATATTGTATGTGTGTATCTACTAATAACTTTTAATATTTAATGAATTAACTTTTAATAACAGATTGACGGTTAAGAGTCACGGTTAATCGAAGTTTTACTGTAATTTTAATAATTATTTTGTAGAAAGGCATAAGGAGGCACCAAAAGGACATAATTTCAATAACTATTTAGTAAAAAGGCATGCGCGCGTGGAGGCACAAAAAAGACATAACTTGAATAATTATTTTGTAAAGGCACAGCATAATACAGTATTATTAAATGCTATAAAAGTTCGTGTTTTATTCTGCTTTTCCATTTGAGGTTCTCAGTGATTAAACGCACTTTTTTAATTATTCACTTAGAACTTTTAATAACGCTGCGTTTCTATATGATAGGTTGTTTTAGGCTTGTATGGTAATAGGACCATATTTGGCCAAGCTGCGCCAAACACAAGACAGCGAGGGAGAGGGAAAAGGGGGAAACGGCAGAAGGGAATGCAAGTGCAAAACAGCAAGGAGTTCAGATCACTCGGGTACTTTAGGGCTGTGAAGCCCGTGCAAATCTAAAGAAGTGCGCCTAAGGGCCATTTTTTGTATGAATCGACTTAAAAAACTGTGTATGGGTTAGTTGTTTCGGATTTTTTTGGCGCAACTGCCATATTTAACCAAGTTGAGTCAAACACGACATTGTTAAGTGAAAAATGTCATGAAAAGGGAAAAAAGAGGCATTGAGGCACAGAGTAGAGGAATATAGCTTTTGGTATCCCAGGAGCACAAGCCCTGTGTTTACTGAAGACAGTGAAAAGATCATTCGGGTACCTCTGATCCGTGAAGCCCGTACACTTTTAAATGAGGAGTTTCCTTAAGGGTTTGTGGTAAATATTAAAAGAAGGCGTCAACAAATTATTTTCAATCTAGGAAGAATGCGAATTCAGAATTATGTCTAAATATGGTACTTGCGCCATAAAACCCCAAACCAACCAATCAGAATTACTTAAAAAAAGGAAATTTAAAGAAGCAATTTAGTAAAAATATTGTATGTGCATTTTCATAAAAATTTAATTTCATTTTGCGCTCTCGTTTGAGATTCTCAAAGTATTTTATCTCAATTTTTGAAAATTTACTTTAAGCATTTGGTAAAGTTGCATTTTCTGGTGAATTCACTGCAAAATTGAAATAAATAGTAGCCCATCTTTCTTAATGAGGTATCTCGTTATTAGCAATATTGGCCAAACTTCTATGGACGAGATATCTCGTTATTAGAAGAAAACGGATTAGATTTTGATCGTGTCATCGTCAAAAAATCAGCAAAATCTTAATGACGAGATATCTCATGACCAAAATTGGTCAGGACGTGAGGAACAAGATATATTGTCGAAAGCACTTGAAGGGTTAATGGAAAGAATTAACGCCAAAACAATGTTAAATCAAATATGATAACATATCTTAACCGTTCAAATGATTTCGACGAGATAATTCGTTCATGAATATCTGATCGATTTTGCTAATGATGTTAGTTACCTCGTTATCAAGATATGGCCGATTTCTTTTATAAAGGAGATAAAAATCTCGTCAGTTTTTTCTAAGGACGATACCTTGACCAGACAATCATCAAGAAGGTAAACATAAGTATATTTTTCGTCCTCTGGTAGTTTGCTCACGCTTACACAAAAATAATTTCATACAATGAACGTCAAACGTCATCCAAAAGATGATAATTTTAGGTAAATTCGTGGTACCTTATTATCTAGTACCTTATTATCTAATATCCTACTATAAAACAGATTTTAGTTTAAACTTCTAAACTGTTTTTAGTATGTTTTATTTTTCCTGTAGTTTAGTTTTACTCTGAAAAACTTTCATGCATTCCGAATACGGAGTGAGAAACGACAAAAATTGAAATTATTCCTACACGCATGTCAGGAACCCTATAAAAATTTCAACTCACGTACCGACTTTATAGAGGTCCCTCATTGTTGCTTACCCTACGAAATGGCTTCCGTAAATCGTAGCACAGTAACGGGGATTTATTATTGTTATTGTTATTGTTGAGTATATATATAAGGATAAGAAAGGCGCGTGCCATTTGGATGCAGAACGAGCTCAGAGCTTGGCCCGGATCCGAGATTAGCCAGAGCGCAGAATTAAGTGCTCAAAAGAGCGCAAGTGAAAGCTCTTTATAGCTCGAACACCGGAAGGAGAATGGACACGCCTCTTTAAAGATGCATGAAACACGAACGCACTGGATTGAATTAGGCAAATATTTCTTCTCGAAAAAAATTGAGATTTCGTTTCGCATTCACGTCGAAAGAGAAGAGCTAGAAATGAAAATTTACCACCGGCAAGGCACTTTTTAGAAAAATATTCGATGTCATATAATGCCGATGAAAGCTGTAAATGTTTTGGACTGGCTTGTTGAAAATTAGATTATTTGAAGTACCCGAAAAGAGTAGATTAAGCATGCTTTTTTGGTGTGAGTTGTTGTAGGGTTAGGATTCCTCGAGTAGGGTTAGGATTCCTCGATAGCTGGATTTTCAAAGCGGGTAAACTAAGTTCAGATTTGCGGTGTAACAAGTGAGAGTGGACTGTATATTGAAGAGTTGATTGCGGTGAGAACACAAATGATGCAGTGATGCCTTTTAGAGAAAATTGCTGTTTATTTCAAAACGAAGAAGGAGCATAGCATTGCTCCGCTATGGGAGAACATCACATATCAAGGGCAAAATTCGTTCTGAGGTTTTGGCGGGCAAAGCCGGTTACAAAAGAAGGCAACCCCTCAGTGAGTGAGGGCGCGCCAAGCATGGCGCGTTAGCAGCAAGTACTAAACAGTTGTGTTACAGGGATCATTTTAGCTGGGTAGTCAATATAAAAGCTTCAAAAATGAATAAAATGAAAACTGGTCTATAGCAAATGTCAATGGATAGCTATTTCAATAAGGAACTAAACGACCACCAACATCAAGACCCGTATAACGTATCGCTCTTCCAGAACAAGGACGCAAGTGCAAAATATGGACAGTTTGATTAATCCTTCGAATGAAACAAGTCCAGAGCAGTAGTAACACAGCTCCTCTAAAAACCACTGTTCACATTTCAACTGTTTGTCATCCTTTAGAAGCACGACACAAATGTTAGCTCGGACCATAGACGTGAAATGTACATAGAATGATTGAGGAGTTTTAAAAAGTATGAAAATCAAGTCGACCAGTAGTCACGTGACTGCTATGAAAAAATGGATGGTTGACCGATTTCGAATCTTATCACCTGATTTGGCGATATAACATCTCATGACAGGTTAGGTGTGTGAATGCGCATTTCAATAAAGTGGCGGCAAAAGTGGAGAAATTACCAAATTCTGCTAAGTCGCGCTGACTAGTGGAGGAATTAATGAATGAGTATCTTCTCCCGTCCTGTCAACCAGTCAGATCATGACTGTTCGTTTCCACTCGGCAGACAAAAGTTGTCTAAGGACGTTGCTACTAGTTTGGTCACATAATTCTGGACATATTAAGGGGTTATTATTGCTCTCTACCCATATTTGATCCTTTTATCATCCTTTAGAAGAACGACGTAAGTGTAAGTTGTGACACGAAAATCGATTAGCTCCTCGGTTTTAGTCAAGCATATCAAAAAGTAAGATGTAAAGGTTATTCAAAATGAATCATCCAAATTCAAAATGCTATGTTTTCATAAATAAACGACACGGAATGATAATACATGAATACAAAGGGAAAATATGGAAGGTTTTTTTTTACAAAAGTGTTCGATATAACTTACTTTAGTTACACGTATAATGTCGAGACGGTATGCAAATTCCTGCCAAACATGTTGTAAAGAGTCAGTGGTAATTGATTGCACAGCAGCAGCAAATCCGTTGTTTAAGTTCACATAAATTTGTAGTAAATGGTGGTACATATAAGTTATCTTGTACAAACCCCAAAGGAAGAAATCGTATGGGGTCATATCAGGTGACCTAGGTAGCCAGCTGTGTAACATAGTCATCTGGCCCACTGCGACTGATCCAACTGCGATCTAGCTCTAACTGCGATCTAGCACCGTGTTAAGGAAACGACGAACCTCTGTCTTCCTTTATCTCTGGGGGAAAAGCCATATTTGCAACATATCCAAATAGGTACTGTAAGTGACTGTTTTTTCCGCATAAACAGCTTTCGTGAAATAACTTCACGAAGAACACACGAGCGCCATTATTCTTCACGTTTACAAAACTTCCATATTTTTCCTTTGTATTCATGTATTACTTATCATTCTGTATCATTTATTTTTTGAAAATAATGGAATTTTGAAATCGGATGATTTATTTTAAACAATTGGTGTTCATAACGATTGTATAATTCGACTAAAGGAACTTGAGACTAAAAAATTTTTTTTTGATATTCGCATTAACCCTCCAAGTGATTTTGAAGAGATATCTCGTCCATATGATGTGGTCAGTTTTGTTATTGACTAGACAACCACCAGGAGGGTTTAACAGTATTGATGAGAAAGTAAAAACAGCATGGTTGTACAGTTTGACGAAATTGCTGTGTTCATTTTTGTCATGGATGTCCAATCCGTTCAAACTTTGAGTTCCAGAAACTCACCTGAAGAAGCATTTTCAGCAGCTGCAGAGAGAACTCATTGGATTGGAAATGCAGCTGAAGAGGTGGTGAACGTCCATCCCCTTGTCCGGGCTGTGCCAAAATCGAACGCTGCAGGGCTTTGATCTGCCAACCACCTGTGTCGGAAAAAAACTATGTAGTTAAAAAGAAAAACAAAGGTCCACACTTCCATCAGTAATACCTAAATTCAGACTAAATCCATCCCTTTCGTCTTCTCATTTGTTTCTCTATCTCCTTTTCCCCATTTCCTTGTTTCGGTCTGTGTTCCCCGTCTTATCTGTCTCCGTCTTTCTATAGTCGTGTTTTCCAGTCTCCGTCTCCCATCACTTTCTTACGGTAGGTATTTAATTAACGTCGCATTGGAGCAACACAGGGGGCTATTAGTGACGGTCCAGGATCATTCCCGAAGGTAAAGATCCAAGAACGCCTCGTAATTTTGAGCCACGGTCCGATGACGAAGACAACACCTGAGCGAGCATCACTCTCCAAACTCCCACACCACGCCAACGTAAGGACATTTGAGACCACGTCAGATTAAACCTGCACCAGCCCCCGTTTACATGATGGTCTTTAGCTTGATTGTGTTTCGAACTCGCAACCGTCCGGTTGCCAATCTGTTGCTTTTCGAACTGGGTGCTGCGACCATAAGTTTATAATTATACTAATTTCAAATGTGACGAAAACTATTACGGCTGAAGTTTTTCAAGGTTTCCAGAGATATCTTGCCATAGTGCTTCGAATGCAAATTTTAAGTCTTAGATAGATCCTCTGAAGGGTTTACACGAATAATTCCACCTTGCAACCTATTGTCTTTCTTCCTTGCATGACTTCTAAATAATTTTGACCTACTTGACCAATAAAATCATTCTAAGGAATTATATTCTAATAAAAGCAATTCAATGAAATCTGTCCAACAGATTCTGTTCTATAGAATGGCCCTTACACTGTAAAAAAGGAACAATATTACATTTTCAAAAATACTGTTCTACAGAATAGGCCAATAGAATCCTTCCAAAGGGTTATTTTCCAAGAAAAGTTCCAACATGATTAAAATGGAATTCGGGGTCTTATGGCTCAAGGTCCGAAAGTCTCAAGATAATCGTTACAAAGGATTCTATTCCAAGGAAATTTCCAACAGAATTTTTACAAAAGATTCTATTCCAAGGAAATTTCCAACAAAATCGTTAAAAGGATAGAATTTTTCTACAGGTTGACATAATCCATGATGAAATTCATTCTTTCAACCAATAGATGCGATTATTTAGTCATTAAACGTACTGTGGGGTTAAACGCAGCACTCTATACACTATTCGAAATTTCGAGACACTGAGTGTTAAGAGCATTATAACAAACTTTTCCTTTTTCATTTCGTAAATACTTGGCCCATTATTTAAATAATTATAAATTTTTAAGGGTTCTTACGAGACACTTTGGTTTGGTTGATTGACACAGGATGTATTTGAAAGGGTATTAATAAACTTTGTTGATTTAAGTTACAAATCAGAGTCCTTACCTATGGCATAAATCTAGAAAATTCATTTATGTCAACAGCCAAAGAGGAAAATAGTCTGGCAGGGTGTCGACGCATAGTTAGAGATCTATGCCATGTAAACATCGTTTTTGCCGCAGAGCTAAGCAAAGGGACATCATTCATCTTTCGCTATTTATGGTTAATTGTAGTCACATGCAGCATATAAAAATGTGATTTTAGACTAAACATAATTTTCTACTTTTAAGTTGCATTGGATTTTTTAACCCTCTTGGTGATTTATGTTCGTGTCAAAAACTGCCCTGAATTGTCCAACCTCTGGTGCATACGTACCCTGTTACAAACTAACACCACTTCTTGGCAAGGAACAGTTTATTTTTCCTACTAGTAGTAACAGTGCAGTTTTGTCTCAACAAGGTATCTTGTAATTAGCAAAACAGACCAGATCTTAATGGACGAGATATCTCGTCAAAATAATTGGAAAAGGTGCATCAGTTTTTTTTTATATATTTCATGTTCTTTTACGATATTTATTTAAAATATTTTCACAATTAAAGACATTTATAATTTTTGACCACTACGTTTGGATTTCAGTATCTATCATCGACTTGAGTATTTTTGCTTTTATTTTATAGTTGTGGTTTTTATCTAGTGTTTGGCGCTAATTGCCCGTACTTGGATCTTTCAAGATTCACAGTAGGCGCAAAATTTCTCAAATACCTCTTCTATAAGCCAGTTATTAAGCGGGTAGTGATATATGGCCAAAATGAATGTATCTTTGAAACTGCATCTTTGTGCCTATCTTTAGGACTTCTCTGCATAGCAATTCCTGTTTTAGCGCTGCTGAGTTATCCGATAGATACCGCAACTTCTAAATGATTAATTGTGAAAGAATTGTCTGAATTACAGTTGTGTGTGTAGTAGACTTGTTGTCTGTAAGACGAGGTTTTAAATTCAACTGTTGAAACTCCATATTGAGCCAAACTTCAGGACTTGTCTGCATGGCATTTCCAGCTTGAGCATTGACGGGGTATTTGAGATACCACACTTGCTAAAGAGTTAATGGTGATAGAATTGTCTAAATTTCAGAATGGTAATGGTAGTTTTAGTTAACGTCGTACTAGAGCTACACAACGGGCTATTGACGACGGTCCGGGATCAGTCCCTTAAGGGAAAGATCCGAGGACAACACCTCGTAATTTTGAACCACGGTCAGATGACGAAGCTACACCTGAGCTGGCACCCCACTCTCCAAACTTCCACACCAACCCAACGTGAGGACTTTCGGCCACGACAGATTTAAGGTGCACCAGCCGCCTCTACACCATACGCTTACAAACATCCATGCCCGGACCCGGATTCGAACCAGGAACCTTCCGATCTAGAGGCTAACACCTTAACCACTATACTGGTTGGTCGGCTCAATTTCAGAAGAAAAAAAAACTTTGTTTGTAAGACGAGTTTTACAATCCGTGAAACACCATCTTGTACCTATTTTCAGGACTTCGCTTAATCAGGAATTGCTATTCAGACGAGATATATCCTAGAAGTATCACCCCAAATGAAGGGTTGATGACACAATTGTTTAAATTGTAGTTGTTGTAGAAGACTCTTCCCCCTCACAGTTGTCTGTAAAACGCGATTTTAAATTCAGTACTTATTTGACAGATATAAGACCTACGCTGCTGGCGCTGCATAACTTATTTTGAAGAGTGATATAATCTTTTTGAAAGTAACCTTTATTGACGCAATTCGATGAGTTTTAAATTGTTTCGAATTTATATACGAGGATTAGTCAAAAATTATCCGCACTTTCGCTGTAACACATCTTTAGGCTTGCCACTGCCTTCTATGCATCTATGCTTAGAGTTGATACTACTGTGGTCACGTACTCACGTAACCGAAATTTGACCTTGATAGCTTCATTTTTCTTTCTTCTGCTTCAGTATAAACATGGCCCCTCCGCTAGCAGTGTACACCAAGGAGGAATAGAGAGCAATGTTCCGATTTCTATGGTCGGAAGGTATGCCAGGGGCTGAAAATCATCGGAGGCTTACAACACAATAGTACGAGGACTGTGCTCTATCACGTAGAAGTGTGTATAAGTGGATAGAGAAGCTTAAGAAGGCAAACAAGCGAGATGCACAAGGAAGGAGGACCATCATCCACCATTGGCGAGAAGATTCAGCATGCCCGAAAAATGGTACTGGTAAACCGACGAGTTACCATCGATAATGTAGCGTGTTCTCTGCAGATTAGACGGACTAAGAAGTTGTGCAAACGGTGCATAAATAGTTAGATGACCAACCGAAAACCTTCTTCTTGGAGAAAATATACAAGCTAGTGGACCTCTGGACCAAGTGCATCGAAAAGGAAAGAGATTACGTAGAAAAATGGAAAAGTTATTCAACCCATACGTTTGTGTAAATAGATTAAAAAAATAAATTGTGGATAATTTTTGACTTCCTGGTAAATTTTTCCTTCCGTCCCATTTTTATACCTATTCGACACGATTTCTTATGTCTCGTTTGAGTTTCAATATCACGATCTCCGAAACATTGATGAATAAACAATGATTAAATTATATAAGAGAAACTAATTTGGGGTGCGCATGCGTTGCGAGTACATTTCGTTCCTATTTGGATTCTTCCGAAATTTGTTAACGCCTTATCGAGATAAATATTACTCTTATGTTACAGATACATCATGTCAATTTGTGCCAAATTTCGACTGCGTCTACATAAGAGTACAACTCAACAAACCAACCTATAACGAATATCGTAATTTAATTGGTCGAACTCTTTTTTTTTTCAAGTGATAATGAGACACCGGAGTCATTCCGATAATGGCTATCGAAGTTTTTGATCAACTCAGAACAAGAATCGGATGTCACGAGTCCATGTTCCGCAGAGATGTTGGAACACATCGATTAAAAAAGTTTTCCCAGACTTCGTATTCCGTCGTCATCCTCTCTGAAAGCACCAGAAATAAACAAACGGAACGATTTTCCTGGGAAAGTTCTGTTCCCTGTCTTATTCGATTTAGAGGAATTGGGAGCGAAAAATAAAATAACGCATTCGTCATCCACGGAGAATGTGTTAGGGTTACAGTTTCAAAAAATACCAACGCCGGGGAATTTTTCAATCTGTTCTTAAAATAAAAGGGATGCTGTTTGTTGACTTGTGAGACAGGACAGAAGAAATTGGTACCTATCTAGATGTGTTTATTAACCCTCCAGAGTGCAGCATGTGTCAAATTTGAGGCAAAATAATTTTTATTTTCGCGTCAATTTTTGATGCATACATAATTTTTACATTCGTGTCAAATTTGATGCACAAATTATTTTACTTATCTATAAAATTTGATACACAAAATAGTTTTAGTTTTGTGTCAAATTTGATACACAAATTACTATTACTTTATTATCAAATGTTGATGCATAAATAATTCTTACTTTAGTGTCAAGTTTGATGCACAAATTAGTTTTACTTCAGCATAAATTCAATGCATAAATTATTTTAATTTCGCACCAAATTCGATGCATAAATTATTTTCGATTTCGTCTTTTTTACTTTTAATATTCAATAAGTACGCATGGCGTCACTTTTAAAAAGGAACATTTACAATCTATTGCAGCAAGTCGTGAATGGAAGCAGAAAAAGCGAAACTAAGCAATAATCCACTTTTTAATCGTACCAACGTTCAAAGTAAATACAAAGTGTTTACACTGTGAAAGATTTTACTGTTCCCGCCGTGCATGGTACATGAAAAAAATGAACTTTTCAGACATTTCAAGAACTACAAACTCTCCAAGGATTTAACTTTGCCTAAATTTGTAGATCATATTATGTTTGAAATATTTCTTATAGCAACCCACTGTAGTTAAATTCAGATAATAATATTTTAATTTGTATCAATTAAAAAGTTTAAAGATTTTAAACAATACTATTTAATTGTAATCCACATTTAATATTAATTAATAATATCAAGCAATGATAATTAGTAATTTTATTCCACGTTTTAATAATACTTAACATTTATTTTTAATCACTGATAATCGATAATTTTATTACATGTTTAATATTAACTAATGATTTCAATAACTTCGTATTAATAATTTAATTTAATGTATTGGATAGTATTTTTTTAAAGTTAAAAATAGGTTGATCAATATACAGCTTTAAGGGTTTGCATTTGTTGACTAGAAAGACCATTAATGAGTGACAAGTGCTATTGTTTATAAGTATATACACTCTATTACAAAAAAATCGACGCACCAAGAAGGAATCATCCGATTGCTTTGAAATTTCGTATGCAAAAATGTTTTGACCAAATATGCAAATGATTAAAATTTGGTGTCCAATGAATGAATAGTGAGATCTCCAGCGCATCGGAACTGCGCATCCAGCAGATGTATATAAGGAGTTGTTCTTGAACTGTTGTTAAAAATTTCTGCTGCATTGCGATTTAGGATACTTTTCAACGACTGAAAAAATGCCTCGCCGCAGGATTCGAGCTCATAACGAGCAACTTTCAGAGTTTGAAAGAGGTCGTATCATTGGATTGAAAGAGGCAGGTTGGGCAAATCGGAAAATCGCTCGTTATGTGAGTTGAAGCGATGCGGTAGCAGATTTCAGCGTCATGATGGTAGCGGTCGACGTAGGGCCACAACAAATCGCGAGGACAGAGTGATTGTCAGATCAGCTGTCACAGCGCTTGATTCATCGCTATCAACCATCAGTCGTGCGACCCACGCACGAGTGTCCACCATGACCTTTCACAGACGGCTGAGAGAGCGAAATCTACGTTCGTACCGACCGTTACGCCACCTGCCACTCAGGCCTGCACACTGTCGAGCCAGATCACAGTAGTACTTGGCTCGATCAGGCTGGAATGATGCTGACTGGGGACGTATAGTCTTTAGCGACGAATCCCGCTTCCAACTGTGTCCTGACGACTGTGTCCTGACGCCCAGGGCAGCGTGCCGATCTTGCTTTCACTATTGCACGCCACACGGGCCCTCAACAAGGAGTTATGGTCTAGGGTGCCATTTCCCTTGATATTCGGACCCCTGTGGTCGTCATTAGAGGTACACTTACTGCACAGCGGTACGTTGACGACATTCCGAGACCTGTTTTGCTACCGTTCCTTTCACAGTACCATGGGCTTATTTTTCAGCAAGACAATGCCAGACCACATACGGCACGTGTTGCTATGAACTGTCTTCAAGCTTGTCAAACACTTCCTTGGTCAGCCAGATCACCAGATCTCTCTCCCATCGAGCATCTCTGGGATATGATGGGAAGGCGACTGCATCCGGTAGGGAATGTTGATGACGGTAATCCGACAATTGGAGCAAATTTGGCAAGAAATACCGCAGGAGACCATCCGGGAGCTTTATCGGTCTATGCCACGCCGTGTGGCAGCTTGCATCCAGGCTAGAGGCCGGTCAACAGCTTATTGAGCTCGTTACTGTAACCCTGAAATAAATCATTCAATTGTTCTGAAATTTTAATCATTTTCTATTCTGTACATAATTTTCCTATCCACCAATTTTTGTTTCCATCGGACAACTCCTTCTTGGTGCGTCGATTTTTTTTTGTTATAGAGTGTATTTTCATGAGTAAAGAAAATGTACAAAGAGGAAGAAAGGTTCAAATTTAATACAAAAACACTTTAACAGGCATTTTAATTTTCAAGGGTACGGAAATTATAAAAATTCACTCTGAACCCAGAGTATTTTCATACGCTTATATTCATTCTCCAACATGCAGTTTTGCAAACAAGACTTCTAACCTGGTAATGCGACTTTTACCAATGGATTCTTTCATGTGGTCATTCAGTCATGTATGTTGGGAGGTAACACTACACTACTCGGAAATCTCGTGAAGCTCATAGGTTGAAATCTGTGCATAACACAGTGTAAATACATCGCTGTATGTACCATGAACTGTATAATAAAATGCTGCATACACAAACTCATAGATTTCAGTTCTCATTTTCATGTAAAAAATGCGATTACTTTAAGAATTCATATCAATTACAACTATGCATGTAAAGGAGATGAAGTTGAAAGATAAGGTGATTGAATTAACGTCGTACTGGAGCGACACAACGGGCTACTGGCGAAGGTTCGAGATCAATCCCGAAGTTGAAAGAGGGGAAAGTGTTTTAAAGTTGCCATTAAATTTTGATTAATATTAAACCTAGAGTAAAATTTATATTTTAAGACTTCACAAGAGAGTGGAAATTTTCTAGATTGGTTGGTTGATTTCGAGGTTTTATGACGTTAGAGCCATATTTGGCAAAGCTACTCTAAACACAAGAGGAAATTTTAAGAATTTCTACAATTTGAAAAATAAAGTCCAAGTTATTTTGTGGAATATTAGGGATCGTGGCAACCTTGTAAAATAACGTAAGAATGCGTCAAGGTAGAAATTTGCTGTGATGCAAGGATATCAAGAATTCAGCACCTTCGTAAGCTTGTAGATATCCACGAGCTGCTTTAATATAGTATTAATGAGTTAAAGTAGGACAAAAGTGATTTTGTTTTGTAAGGATGTCAAGAAATCCTTACCTTGGTACGCTTGTGGACATCCTGACATCTTCCAACGAAAGCTAATGCAGCACAGTACGATACATAGAATGGCCAAGAAGTAGAACTTCCTCTGGGGCATGAGGCGAAACCTGTACCAGAAACGACGGAGGAGCTGAAAATAGAATGTTTACAACTTAGATCACTCTAAAACAATTCTTAAGGTATATTGGAAGTTAAAATTCTAATTCACATACCAATTAATCCTCTGAACACCGTGAGATTCGCGAGTAGTGTAATGTTGCTTTTTTTCCACTTTAAGCAAAATAACCACATTTTTCTAAAGAATCCGTGGATTCTTTCTGCATCCTTTAGAAATATTGTATTGGTTGTGTCCTTGGAATGGAATCATGTGGAATGATTCCATTGGCATATTCCGTAGAATACAATCCTTTGGAAAGATTCCATTGCTTCTTTCCTCGGAATTTAATCCTTTGGAAAGATTCCATTGCTACTTTCCTTACTCTAGAACCCTTTGGATATATTCAATTGGTCAATGTTGAAATTGGCGAAACGTCATGCAGTGAAGACTGCAGGATGCAGAATATATTAGCATATGAACACCTCAGTGGGTTTCTGTTTTCTGAAAACCACGCTGACTTACTATCTTCAGCTCACAGGGTGATCTTAAAAGAATTAGACCTCACAGAAGAGATTTTACGCGGTGTGATCAAAAGGCACCCGAGCTTATTTTCTATTGCATAGACTAGCTGTAGCCCGGGGTCAGAACCCTTGGAACATGTAACCGAAGACCCTATTGCTATGCGTGATTTTTTTTTATTCGCTTTCATACAACTCTTCAGTTGCTGCATGGAAGATATCATTTGTACGTGTCCTGTGCTTTCGCATTCTAATTTCTATCCAAGATCATTGCACAAGACATGCTGGAATGCGCCATTGATATTCATATTTCATTATCAGATAGTGCTGGGTATACATATCTGTATTTAAACTTGAAACAAAGGTGCTCATTGATTATTTGGAACACCTCATTGGGAAGCATCAGGTCCCAATAAATAGTTCTAAACCTCAAGCACCTCATTGAAAAGTGCCATGTTTCAATGAGGTATGCCAAGCCTCAAACACCTCATTAGGAAGCTACATGTCCTTACGGCCAAGGGATAAACAGAGAAATCACTAAGAAAGCACGGTCGATGCAGCATATCATTAACAATGCTCTCCTCAACTGAAGGTAAGTATTTGAGTTAACGTCGCACTGGAGCAACATAACAGGTTATTGGTATGTATAACAACCCGAGATCAAACCCAAAGGGAAAGATCCTAGAACATCACGTAATTTTGAACCACGGTCAGATGACGAGGTCACATATGAGCATTCTCGAAACTTGCTCACCACGCCAACGTGAGAACATTCGAAGCCACGACAGATCTAACATGCACCATCCCCTTTTACACGGCGCTCTTTGGATGGATTCGAACTCGCAACCCTCCTGTTGCTTATCCGTTACTCTTCAAACCTGGCTATTGCAACCCTCCTCAACTGAAATATAACTCAGGTATTTCTGTCAAGGATCATAAGAATCAAAATTCTTCTCTATTAATTGTTAGTCTTCAACAATTTCAGCAGTTATTTTCCAAATTCATGCGAGTTTCTTTATTCTTTTTCTGGAGTAAAATATTAACATAGGCGTAAAGGAATCATTGAAATAACATTGAACACGTTATCTGTTGCCGTATAAGTATTTAAATGTAAAGGAAATACGCGTTTCTTCAACAATCGTCCGACTTTTACTTGTCTGGTTGTGTCACCTCATATCTGAAAGTTGGTAAAGGCTTATGACTCAATCTGATCAATCTGAGTCACGACTCACGCGTTTACTAAAGATAGTAAACCACCATGGGAAAAGATCACAAGAGTGCCTCGAATTCGTGAGGACCGTACATACCTAAAAGTGTGCCCAGTGGGTTGCCAATTCACTTCACACACGAGGGTAGTTTTTGCTTACATAGGAGATAAAAATACATTCAGGGTAGTTACAGAAATCGAATCTGACAGCTACAGCTCGCAGGCTGCTTGTGCAGCAGATAAACCCAGAACCACATCAGTTTTAGAACACGTGGGGACCGCTCTAAGATTTTAAATATATTTAAAAAAATTAAACACATAAAAAATGCAATACAAAATTAAATAAATGTCAACAAAAAAGTAAATGTAAATATTAATCAATGCAAAAAGTTTTGTGGATCCGTCTGAATTTCACTTGCTTAGTGACTTGAATAAAAATGAATAAAAACAGCGAAAAAGAAAGGGAGCAGGACTTTGAGAGAAACTGGAAGTTTGGAAAAAAGACTTGCATGGATTCATGAACAAAGAAATAAAATACTTGAGAATCGATGAACGGAAATGTTGAGGCCGACAGAAGATTTTAAAATTCAGATGAATAAAAGAAATGTCAAGACACCAAAGTCCCCGAATACACTGCATATACAATTATCTTTTTTATGAATTTTCGTCACACACCCATCCATCACACACTGTTGGTTAAACGCGTATCATTTCTGTATCTTTCGCTTTTAAAGTGTTATAGGATTGAGTTGACTTAAAAAAAGCAAAGAAATGACATACAGAATGACTTTAAATACCTTAAAAATATGAAAAGCGACCTTAAAATTAACTTTTCTTCGTTCAGCAAACTATTTTTCTTTTCGAATTGCCCGCAAATAAAGTTTTCCCCTTTTCCTTTCCCTATTCGCTTTATCTGCTCCAGAAGAACAATGGCGCAAGTAGAATTCATGGATTTCTTTAGAAATTAGTTACATGTGAGGAACTTAGATGGTAGGTTGTTTAGGAGTGTTATGGAGCAACGGCCATATTTGACAAAGCTGCAGACACAAGACAGACATCAAGTAAAAATCGCCGAAAGGGTAAACAAAGGGTTGGTTGTTTGGGGGGTTTTATGGCGCGAGGGCCATATTTGACAAAGCTGCGCCAAACACAAAACAGACGTCAGGTAAAAATAGCGAACGGGAAAACAAAGGGTTGTTTGTTTGGGGGTTTTATGGCTCGAGGGTCATATTTGGCCAAGCTTCAGACACAAGACAGACGTCAAGTAAAAATCGCGAAAGGAAAAACAAAGGGTTGTTTGTTTGGGGGTTTTATGGCGCGAGGGCCATATTTGATAAAGTTGCAGACACAAGACAGACATCAAGTAAAAATAGGGAACGGGAAAACAAAGGGTTGGTTGTTTGGGGGGTTTTATGGCGCGAGGGCCATATTTGACAAAGCTGCAGACACAAGACAGACGTCAAGTAAAAATCGCCGAAAGGGTAAACAAAGGGTTGGTTGTTTGGGGGGTTTTATGGCGCGAGGGCCATATTTGACAAAGCTGTGCCAAACACAAGACAGACAACACGAGACAACGCCAAGCAATAGGTAACTCCATGTTATACGCACATGGGAGTTTTTACTGAAACAGAAGAGAAAATACATCTGCGATAATTTACAGAAATCAAACCTAAATCGAATTCGCAGCATAATAATCAGTTCAACAAAATCTAGATTCTTGTTTTGACATTTCAAGATTTAACCTCTTTTTAAATAGGCGAGAGGATTTGTTGAAGATAGTATCGTGAGGCAGTAAAAGATTCTTGCATTTCGATCGGGCTTTTTGGATTGTTTGCGGTCGGTCCAATCAGGACGTAGAGGCAACGGGGAATGCTGAATAATGGAACCCATTCATATTTGATTAGGACTACCGCAAATGGATTGATAATCCTACGAGAGCTTTCCCGGATGAATTCGTACCAGCTTATGCTGGTACTGCCCTCAATCGAATGGCTTTCTCATTTTCATCCTATCGATAATTCATGTACTAACATGCAAACTAGATACATCCTTTTGTGGTGAAAATCATACACAATTGCTTAATAATCATTTATTTTCACTGCGAAATAGCGAATTGATATATATATTTTACATGTTAACCCTCCAAGTGGTTTTGACGAGATATCTCGTCCATCAAGATCTGATCAATATTGCCCATGCCGAGATATTTCGTCATCGTGATCTTGACGATTTTCTTGTGATGAGATCACGACCTGGACAGTTTTGCTCTGACAAGATACGACGAGAGCTTGTTGGACGAAAAATCTCGTCCAAATAGATCTGGCAAGTTTTGCTAATGATGAGACACCTCGTCTAAAACTTCCAGGAGGGTTAATACATGAATCATCAAAAGGATGAAAATTTATTTCTTAGAATTTGTGAGTAATGTAGCATTTGAATTCAGAATAAACAAGCTACTAGTTATGCAAAACACCTAGTTATACAAGCTCCTAGTTATACAGGTAGAATTTTGATGGTAGGTAATTGATTAACGTCACACCGGAAACACAACGGGCTATGGGTGACGGTCCTGGATCAATCCCGAAGGGAAGGATACAAGGACTACGCCTCGTAATTTTGAACCACGGTTAGATGACGAGAAGATTTGGTGTGGCAACCCACTGTCCAAACTTCCACACCACGCCAATGGGAGGACATTTGATGCGACGAAAGATTTAACGTGCGCCAGCCCCCTTTGTACACGACTATCTTTGGCTGGATCTAGTTTTGAACTCACATCCCTCCGGTTGCTAATCCGTTGCTTATCCACAACCGGGCTACAGCGCACCAAGAATTTGGATGATAATCAATGTTTGTGATAAAAGATCAGTATAAATATTGCTCATGTGATATGAATCGGATCTTTGATTGGCTTTCCTGATTGGAACTTCTACCTAGGATGGTGTGTGTTCTGTATATCTATAGAGGTCCTTGTTTATTCTTAATTGGGCTTAAATACTACATCACTCTCCAGCAGTATGAAATAAACTTTCATCCATCTGATTCATGTACTAACGTGCAAAATAGATACATCATTTTGACGCGAAAATAATAGATATCTGCTTGCATTAGCTTAACAATACAGTGGACATGTGACACGACTATCGTTCAAATTACGAATTGGAAACCAAAATATATTTCATCTCACCCTTTGCAAACTAAGAGTTAACTTTTATGTTTAATAAGACCCAATATCGGGTTATCTAATTCAGCGTTCTTCGTTATATGAAGCCTGTGGTACGTGATATCTCGTTTACATCAGCTTTTCCTCGGAATCAAAAATTTTCCTAACTATCGATTTTTAGACAGATTATAAATTTATGCTCTTTCTAATGATACTGCACTTTTATTTAAAGTCCTGTGCGAATTTTTGTAAATATAAACAGAAATTTCATAATAAACCAATTTAAATAAACTCAAATTTGAGCTGTAAACTCAGTATTCTTATAATGAATGGAGATGTCTCTTCTGAGAAACGTATTTAAAAAAAACCTGGCACGGAAAACCTCATACCAACTATTCCACTACTGTAAGGAAAGGAGAGATAGGATATTTCAAGATTTCTATTCCCATAGAAAGGTCCAATAGAATGTTTCTAACGGTTAAAAGAGTGCGTGGATTCTTTGGAAAGATGTGGTTACGGAGTCATTAAGTGTGTAGTGGGGTAAACTACTCGGAATTCTCTCGAGGCTCAGGGGGTTAAGAAAAGTTTGTATCTCCATAGCCCATTCATTAGTTCACCTTTGTCATTGATTGCTCACAGATCCAGTTAAGTAACTCGCTTTTTTTTGTTTGGGTTTTACTCCTTCCATTCCCTCCTGGAAATAGAAGATCAACAAAGAGTAATCCCAAGGAAAACTCCCGCGACATTCCGGTTTCTGTGGGCTTTGATCTGCGGTCGGGGTTAATTTGTCGAACAAATCCGATGAAGTGGAGGGTCAACCGCTGATCGGCACGTGCCGTTGTCATGGAAACGAAAAAGTTGAGAAGAAACAGATGAAGGAGATGTTGATATTAAATACTTTATACCTGCTCGTGACAAGGGAGGGCTTTCGACCGCCGTTTTTCAACGTTTTTACGTTCGGTGAGATTTTTACTGCAAACGTACACTACATGCCAAATTACTTCCAGTTAACTATTACCTGGAATTTGATATTATTTAGGGACGTTTGGCGATAACTTCCACCGACACTAAATTATTCCTGTGGAATTAGACTTTATATAACAGCCATTTGCATTGAGGTTTATCTCTCAAGTTAAATGTAGATGGCGGTTGTGTTTCTGGGGCTGTACGTGTTTAACCTACAAATTCCGAAAGTGTCATCACTTGGCTTGTTTTTCGACTTCGAGTTTAGCATGACTCCAATAGAAATTCCAAGGAATGAATTCTGAATTGATAAGTGACAGTTTTTTTGTAATACCCGGCAAATTGAACAAGCATTATGCTAAAACTTCATTTAATAGTAATATTAAAAATTCCGTCACTTACGGAAATGTGCAAAGAGAAATCTGTTCCGAGGGAAAATATCCAATTTACACACAGAAAATATATATGGGATGCAAAGTTTGAATAAAAAAGGCATACAAAGTTAGGAACGCGATATGGAAGATCGTAACCAAATAAGCAGTATGTGATGCAACAGTGGGTCCCAGCACGTAGCTAGTTCGTGTATAAATCTAACTAAAAGAAGGTTGAATAAACAAACTTGAATAAAATAAAATTTTTATTAAACTTTAAACTAAAAACATATTTAAATAAAATAAATAACGTTATCCTCATAACAGACTGGGTTAACGTGCAAGAAGTAAGTATCAACTACCGGATTGAATACTTCTCTCATGAGATCCACTTGTTTGCGTGTGTATATATAGATTAAATAATTTGAATAACCATACCATCTTCAACTTCCAATCAGAAAAATATTTCTTGAATTGAACTAAAAGTAAAATTGAAAGTTGAGGTGTGTATGTTTGATTGTATCGATGCCACGACCAATCTAAGAATACCGTGAGAGTGCAAGTGAATTTTGAAAGTTGCGAACAAGATGGTTAAACTTTTTGATAACAAGATGGCGGCAAAAGCGATTTGCCGGTAAATACGAAGTTACCGAGAGACTTTTAAAGTGTAGTTGTTAAATAACTTGAGATAATTACCGCTAAATACATGCAGCTAAGTTATATGTATAAATGCTTAAAAATGTATGAAGTTGCCGAGGTATTAAAAGTTAGGGGAGGTGACGAGAAATTAGCACTTTGACGTAAAATGGCACCAACTTCTAACACATACGCACGTACTTTTAGGTAAGAGATAAAATTTCATGAAGCAGATTTCTTATTGAATTCAAATCATCAAAAAATATATCAACCTCCAAGAATTATAGTTTAAAACACAAGTGCGGCAAAATTGCATCATATAATCTTTTTAAAAGGTTTAGCAAAACACAAAGTTTAAAGTGATCTACCTGTGTACTTGAAAAATCATATTCGTAAAACATAGCAACTGGCGTCACGTTCCGAATACGGGTAGGAAATACACTCATCTTTATTTAGCTTGACAGAAAATGACTCAGATGCAGATTTTAACAAAGAAAATAATTTTCGTATGAATACATTCACCAGTCTTATCAACATTTGTGGAGTACTGGGTGTGTAAACATCACACAAATTATAAAATATACCTCCTTCAAAGAAAGTTTCAATTTTCCACGAGAAATGAAGAGCTATGGTAATTACTTTTAAACACTTCTAAATTTTTAATTCCCAGTTCTTTTTCTCTCAAGTCTCATTTTCTACTTTTTAATTTTTCATCGCATTTGACGTCATATTATCCCCTAACAGTTCAAAATAGGGTCTTGTTATAACCATGTAAAAGTGCATAATTTACGAAATTCTCAGACGCCTGAAGAAACGAAACAGTCTTAGGACCATAAAAACGCATTTGCTACAAAAAAAAGAAATCACTATTTCGAGTTTGAGTTTTCATGCAAATTTTAAAAACATTTTTCTTCAATTTTTGTAGGTTTTTGTTGATGCAAGACTTATTTTATGTAGTGTTAATTGTTATTTCTTGTAACCTAGTGCTATCTGGACTTAACTCCATGCAACTTCAAAGAATCTAGTGCCATGACAAAACTGGAAAGATCCTATCTTTCCATTTACATTGTATAGAGATGACAAATAGAGGTCTGTAAAACGTAGCATCTAAGGAACATTAGTTAACTTTTATGATCTTTCATGAAATGGATATATCTTTATATTTTTGTTGATGTAATGCTATCTATATACCCTATGGTAAGCCTTGCTTATTATTCCCAGTAGTGCAATTTACAATTTATTGTTCGAAGTGGTGGTGGTTTCTCTTTCCCCGTGGTGGTGGTTTCTCGTTCCCCGTGGTGGTGATTGCTCGTTTCCCGTGGTGGTGATTGCTCGTTTCCCGTGGTGATAGTTTCTCGTTCCCAGTGGTGGTTTCGTATTCTAAGCAGTGGTGGTTTCTTATTCTAAGCAGTGGTGGTTTCGTATTCTAAGCAGTGGTGGTTTCGTATTCTAAGCAGTGGTGGTTTCGTATTCTAAGCAGTGGTGGTTTCGTATTCTAAGCAGTGGTGGTTTCGTATTCTAAGCAGTGGTGGTTTCTTATTCCAAGTTATGGTGGTTTCTTATTTTCAGTTGTGGTGGATTCTTATTCTCAGTTGTGGTGGATTCTTATTCTCAGTTGTGGTGGATTCTTATTCTCAGTTGTGGTGGATTCTCATACCCTGTGGTGGTGGTGGTTTCTCATTCCCTGCGGTGTGGTGGTTTCTCATTCCCTGTGGTGGTGGTTTCTCATTCCCTGTGGTGGTGATTTTTCATTCCCTGTGGTGGTGGTTTCTCATTCCCAAGTGGTGGTGATTTCTCATTCCCAAGTGGTAGGTTCTCATTCCCATTGGTGGAGATGGTTTCTCATTCCCAATGGTGGAGGTGGTTTCTCATTCCCAGTGGTAGAAGTGGTTTCTTTCACAGTGGTGGCGGTTGTTTCTCATGATTTCTTATGGTCTAGCTCTATCTAGACAAAGCCCATCCCATAAGTGCATTCAGTTTCAAAACTTTTAGTACCTTGTCAAAGTTCCCCAAGAACCTCTCTATTCTAACACAGAAAAGATGGTGACTAGGAAGGGACTGTTCATCGTTACATTACATCTAGGTTAGTACTAGGGATGCGACATCGATGTCGATGTTTTTAAAAAAAACATCGATGTATTTAACATCGATGTATTGGGATCGATGATTTTGTAACATCGATGTTTATACTTGTCGATGTTTTTACGCTGTCGATGTTTTATTTTTAAATGAAAAAAGTACCGTTATAAAAATTTAAAAAATAACCAAGTAGCATAATTTTCATAATCAGCAAATTGAACATACTTTTAGACCAAAGTCACCAAAGGTGAAGGGTCTGAAAAGTAGGGATACGACATCGATGTCGATGTTTTCAAAACATTGATGTTTTATAAATGTTTTTCAAATCATTGATGTTTTATAATGATGCCATATCACATCAATTTTAAAAATATCGAAAGTTTGGGGGCGATGCATTATCAACATCGATGTTTCAAATTTGAACATCGATGTTTTGCTGTCGATGTAGCATCACTAGGTGCTAAACCAGTTTTAAGAAATGGGGAAAAAAGTTTGAATTCACTGAATTTTAAAAACATCGATAGTTTGGGGGCGATGCATTATCAACATCGATGTTTTGCTGTCGATGTTGCATCCTTAGTTGCTAAACCAATTTTAAGAAATGTGGAAAAAAGTTTAAACACACTGAATTTTAAAAACATCGATGTTTTATCAACATCGATGTTTTAATTTTGAACATCGATGTTTTGCTGTCGATGTCGCATACCTAGTTAGTACCACTACATGAAGCTGGATGAAATGAATTTTTGAAGTTCTTGTTGATAGAAAACCATCTACACATTTTTAATGATTTTCTTCGTTGTCTATCGCCAGCTAGACTGTCCATATATAAGAACATGACATTAAAAAACTCTTGGACCATTTCAAAGCTTTAAAGATCTCTGTCCATTCCAATAATGAAAAGATGACTAGGAATGAATTGTTCACTACATTTAGAGCACGTTGCCATGACTCTATGAAACTGGTTGAAATGATTTTTTTTTATTTTTGTTGATGTAAAACTATTTTTAGGTAATGTTATTCCTTATTCCTTACTATTCTACCATCATCTAGTCCAATTCTATAAGTTCGTGCCTCTTCAAACCATCAAGAACCATGGCAAAGCTTCTAAGAATATCATCTGCCCATTCCAATATGGAAAAGAGTATGACTAGGAATGGATTGTCCATAGTTGCATTCAAAGATCATCTTTATGAATCAGGATTAAAAGAATTTTTGTTGATATAAAAAACTATCTACTTTTTAATGTTCATTCTTTTCCCTCGTAGTATAAACTCTAGTTAGATTATATCCATAAGTTTATGCACTTTTAAAACATCTTGAAACGTGTCAACTTCCCAGATAATCTTCAGCTTATTCCAATACAGAGAGAAGGATGACCAGGAGTGTTAGGATAGGTGTATTTAAACTACATTAATACGACTTTGTGATCATGGATAAAGGGAATCTTTTGTAGATTTTCGTTGATGTAAAACAACTTTTCCTGTAACCGTTTTGAGTGGTTACATAATGGAAGCTACCGTATTTTTTCCTCCTGGTGGTTGTTTCGAAGAGTTGTCTCATCAGTAGCAAAACTGACGATGTCGTGATAGCGATATCATTCAAAATCGACAGTATCTTAATGACGAGATATCTCGTCATTAGCGAAATTAATCAGATCTTGATGGGCGAGATATCGTGTCGAGATCACTGAGCTAATGCGTTATATAACACAAAGAGCAAAAGTAAATCATTATTCTTCAAAAAATTTCCAATTTTAAAGCGCTTCTACCTCTTAAAAAATCATTTTTTCATTTAGTAGCATTAAATAGATATTCTTCACGTGTTCTCGGAACATGTGTTCAAAGAAAAACCACGGGAAAACCTTTTTTATGTTCTTAAACGGTCTTCGACTTTTTGAATGAATTTTCTTTAAGAAAAGAAGCAGTTCTCCCTCAGTCATTGGAGTGAAATAAACAACCTTCCGGACTCCAAACATGATTTAAAACGAACATTAAAATTCAGCGGCCATCGCCTTCCGCTGTTGTAATGAGAGGTTAGAAGCCACTTTGTATACCCAAATGAACGGCTGCCAAGAAAGGACGTAGGGGGATGAAAAAGACAGGGGAAACAAGCGAAAAACGCAAAAAAAAAAGTCCACACGCAATCTCTTTAGACGACTTCCTCTTTTTACTTGAATCCTGATCGACATTTCTTTTTGGAATCCGCACTCTTAAAGTGTTTCAACACTAGAGTTCCACTTTTCAGATGACGTCGGCAAGTAACAGTTGATTATGTGGTTCGTGATCTGGAATGAATGGTTTTAAAAAGAGAGAGGACGAGCTTCTTCGTACATCTTAGGGAAACCTTTTCATTTAAGTAAACAGAAGCACGCAATGTTATTGTTCTATGCATTTCCCTGAATTTATCTGTACACGAAAGTATTTACTTTCTTTGGCCACACCACATATGCTTTCCCACCTAACGTGCTAGCGTCCCCAAATTTTGTGCCGTTGGTATTAACCCGCCGAATGATTTCGACGAGATATCACGGCCATCAATATCTGACGCTTCGTTAATAACGAGATATCTGACGAGATATCCCGCAGATATAAAACTGCCCTATTACGTATTCTAAGGGAATGTATATTTAAGTGGGAAGAGCAAAGTATCTCTTGCCACGTAGGTTTTTAATTAGCGTCATACTGGAGCAGCGGGCTATTGGCGACGGTCCGGGATCAGCCCCCAAAGGGAAAGATCCGAGGACGACACCACGTACTTTTTAAACGCGGTCAGATGATGAGGTCACATCTGAGCTGGCACCCCACTCTCCAATCCCTTGCCAGGACTGGTGACAATTTGGAACAGATTTTTGCATTAGAGACATTTCACAGAAGGTTCTGACTTCAGACTTGGTTCACAGATTGTTCACAGCAGGGTAGTTGCAACATGAAGATAAACCACCAGGAGGGTGAACGATCGTTAAAACATTACCTATTAACCCTCAATATATTTTCGACGAGATATCTCGTTCATCGTGATCTGAACAGTTTTGTTAATGTTGGGATAATCGAGACCCAACCACTAGGAGGGTTGAAGTATATGATGTCTCAACCTAGAAAACAAGAATACTCCAACATTTGGTTAAGGGATTACATTGGAATCTAGTGTTATTAAGTATCAGATAGTAAAAATGAAAAACTTCAAAATGACTCAAAGATTAGAAAAATCATCGATAGCTATTTGAATTGGCTAGATGGGTTTTTATGGCGCAAGGGCCATATTTTGCCATGCTGCGCCAGACTAAGACATGCAATATCAAGTAATGGACATACACAAAGTTTTACTGACCCGAGAGAAATGCGTCCATGGAGGAATCTAACCTGTGTCTATCCTATTGTGCCTACTTGTATTATCCTATTTCGGTGGAGTAAAATGTTCATTAACAGGACAAAATCCCCTTTTAGGTAAGTGAATTTACGTCAAAATGAAGCAACACAACGGTCTATTGGTGACGGACCGGGACCAATCCCGAAAAGAACTTTCCGGGAACACTTCGTAATATTTGAACCACCGTCGAATAGCGAGGTCAACACCTGAGCTTCCAGCCCATTCTCCAAACTGATACAGCCCGTCAGCGTGAGAACATTTGTTACCACGAGATTTAACGTGCACCAGCCCCAATATACACAACAGTCTGTATTTGGATTGAGTATCGAACTCATAACCCTTCGGTTGATAGTCCGCAACACTTCCAACTGGGTTACCACACGGTCCGATATTAATCAGGATCTTAGATTACTAAAGTATCTAACCATAAATAAAGTTTTTTAAATGATCACCATTTAATAAAAAGCTCAGACATAAAGGTTTGGTTTGCGACTATGCGGTCATTTTTTTTCACAGGTGAAAATCTCTTCCACCCGCATAACAGAAGGGGCCCATTACCATGCGGAGATTCATTCTTGTAGTGGAGTGCTTAGAGCTTTTCGCTAAATAAATAGATAGCTCAAAAAAAGAACTACAAAGTTTCAGCAGTAAAGCTCTCGCTTAAAATTTTAAAAATTTAGTTCTCCTCCGATGATAGCGAAAACACTCAGATAAAAGTATGCAAACTTCAAGTCAAAAAAAGGGAATGTAATAAAATTAAAAAATTAGATTTAACTAGCTATTCAAAATCAATCTGAGTTTTTCTAACACATGAAATAAATTTAGGTAATCTATAAAAAAATTTGACTTTCTTTTCACCTACTGGAGATTATGTCCTAGACGAAATGCCCGGTGAACCCAAAACACATATCAGGACTTCGATTGAAGTCGGCAGACAGAAGATTGATGAGAATACAAATGGACTTGGATATGTGAGAAAACTTAAATAATGGTTTTCGGATAAAATAGAGAAATAAGAAAGTGATATGCACTGGTAGCGTACAAATCCGTGAGATCCAGAAAGACTGCAAAGGATTTGAGGAAAGACAACCATAATCGATTATTACAAGCGTTTCAAATTACTGATAGTCTCAAGACTGGAAAATCGCAATGCCGGTTTTTGCACAACTTTTGCTAAGCACTGACAAGTCGAAATTTGATGACTTAAATCAAGTACTGGTTCCATACGATATTCAATGGATAGAATCAAGGTATTTTGCTGTAACCTAGCGTGGCATTGATAACTGCGATGCCAAGATTGCATCGAAAGTGAAATTAGTCTACCTTATAAGTCCACTAGTTTTGCCGTTGATCCTTTCCCTTTAAGATATATTACAACACGAAATATTCATAGCTTTAAGTTAGAAAACAGACAGCTACATAGCTTTACTATGATGCATATCTTTGCGTAGAATTACGTGTGAGTGGTGCGAGAAATGAAAAGCGGTTGTATAATACATGTGTATGCAATAATTTATTGGTCGGTATCAGGACACTATAGATTGAATGGAAACACTGAAAATATAGAGCGATGATGAGAAATATCAAATGCTTCTTCGTGTTCATTTTGATGACATTTTGTCGCCCAGCTGGAGAGACAGCTGCCTCACCATGGTGACGACATGGATAGGCACGTTGATTACTTGCTCGATTATCTTTAAAGTGACTGTATCCTGATGCATCAGCCACTCTGTTATGAGATTTAGCGATTGGTCTAACAAACGCATCACCAGCGCGCTTTTAGTAGGATAGTGGACAAAAAAGAAGCGCAAAGCTGCAATCTTAGTCCAATCAGAGCGTTTTCTCCGCACGCTCCGGCACCTGACTGGTCAGTGCGCGTCGAATTACGCTTTGCATTTGCATTTAGGAAGTGCAAGGAATTGCAGTCAAGGAGCATACTTGCAATTTAGCTGTAAGCTGAATTCAAATACGAAGCACAAGGCGCAGTGACATGCGCAGACCAATCTGAGCTTTTTCAGAGCTTTCCTAGGCACCTGTAGTGCAGCAGTTGCGGACACGCACTCTTTAACAAAAAGTGTCCACTTTGATGCCCCCAACCAAACTTTTACTCTCGTAGGTTCACGAGATTTCCGAGTATTGTAGTATTACTTTCCCCAAACACATAATTAAATAACTACATTTATTGCTTTAAAGAATCTCAAGAAACTTTCTATTGGTCTAGAAGGGCAAAACTAGTTCGAAGACATGCAGGAAAGGACGCAACTGCAAAACGGATATATACGTGTGTACCCTTCTGGAGGTAATTCTGGATGAGCGTCCTCGAAGGGTTAGTTACTCTGGAGGATTCAGCCTGTTTGGAATGCAAATCAAGACCTTCAAATCCTGTGATTTCATTTTCCCAGTGCCATCATCATTAAATCCGAAACCCTGGAAAGGCTGTGGCAGGGAAGCGGTGAAAAGTTCGAAATCGAGACTCCTCATTAAGGATCATTAATAAAGAGGCGCTCGTTCCTATTTCTTGCGCATAAATATTCATTGTTCATTGAAAGATTTGCTTCAATCCTGGGTCCCATACCGAATCCACTGTTCGACAGCCTGCCAGGTTAATTTCGCATCTGTGCAGTTTCCATTATTCATAATGGGGGTTTATGAATAATGAAACTTCTTCGGCGAAAAGGCGCTCGCAACTAAATAACCCTTACTGTGTCAACGGTAAGAATGTGAGACTGAAATAACAGATTCATTCAGTTTGAAAACCCGGCTTATGTTCTCTAACACTCTTTCGATTTATCGCGGAAATTCCAAGGAGGTAAATTGCGTTCCTTTAGATTGTGCTACTGGTGAAATTACATGATTGGACAGGTGATAAAGCTTTTCTGTACCACGGCGCTTTCTGATTGGATAGAAGTTTAAGTGGAAATAATGTTACTGTTTCTACCTGAATTATAATAAACCTCCATTAAAAGAAGTGATCAGGTATCTCGTCATTGAAAGAAAAGTGATCAGATATCTCGTCATTGAGAGAGAAGTAATATAAAAAAAAAGGTAAAAATGATAGACGTACATGTTTCAAATGATTTATCATGTAGTTTTGTCAGTAACAAATACCAAAAGTGCTGTAATTTTAGCGAAACAAAAACCCTTAAGTAATTATTTAGGTCGATGGATAACCTTAAGCATTGAACAAATCAGAGATTATTTTTATTTGAAGATATTTTCCAAATTTCTTTTTCTCTTTTTTACCTCATTTTTAATTTTGAGTTACACGCTTTTCAGATTAGTCGAGGACAAGTAGGCAGAACTAGAGCGATGTACGATTTATTTTTCATTACAAACTTAGCCAAAGCTATTAACATTGGGATAAAATGTTTAACTCCTTCATAGATATAAAACCCAGCCCATTTCGAATCTGTTTTGAAACAAACCCTCAGACGTGAAGTCGTAAAAACTAGCTAAACTTTTTGGTAAAAGGGAATTTCATTTTAGAACATTTTTAAACTGCTCATTTTTAAACCGCTTTTAAAGAGTGTCGTGATTTAGGACATTTAAAATTTTCGAGCAAAGGCGGTTTTCAAGATGCACCTGAGAATTGTGTGATGTTCAAAAGCAATTGAAGGCAAGAGAGCTTGTGCGCATAAAACAAATGTCACAAATGTCCGCGTCACGAAAAAACTCCAGAAAGAATTCGGAAAATGTTAAATGCCTAAAAGTTTGACAGTACTGAATGTATTCATATTTATATCTAAGGAGGCACTGTACATTTACGCATTTAAATCACGAGAAGAACCAAAAAATATTTACAAACTAGCTTATTGAAATCAAATCGATTCTAAAACCACACACACACGCTTCGTAAATACTTTGGGGGATTCGAAAATTAAACAGATACAATCTCAATTTATTATTAGTTGAGACAGTTTTCAATAGTGGGTACAGAAAAAAATTGTCTTTGAAGGGAAGCGTTGAGCCGAAAAGGAAAACTCTAGGATGCAGAATTGCAGTGTAGAAACATTTTTATTTGACCTATTTTCACAATTTCAATGTAATTTTTACAATGTTTATAATAATGTTTGGTTGGGGGTTTTATGGCGGGAAGGTCATGTTTGGCCAAGCTGTGCCAAACACAAGACAGTGCCAAGTAATTGTGAAAAGAATGTGGTGAAGTAGAAAAAGATCGCTTGGGCATCCTGTGTCGTGACCCCCATGTTTATCAAAAGCAGTAAACCACATGGGAAAAGAATAAATCCCTACTTTACCTCAATCTCTCATCGGGCCACATCATTTATGGATTAAAAATGAAATTACTGAAAATTTAAAAACATAAATCAAGAACAGTAGTAGATATACATAGGCTTGTTCCGATTAGTTTTTTATTGGTGCGAATGAGACTTTATGTGTGGCAAAATAAACCTCATTTGTCAATGCTGATCAATGCTGATGATAGGATCTCTAGAAACTGAAGGGACCCGGTTGGAAGAGTAACGGATTAGCGACCTGAGGGTTGCGAGTACGGAACTAGATCCTACAAATACGTCATGTACGTGGGGAAAGTCGTGACCTGAAATGTCCTCATGTTGATGTGGTGTGGACATTGGTAATTTTTAACGTCGTACTAGAGCAACACAACGAGCTATTGACGACGGTCCGAGATCAATCCCCTGGGGGAAAGATCCGAGGACGGCATCACGTAATTTTGAACCATGGTCAGAGGACGAGGAAACACCTGAGCTGGCACCCCACTCTCCAAACTTCCACACCAACCCAACATAAGGACTTTCGGCCACGACAGATTTAAGGTATTCCGGATTCGAACCAGGAACCTTCCTATCTAGAAGTTAACACCTTAACCACTCTACCGGTTGGTCGGCGACGTGCTGTGGAAGTTTGGAGAGTGGGGTGCCAGCTCGGGTGTGACCTCGTCATCTGACCGTGAATAAAAATGACGAGGTCTTGCCCTCTGAAAGTTCTCCCTGGGATTGATCCCGGACCGTCACTAATAGCTGTTATGTAGCTGCACTGTGACGTTAATTCAACTTTATCTCTAGTAGCCAAGCTATTTATTTCAGCATAAGATGCATCCAACGGCAAGGAGTCAATTTTTATATGCATTGTATACATTATTTAAAATACATTTTTATTCGTTCGCAAAACATGTTATATATATTCCGGATGTTTTCTTGTATTTTCTAATCAGTAAAATAATTTAACACAAAGCATTATCAGTTCAACAATAGCAAGGAAAATATGCTAACATGTCGTATTATATTTTTCAAGAATTTTTTTCTAAAGAATCAAGATCTTTATTGCATTATTAGTTCTACAATAGCAAGGAAAATATGCTAACAACATGTCGTATTATATTTTTCAAGAATTTTTTCTGAAGAATCAAGATTTTTACTGCATTTATGGATTTAGCGCTTCACGAATTTAGACTCGAATGCATGCATTTGTTATACAGAATTAATCAGTGTAACATTCATTTTGAAAAACAAACAGTTTGATATGAATACATACTTCCGATTAAAAAGTGCGAATCTTATATATAGAAACATCTTCCTATTAGAAAAGAGTTTTGCTATCTAATCAGACAAATAAGAAATTTCCATATTCTGATGGGAAACATTCGCTAAAAATAGAACAAATTCGGAGATCAGTTCTTTTTTATTTCTTTATATTTATCATATGTTGTGTGTACATTCAGAAATAAAAGTACGACTTTCAGCATTTTAAGAATTCTGGATAATCAGAATGCTGCATTAAAAACTTATGAATATTTGACATGCACTCTGCTGCTATGTTGACTCATGCTTATGTATACCAGTATCTCTGACCGTGCGAGGTTAGAATAGATTCAAGTAGAATTGAAAATGATTTTGCTTGTAACTAACGATCTACACTCTTCCCTGTATGACTTCTAAGTAAGTTTTGACCTTCACCAAAAGAATCTTTCCAAAGGATACTATTCTAAGAAAATGGGCAATGGAATATTTTCAAATAATTTTATTCTGAGGATATGAGCAATAGAATCTGTACCCAAAGAATTTTTTTCTGAAGAAAATGGGCAATAGAATATTTTTTTTTAGTTCGATTCCAAGGAACTAAGCGATGAGAGAAATATTTTCAAATGATCCTATTATAAGGAGCTGATTGATGGTACCTTTTCAAATGATCCTATTCTGAGGAACTGAGTGACGCATATTTTCAAATGATTCTATTCTAAGGAAATGAGCGATGAAATATTTTAAAATGATTCTATTCTAAGGAACTGAGTTAAGGAATCTTTTCAAATGATTCTATTCTAAGGAACTGTGAGCGATGGAATCTTTTCAAATGATCCTATTCTAAGGCAACTGAGATGGGACTCTTTCAAATGATTCTTCGCTAAGGAACAGAGCATTGAGATCTTTTAAAATGATTCTATTCTAAGATACTGTGAGCGATGGAATCTTTTCAAATGATCCTATTCTAAGAAACTGAGATGGGAATCTTTCAAATGATTCTTGGCTAAGTAACTGAGCATTGGGATATTTTCAAATGATTCTATTCTAAGGAACTGAGTGACGGAATCTTTTCAGATGATTCTGTTCTAAAGAACTGAGTGGTGGAATCTTTTCAAAGGGTTATATTGTGAGGAAATGAATATAATCTTCCCAAATGATTCTGTTCTGAGGAAAGGACCAATAGAATTTTCCTAAAGGTTGAAATAATCCATGGATTCTTTAGAAAGATGTGGTAATTTAGTCATTAAGAGTATTGTAGCTTGAAAGCAACCTTACGCTATGAATGTACTCACTTCAAAAGAATAAAAATAAAATATTTTACTTAAGCAAATAAAATAATTTATTTCTTGATTTTACCTGACAAACTCACGATTTTATTAAATTTGATCAAAGTAAGGAACTTTAAACTTCAACACAAAGGATATGTATTAAATCGTCCGCTTAGAGCAAAAACTCCCCCATTAAATGACTAAAACAAATCTTTCCCTACAGTTGTTTAAATAGAAGTAGTTTTGAGGTTTAAAAAAAAATTTAGACTTTTCCTTTTTCTTAAGCAAATTATGTGACAATGTTTTCCTTGTAATCTTGAAATTATAAAAGTATGTAGTACCTCCAAAAGATGGTCAGTAAAGGAGTTTGCTAAAAGTCACTGACATGTGTTCATCAATGTTACATACTTATGAAGAAATAAAATTTCATTGTTCCGTTTTACATAAATACCTCGTGAATTATTTACTGAACTTTAACTGCAACTGTTTCAAAATATTATCTAATATAAATTCAGTAAATGAAAACCAACAAAGATATATTAGCATGTAGAAAATAATAAAAAGGACCATATGAAACGCAGAAAAGCGAAATTATCACTCTCAAATAAAAATAATGTTGGAATCGAACAATAATACTTGACAAATACAGTTCAATATTCCACATTGATAAAGTACCGATACTCCAAGCGGGTTCATATTCATCAAACACCCTTATGACATTTTAAAAATAAATTACGTGAGAAAACGTAAATCGCAGAAAATATTTCATAAAAATAAATAGGCAGAAAATATCAAAGCAGTCGAACTGAAACTGAAGAAAAAGCGCAGTTCGCAAATTGCCATCTCTTGAAATGTTTAAAACCAGTACTTTCGTAACCTTTAAATAGTGTCATACACCGTTTTTACCATTAAAAATGCAGAATACCAACTGTCGTACTGAAACTGCAGAAAATCTGCAATTCTTAAACTGGCAAGTCCTGAAATGGACAAAACTAGAATTTTCTTTACCTTTAAATAATAAAAACAACGTTTTAAATACAAATAAGTATGCAGAAAATACCAAAAATATTGCACTGAAACTGCAGAAAAAGCGCAATGTGGCATGTCCTGAATTGGTCAAAACCGTAAAATGGTCACAACTAGAATTTTCCTAACCTTTGATTAGTCATACCCGGGATTTGGGGGATAGCGCGCAAAAAGAGGAAACTGAAAAAGGATTTCCCGGAGGAGCCTTTTCAAGTGATTAGTTTAAATATTTAAAAATCAGAAACTCCTATTTTATGGGGTTCTAAAAGTAGTTTCCTAAAATATTAAATCCGAAGTGCTCCAGAAATGCAGGGTGGAAAGTCATACCATCTCGGAGCATAAAGTTGGTAAAAAAAAAAGTATAAAATACATTTTATTACTGCGTTTTTGTTAGGATCCTGCTCTAGGTCACGTAAAGCAATATTTTAGCTTCAATATGTAATGCATCTAGTTCCCTAGTCGAGGCAAAAACGGAAAGCGCTGCTGTTTTCAAATACATTCGTGAGAGTCACTGTTGGTGCACCATTTTTTATTCGACTACTGGAAAAGATAATTTAGAAACGCTGTACACTCTAAAGTATAGTTAAATTTTACCCAAAATGGCAGTTCATTAGGTTCTTATACACGGATTAAATATAATTGAGAGATCAAATTGGAATTGAAACTGACCACTCGCGTGAGATGAATTTCGTGTTTTTACTAAAAAGATGTTTCTTGTGATGCGTGTAGTTGTAACAAGTAAATGCACTGTATATATAGTTAAAGTTTACTTACAAATCTATATATACTACCAGGGACCGTCTATCTCAATCTCCACGTCTCATTCTGCCTCAACGTATCATTCTGCCTCAACGTATCATTCTGCCTCTCAACGTATCATTCTGCCTCTCAACGTATCATTCTGCCTCTCAACGTATCATTCTGCCTCTCAACGTATCATTCTGCCTCTCAACGTATCATTCTGCCTCTCAACGTATCATTCTGCCTCTCAACGTATCATTCTGCCTCTCAACGTATCATTCTGCCTCTCAACGTATCATTCTGCCTCTCAACGTATCATTCTGCCTCTCAACGTATCATTCTGCCTCTCAACGTATCATTCTGCCTCTCAACGTATCATTCTGCCTCTCAACGTATCATTCTGCCTCTCAACGTATCATTCTGCCTCTCAACGTTTCATTCTGCCTCTCAACGTTTCATTCTGCCTCTCAACGTTTCATTCTGCCTCAACGTTTCATTCTGCCTCAACGTTTCATTCTGCCTCAACGTTTCATTCTGCCTCAACGTTTCATTCTGCCTCAACGTTGCATTCTGCCTCAACGTTGCATTCTGCCTCAACATTTCATTCTGCCTCAACGTTTCATTCTGCCTCAACGTCTCATTCTGTCTCAACGTATCATTCTGTCTCAACGTATCATTCTGTCTCAACGTATCATTCTGTCTCAACGTCTCATTCTGTCTCTCATTCTTTGTCTCTCCACGTGTCCGTAAGTCTTCCCGTCTGTCTCACCGTATCTCTTAGACTCCGTCTCCATCCAATATCCATTCCTGTCTCCATCTCTCTCCGTCTCCTTGCCTCTCTCCCCGTCTCTGCTTCTGTCTTCATGCGCTCGTAAAAGAAAAATTTCTCGCTAAAGCATAGATGTTGGAGTAAAGCTATTCGAAAACATGTTTTAACGTTGCTCATATGTATACTACACATGGATTCCTTCCAATGAAATAGACAGAAGATATGGGAAAGTAGGTAGTTCATTAACGTCGTACTGGAACAACAGATTGGCTAAAGACCGTCGTGTTCACTAATGGTGACTGGGGCACGTTACATAGGTCGTGGTCACAAAGTCTCCCATGTTCCCATACCAAATCAATACCTCTGGGGGTACCTGATCAGGGGGTTATCGGCCTCTGATTGGAATCTAAATTACGATATGTGTGAGTGAATGAATGTATGAAAGGGACCATCCTGTAAAACGGATGTGTCATGTATGTCGAGCAAAGACGGACTTCCTCCCAATAGGGCTCAATAACATGGAAGGCGCATGCCCCTCGCCTCTTGCCGTCTTCGACGGGCCTGACACTCCTCCGGTCTGCCAGTGTAGGCATAAGAAACAACAACAAAAACAGATTGGACTATTGGCTACCGGTCCAGGAACAACCCCGAAGGGAAAGATTCGAGGACAACTCCAAGCAATTTCGAACCACGGTCAGATGACAAGGTCACATCTGAGCTGACAACCCACTCTCCAATTTTAACACCCCGCCAACGTAAGGACATTTGTGATTACGACAGATTTAACGTGAACCAGCCCCCTTGTACACGACGGTCTTTGGTTTGATTCGGACTCGCAAACTTCCAGTTGCTAATCCGCTACACTTCCATCCGGATTACCGCAGACCTACTGAAAAATGGAACCATTAAAAACCGATGCTGAGGATTTTCGTCGGTAATTTACTCTTATTGGAAATGTCAGTAAATTCCAAACACTAGGAGTCCTGTTGGATAGCAATACTTCTGACGTGGTCTCATAAATGAGGTAGGTATTTTGATTAAAGTCGCACTGGATCAACGCAACGGTCTATTGATGACGGTCCAGGATAGATCCTGAACTGGCATCCAACTCTTCAAATTTCTTATCAATGGGGATAAACATGGGATAGTTCGATCGAGGTAAGTATTTAATTAATGTCTCATTGAAGCGACAGAACGGTCAATAGGTGATGGTTCTGGGATCAATCCCAAAGCATTATTTGATAGCAAATCCCCAAAAAAAATCTATGAATCTGTAGAGCCTGTGTATAAAAACGCAATTTCCTCCGCGAATTCCAAGTCGATATCTGAAAGCAAGAAAGCGATTATTGAAAAGACTTATACCTTAGTTCTTTAAACGGCCATGTTTCCAGAAGAAAAGAAGTTTCGAAATGGATTGAATAATAAAAGAAATCTCCTGCATCATGTCTTTGAAGCGCATTCTAGAAAGTAGGTCGAGGATTACAATACTAGAACAAGAATCCAAGATGGAAGTGTTTAAAGAGTCCCGATTCCTGGTTGGAAAAACTTTTATCGCAGTTGGAAAATTCATTTTCCCCAGTGTTAGATACTGACAGTTTAACAAAACTTCCTGAATTAGCTTTGAATTTCAAAAGATTCCTTGCCAATAATTTTAACATTGTAGATCATCAATTAAAGGGCTGAGGGCAGTGATAAGTCAGAAAAGTTTCATTGTCAAAAACTTAAAAACAAATATTCAAGAGCATCAAAAGAGTCTGATTGTTTGAAAGAGTGGTAAATACTTCGAAGTTTAAAGTTGGTAAATAATTTAACGTCACACTGGAGCGACGCAACGGGCAACAATTGGCGACGGTCCGCAATCGGAGATTCGAGGACAACACCACGTTATTATGAACCACGTCCAGATGACGAGGTCACACCAGAGCTGTGATCCCACTCCCAAAACTTCCACATCACACGCCAATGTGAGGACATTTGAGGCCATGACAGAGTTCGAGATTCGAGGACATCACGTAATTTTAAACCACGGTCAGATGACGAGTCAACACCTGAACTGGCACCTCACTCTCCGAACCTCCACACCATGCCAACGCGAAGACAGTTATGACCCCCGAGATTTAACGTGCACTAGCACCCGTATACACGACTGTCTTTCTCTGGACAGAACTCCCACCTGTTGTTAATCCGTTGCTCTTACAACTGGTATACCGAGACCCTAAAATTCCAGTGTCTATTTCCAAGTAGTTTCCGATTATTATGTACATTTAAAGTAAACTAGAGTTTCGCAAAAAATGTTACCACACTTTAATAGCTGGTAAAACATTGAATTTTATTTTTATTGCAGATTTAATTGATTGAGAAATAATAGCCCAATGTACATAGATTAAGTTTCGAAGAAAGAAAGTTTGCTAAATTGCTATTGGGAAGTGAGGAAACGAGGTAGAAATGCAAAGACGATTTCGAAAACAATCTCACGCTGATCAACCTAGTTGACTCACAAGACGAATTAGATATACGTTCGAAGCAGATGTAACTGTTCAGAATGTTCAGAGACAACCTTTCGGAGAACATGGCTGATTTCAAAGCAAAACAAATCTCATTCTCTTTGAAATGCCTAATTAACTCTCTTTCAAAAGAATTTTTAATTTCAGACCGTTCAGAAAATCAGCCGCTTAATAAAAATAAAATTTCCTGAAACGAATGTTTGGTTGCTTTGGCGTTTTATGTGCAGACCCTATTTGGCCCAGCTGCGTAAAACGCAAGACGTCTTGTAAAAAATGCCGTGAAAGAGGAAAAATAAGAGGATTTGAGAAAAAGGTTAGTGAGTAGAAAGCCGAAGAAGATCGCTCCTTTAACCAGTTTTGAAGTGAATTTTGTCGATGACGAATACATCTTTCAAAAAGCTGTCATACGACATATTTACTCCGAAACAGTTCAGTCCGCAGATACCCGTAGAGAAACAGCTATGGATGATGAACTTTCGAAGCTAAAAGAAAACATACTCAACGGAAGTATACACGATTCAAAAATTTCACTCCAAGAAGGAATTTTATTTCCGAGGTCAAATAGTTATTACACCGAAGGAGTTACAACCAGCTATATTACAAGAATTGCATTCAACTCATTTAGACATAGATCGCATGAAAGCTCTTGCAAGAAATTATTGTTATTGGGAAAACATCGATTCTGATATCGAAAACATGGTTAAAAGTTGCAGAGTGTTGTGACATCAAGAAAATTCCTATCAAAGCACCAATTCATAATTGGGAAACTCCTGACCGCAATTTTCAGCGTGTTCACATGGACTATGCAGGGCCATTCTTAAACCATTATTTTTTTATAGTTGTTGATGCAAAATCAAAATGGCCAGAAGTTTTTGCTATGTAGAAACCGCCTGACTCTTCTATTACGATTCATTATTTACGTGAAATATTTAGCCGTCGTGGCTTACCTGTAATCCTTGTTAGTGATAATGCTTCAACATTCAAATCCAAAGAGTATACAGAATTTTGAAAAAAAATGGCATTCGACAAAAGCTTATAGCACTAAGTCATCCAGCAACAAATGGACAAGCTGAAAGATATTGCCAAACGTTGAAGACAAAATTCAAATGTATGAAATTCCGTCAAGGAACTCTTCAGGAAAAATTATGCGAAATTCTGTTTCGATATCGAGCAACGCCATCATCAAATGGAAAAACACCAGCAGAACAACTGTTAGGTTGGAATATTCGTACTAAATTAGACTTGATCAAACCCCAACCTTCTCCAGTAAATAAAGCACATCAACCGGAATTTCAGAACTATTACCGTGGGGGAGATAGCGTACAGTCACGTAGTTATGTCAGCTCAAACCTATGGAAATATGATACAGTAGTTGAAAGACTAGGAAGAGTTCACTATCTTGTAGAATTTGACGATGGCTACATCATCAAGAGACTTTTCAACCAACTGCTTTCCTGCCAGGTGGAGCGCCATCCAAACATCAGAATGTCTGATTCTATTCCATGGAAGAGCACCAGAACCAGCTTCAGTGACCATATAGAAACGCCAACAAGGCCATGACAGATTTACGGTGCGACAGCTCCTGTGGACACGATGGTCTTTGGCCTGGACCTAGTTACGAACTCGCAACCTTGAGTGATAATCCTTTGCTCTTCCAATGCGGCTTAGGGCTATCACACGATCCTTCTTTTACAATACTAACCGTTCGTAATTGGTAATTTTTAGTTAACGTTGTACTAGAGCAACACAGCGGGCTATTGACGACGTTCCGGGATCAATCTCTTAAGGGAAAGAATCGAGGACAACACCTCGTAATTTTGAACCACGTCAGATGACGAAGCAACACCTGAGCTGGATCCCCACTCTCCAAACTTCCACACCAACTCAACGTGAGAACTTTTGGACACGACAGATTTAAAGTGCTCCAGCCGCCTCTACACCATACGCTTACAAACATTCATGCACTGACCCGGATTCAAACCAGGAACCTTTCGATCTAGAGTCTAACACCTTAACCACCAGAAGTGTTGGTCGGCCGTAAGCTTTACGAAAGGAACGGTATTACCGCCCTTGTAAGTAATGGTTATTATTATATAGTTAAACTTCCTTGATTAAATTTGATTCATGAGTACATGCACTTTATATTTGTGCCATTCACAAAGAGAACTAACTGTTGAAACTCGTGCGGTGATCGAGAATTTCACTTAAAAGTTTAAGTTACGAGGAACATCGCAATTGTCAAATATTTATTAGTTTGTTGCTGGAATCATCCAGTTCCCAAAGGGAATTGGTGAAGTTTCATATTTTAGTTATTTGGACTTTATAAGCCGGAACTCACAATTCCTGAGGGGATATGGTTTTTTTTTTTCTCCCATAACCACAATCCGACTTGATCTCTTTTCTCTCGAGATGCGAGTCGGCTTATTTAGCGCAAAAAACACCAGTAATTGAAATTCCCCGAAAATTCCACTTATCAGCCTTCTAAAAACTCGGCGATTCACCAGTATAAAATCGAGCTATCTTGCACGTTGTACTTAATAGAAGCATTCATAAGCTACAGAACGAAACAAAAAAAATTACTTATGAAACGCAATTTTGTTCATATTTCACTCGTTAAAAAATGAAGGAAAATAATACAAAATGTGTAACGTAAAAATAGACATTAATACTTTTAGTCGATGACTTGTTTAAAATAATAGCTACATATAGATCCGTTGGGGAATTTGGGACTACCCCATTGAAGGGTTAGTTGGGGATTTAATGCCGCATAAGCCAAACTTGACCAAGCCTCGCTAAACTTAAGACAATGTCAAGTAATTGTGAGAAAAAAGGATACAGAGGGAAAAGATCGTTCGGGCATCCATGGTTCGCGACTCTAATGTTTACCAGAAACAGTAAACCCCATGGGATAAAATTGATTTGGTTTATTGGGGTTTTATGGCGCAAGGGCCATATTTGGTCATGCTGCGCTCGACATAAGACATGCGATAACAAATAATAGACACACACAATGAAAATTTCACCGACACCGAATAGAAATACACCCTTGCAAGTACGATTTTTAGTTCTTTAATATTGAAGATTTTCAATATTCAAGTATTAACAGTCACATTTCTTGTGTTTAGAATTGCTTTAAAAAATAAACAGTGAAAAAGAGTCATCATTTGCTTCTAATTTTCTTTTACTTTCATAAATTATTAGCCAGATTTCCGTTTGTCCTCTGAACGTGGTGCAAAATCACGTGGTGTTGTCCTCGGGGATTGATCCTTGACCGTTGTTAATAGCCTACTGTGTTGCTCTAGTACGACGTTAATTAAAAATTACCATTACCAGATTTCCGTTTGAAACTAACCGTTGTGTTGCTCTAGTGCGATGTTAATTAAAATTACCATACCTTACCGTTCGAAACTAAACAACTTGGGGCTTGGGGATTCTAAGGTAGGTAGTTATTTTAATTAACGTCGTATTGGAGTAAAACAACTAGCTGTTGACGACGGTCCGGGATCAAACCCGAAGGGAAAGGTCCGAGGACACGTAATTTTGAACCACGGTCAGATGACGAGGTCACATCTAAGCTGGCACACCACTCTCCAAACTTTCACATCATGCCAATGTGAGGACATTTGAGACCACGACAGAATAAACATGCCCCGTACACGACGGTCTTTGATTGGATACGAAAACGTTGGGGTTTTATACGCAAGGGCCACATTTGGCCAGGCACAAGACTTACAATATCAAGTAATAGGCATACACATATATAAAAGAGAAGTACACCCAGGAAGGAAAGCAATTGACAGGAATTGAACCTGCGCCTACATCTCATAGGTTACTAGCAGAGTGGGCACCCACTGAGACCCTAAACCACTTAGGCCATCTTTCGAACAATAGCTGTGTAAAATATAACGGCAAATTAATGGATTTTGATTAGATTTCTGATAGATTGTAAAAGAATCAGTTCATGAAATTTTGTGGTAAAAATACAGTCCGATATTTTATAAGGAATGTTTAAAATTTCAAATTGTTAACAAAATATCAGTTCACAAACTTCACATAGGAGGCAGTTTTCGAACAATCTCCGTGTGAAATTTCAGAAAATTTCTTTTTATTTAACTTTTGATACTTTAATAAAAATTGGTTAGTATAAGTGCCATCTGACGAATTTTCTAATAAATTGTTTGTCGAATTTCTCAGTTCATGAATGTAAATACTAGTGAGAGAACTTTCCAACAATCGTATCTAAGGTCACTCAAAATGGGTTTTAGCTTGATTTCTGATAATGTATATTTGGGTGTAAACAGCAAAAATACCGTCTGAAGTTATAGTTAGTTTCAAACGCTTTACTTTCCATAAATTACTGCATTTGAATGTTTTGAGACTATTTCAAAACTCGGGAGAACTTTTAAATACTCGCCCTAAAATCTAAATTTGATAGATTCCTGATAGTTTGGTAAGAAAGTTAGTAAAAATGTCGTCTGGCTTCATAAAGCTTCTAATTAGCCTGATAGTTTCTCTAATTAGTTTCATAAAGTTTGCAATTTTCGTTGAGAAACAAAAAGGCCGATAACTTTCAAGCAATCAGCGTAGGGATTTAATTCGATTCCTGATGCTTTGGCAAGTGAATAAAAATACAGCCTGACTTTATAAAGCTTCTAAATTAGCTTTATGAATTGTGTTTGCCAGAAGTCACTTTAGAAACTTTTTTAAAAAACTCATGACAACTTTTTGCAATCGTTGTTAATCTTCCTTCACTTTCAAATGAGCTTAATTTAAATTGGTAGTTTGGTACGGGGTATTCGGAGTTGAAAAGTGAATCATGAAAAAGCACGTGACTTGTGGGAAAAGGATAAACAGGAAAAGAAATCAGAACTACCTGCATGTTGAGGATGAAGCACGATCGCCGAAACGGAGAAACTGAGTTCCGCTCGCTCGCCTTATCTGATGTCTCAACTACGATAGCTAAGAAATAAAATAAGTTGCGTTTAGCAGCGCCATCTATTGAGTCAGAAGATAACTAGCATTAGTTAAGGTATCTGTATCCCTTCGGAGACAATTTTCGAAATAATCTTGGAACTTAGATTCTTTGTAGATTTTGCTATTGATTTTAACAAGAAAAAAACCACATTATGGCAGGAACGATTGCGTTAATTTTTTTTTCTGAATAGAGGTAAAAATGTAAAAAGCAAACAAAAATACCTTTTACTCAAAACGTCATATTTAAAAAAATAGCTGACATTTTGCCATTTTGAAAAGTGAGTTATCTTCAAAAAAACATTGATTCAGATATTGAACTACAATTGTTTCTATTTTGTATTCAAACTAATTGTTTCTATTTTGTATTCAAACTAATTGTAGACTTTATTGTCAAACATCCCTGAAAAAGAACATGAAAAAAGAGTAAAATGCAAAAAATATTCAGGTATACACCCTGCTTAGTTTTTTAATGCACATATTTCTTAATTACATAATAGTTCAAACCCTACTTTATAATCTTCAGAGCATGTATAAAAAATTTCAAAATGATTTAATTGATGCATTCGAGATGTGTTTTGCGGAAGAAAAGCGAAAATTGCATTTCGAGAAAAAGCTTTAAAAAAACACTATAGGAAACCCCATGACAAATAAAGATGTCAATTCTCTTTTACTTTTTATATCTCTAGTTCTAATGGACGTAGAAGTAAAATCCAAAGTGATTTTAAGAGCTCGAGTTGTAGTATATGTAAAATTTTAAAAATGTGGAATTGGGTAAGGTAAGGTAATTTTAATTAACGTCGTACTAGAGCAACACAACGGGCTATTGACGACGGTCCGGGATCAGTCCCTTAAGGGAAAGATCCGAGGACAACACCTCGTAATTTTGAACCACGGTCAGATGACGAAGCAACACCTGAGCTGGCACCCCACTCTCCAAACTTCCACGCCAACCCAACGTGAGGACTTTCGGCCACGACAGATTTAAGGTGCACCAGCCGCCTCTACACCATACGCTTAAAAACATCCATGCCCGGACCTGGATTCGAACCAGGAACCTTCCGATCTAGAGGCTAACACCTTAACCACTATACCAGTTGGTCGGCAATGTGGAATTGGGGCGAAAATGGCGTTTTAAAGGTATGGCAGGTGGATACCTTAAATAGTAGTCGGGAACTCATTAACCCAAGAAGTGACATAGAAACATTATTTTAGCCCCCACCCCACCGAAAATATTGACAACTAATTCTTATCTCTTTGAAAGTTCGAATACCTTAGTGATTTTCTTTTTTCTTTTTGAAAACGAGTTATTAAATTAATTTACTGGAATTAGGGTCCAAGGGTTACCATATTATTCGTCTTTGACGCCGGTAGGTAGGTAGTTAAATAATGTCACTCCGTGTGTGTGGCATCACGTGTTTTTGGCGACGGTTCAGGATCAATCCGATGGGGAGAGATTCAATGAAAACGCCTCGTCATTTGAACCCCGGTCAGATGACGAGGTCAACACCTGAGTTGGCACCAAACCTCTTCACTACGCCAACGTGAGGACATTTAAGGTTAAGATAGATTAAACGTGCACCAGATCACCTGAAAACGACGGTCTTTGGCCCGTTAAGACCATATCAGATGACGAGGTCAACACCTGAGTTGACACCAAACCTCCTCTACGCCAATGTGAGGATATTTGAGGCTAAGTCAGATTAAACGTGCACCAGATCCCGTGTAAACGACAGTCTTTGGCTGGACTGAGTAAATAGTCGGAACGCATCAACCCAAGCAGAGACTTAGTAAAACGATGTTGTAGCCCCCCCCCCCTCGAAAAAAAAATATTAACTAACCCGGTATAGCTTTGAAAGTTAGAATGCCTTCATGGTTTTCTTTTTTTCTAAAGGAGAGTTATTAAATTAATTTACTGGCATTATGTTACCAGGGGGTTAGCATATTATTCGTCTTGGATATTTTTAAGTTGGCTTACTATGACCACTCTGACCCTGTGTTCAATAGACTCTGGATTCGGAAACTTTAAACCGTACGTCCCGGTCTTAACTTGCTCTAGTATAACAAAAGATTGACCGTAGAGCTACAAGACAACTTCTCTCGTGCAAAGATTATAGTAATCAGTACGCCATATCTTAGTATTTCAAGATCAATTTCCTTTGACGATTACCATTTTGAAAATTGATCGCTGAATTTCCATCAGCGTCATTATATGTAGAAAACTAGCAAAATTACCTGACCTCAATCAGGTTGAATTGGTTTAATTGAAAGTGACCAGAAAATAATTCATTTCCTCTTTCGTAGAAAAATGCCAAATCGTGTAAGTATGAGTAAAATAATTTTTTTACACCTTTTCGACATTTTTATAATTTCTATAACCTACTACACAAATCCTATACATCCATATACATTCATGTAATGCATTTCACATATATCGCACCTGCTAAAGGTACATATGGCACAAGGTGACTGTGTAAGGTAACTGCTTCAAAAGACAATTTTGAGAAGGATTAGGAATTACCTTTCTTAAGTTTCTTTTCTGTAAAATTGCTCAATGCAATTCATAGAAATAACGAATACTATAACCACTCATAATTACCTGCCAATATATTTTGATTTGTAGCGCTCTTTTTAGATTTCTCGCTACCATTAAGGGGAAAATAACAAATTAATTTGATGATATTTATCACGAAATTTGTTTTAAAAGTAAATATATTTTTCTTGAAAATTCAGTTTAGTGGAACGTACAATAAAAAGAACTTGTTTTAAAATTGAATGTCTTCAGTACAGGCAAAGCAATGGAAAATTATTACCATTTTTTAAAATGGTAAATAGTTTTGACCGCGTTGCTTCTAAAGAAATCAGTGTTTTAAAGAAACTTATATACGTTGCTTAATATAGCTTCAATTCGTAAAATAAACCAACACGACTTTCTGTCGCTATGACAAAGAGTTTGTAATATTTCAAAACTCCTAGTTGGGTTTTTTTTAATATTACCGCTCTTTCAATAATGGCAAAATTATACTTAAAATTGGTTTCATTCTAACCTACATGCCGCCTTAAATAGAATATTTTGCAATGATGTTGCGTGTGATGAAAATAAATTATAATAAATATTTAAAACAGAAAACAGGAACAAAACAAAATTTTGTGTTGCAAGAATAATTTTGCCAGGGCACTAAACCCGCATGAGAACAAAAGTAACTTTTGAAACTGTCTCTGGTCTCAACTCCAATGTTGTTTCCTCTTGTACCAATTGCAGGAATACTTTCTAGTGGGCATGACAGGGTGTCTTCAAAATTGAAACCATCACGGTGTCTTACGAAATTGTGAAGCAGACAGCATGCTTGGATAATGATGTCGTCCATATCAATACCAACATCGATTGGTCGATGAAGAATGCGCCATTTATTTGCTAATATGCCAAATCCGCATTCAACGTAACGCCGTGCTCTGGACAGTCTATAGTTAAAAAGTCTTTGCTGCCAAGTCAATTTCCTTGCAGGATACGGTCTCATGGCATTTTCACACATAGCAAAAGCTTCATCAGCTACAAAATCGTAGGGCATTGGTTGTCCAGACATATCGTTTGGCAAAGGTAGTCTCTGGGAAGTTTAAAGCTTGTTGGTAAATTTGTTTACTTAGCTTAGTTATTTTCAATATACAGTCAGTATCGGTTATATGCTCAGGGATCAAGAAAAATCCGACCATATAAGCGGGGTGCCCATATATGCGGAACAATACTACACTTTTTAATTATGGCAGGATTATATTGACCTCTATCAGAATATAGTGCTCATTCACAAATAATTAGACTTTTAAGAACATTTTAAAAATTAACCCGCAAAGTAAAAACTACAGTAAGAAATATACAAAATTTTTTTAGTGAAATTAATCAGCTTACTTTACCAATATTAGTACAGTACGCATACGTATGTGCATCCATATTTAATGCACTTATATCTACTATTATAAAAGGAAGTTTTTGTTTTTCTGTTTTTCGTTATCACAGTCCTGACGAATCTACGGCATTTAAAATAATGGGATTTGGCACACAGGTAGTCCGAATTTTTTGCAATATTTGGGTCGCGGCGACTTCTAAAATTCAATCTTGAGCATTTAAAAATTAATTTAATGGAATTTAATTATTATTGTTTTCTTTGGAATGGCAACAACATAAAAAATCGCAGATTCTAAATTTATTTTTTTTGTTTCCGTTTTTATTTTTAGCAGAGGAAAAATTTATCGACCGACTAAAAGAACACATAAACGTTCTTATTCAAGCACGTATGATCCAAATGAAACAAAATTTTCCTTTACTCATTTCGTCTCAATTTCAACGTACTTTTCAAACAGGGAGATATAACTTCAACCAATCAACAGACAAATGTCCAATTGTTGTGCTTGGGAATGAAGAGAATTGAAGGGGGAGGCAACGCGGACGATGATTCAACGCAAAAGAGAAATGGGGAGAAGGGGAGGAAAGTAAAGGAGTAAATTCAGGTCCTCTACGTGGTCGCGAAGACTTTTTTTTCTTCTGGTTATTCCCTGTGTTGCTCCCCGTCTCAAGAAATGTTACAAGAATTACTATTTTTCAAAAAAAAAAAAAAAACGATAACCTCATAGAAAAGATAAAAAAAACCGACCATATAACCGATAACCAGGAAAATAAAATGACTATATAAGCGGTGCGGTTTAACACATGTTCCCTATTAAGTGAAACGGTACTTTAGAAAACTGACCATATAAGCGGGTGACCATATAGCCGGTACTGACTGTATTTGAGTCTCCTTCATGGTCAAAAGATCCTACATCAATCTACAAAAATAGTTACAATAGAAAAAAACTTCTTTTAGTTAAAATATTCACTCCCTGAACCCCACGGTTTTATAATTCTTATATGTTTGCCTTCAATTGCCCCCAAGCAATGAGGGAAATTTGCCCTTCTTTCGTATTGATCACTGATTGACTTCCATTCTTCCACAGTTGGTTGTCTCGTGTACTCTCCTTTCATCATTTCGCAAATAGCTGTACGTGTATCTCGAATAATAGAAGAAATCGTTGAGCGACCAAGAAGGAATTAAAAGTGTAGTGAGCGAATCGAATTTTCCAGACGCCAAGTACATGAAAAAAAACGTGACCTTTATTTATTCATTTTAATCGATATAAAATATTCTTGGTTACATATTACGTCCTGAATAAAGTGTATCCATTATTGAAAGAAAGTGCGACATCCATGTTTTTCCTAACTAATGTTTTTTTTTTATTACTGATGTTTATCTTTGATTTTTTTCAACCCAGTTTTGAAATATCAATGTTTAACTTTCGATGTCGCATGCCTAAAAATAGTTTAGGAGTAGTGAGTATCTTGTAATTAATACCTGAAATGTTGCAGGAAAAGAAGTACAAAAAAAGATGGAAGAGCATGAAAGACAGCTTCTTGAAAAGTATCAAAAATGATATACGAAGAATAAGGTATGCAAGAAAGGCAAAGAAACCGTATGTATATCATAAGCAAATGACCTTTCTTCAAGCAGCTTATGAGCAAAGAGAGTAAGTACAGTAACACATTCAACCTCTGCCTTGTAACTCTTACTTTACAACAACAAAATACCCTCGTCGCAGCATCCTGAATAATTCCTTAAATTTTCCAAAACTGATCATAAGGGTTTTGTCTCCTTATTTTGTATAGAACCAGACCTGTTTCTTTAATATTTCATGACTTTTTTCTTTGATTAAGTTCTAACCATTTTGATTAATTTTTATGGGATCAATTTGCGTTAAACAATTTTTTAAGATCAGTTCAGAGTATAAATATTCAATGTTTCCTATTAAAACCATAATAAAATTAAAATACTTTATAAATTTCTATTTATTTTGTGAAAGTTTTCACATAAGCCATTTCCAAACCACTTTCTTAAGTTTTTGGATGGATTTTAATCCTTTGGAGGTTATTTGAATCTTTTTTTGTTAGGACTTTGGGAAACATGAATATCGAAGACGTGATCAATACTGAAGCACGTGAAACATCAGCAGTAGGAACAGAGAAACCAGATGTTATTTCTGGGCCATGTTCACGCATGCCAAACAAGCGGAAGTCAGATCCGTTCGAAAAAGAAATTCTTAATGACCTGAAGGCAAATTTCGAGCAGCAGCCCAAAAAATTAATTCAAGACCCAGATGAGGTGCTTCTGCTGTCCCAGTTGCCACAAAATTAAAAGATGAAACCAAGTGACAAGCTGCAATTTCAAGTTCAGTTTATGGAACTTATACAGAAGTTCAGCAATCGCAATTCGTTCGAGGGTCAATTCCTATGAACTCCATCCCCTGTAAACAGCGACCTGTCATTGACATCGGCCATGTCGAGGGTACCATCAACAGCTGATAGACAGAGAGAAGAAGATGTAGATTCATTTTTTTCCTTTTTTCATCTTTAAATTTATATAGTATTTGTAATTTTATAAAAAATAAACTGCATTGTAAAAATACTTTGTTGTCAAAAATTAGTACTCATCTTAAAGTTACTGCTAACTTTTCTTCTGCATTAATAGAGTCCCGCATTACAGAATCACTTTTTCTAATTGCATCTTCAACCTTAGATAATAGGGTTTCAAATGAAGATATCAACATTCTATCATACTCAAAAAACTTGTCTGGGTATCCTTTCAACTTACTATGTAGAAGTGTAAATTTTCCCTTTACTGATCCGTCACTTACAAGAGGATGTTCCCAGTACTTTCTTTGACGTCGACGACATCGTCGGCGAACAAGTAATAAAGCAAATAACATGTTAACAGCATTTTTTGTTATTGAAAATGGATTCATGTCGCACTGGAGAGCACAAACAAACGACTGAGCTCGCGTTAAAGAACACGCACGTGTGACCGGCTTGTGTAGATTTTCAAGCTGCGTTTAAACAGCATGAAAAAACGTGGCCGTACAGTTAGGTTGATGTCGAACAAAGAAACATTTAATATTGCATTCGCTAAATTAAAATATGATGTATCAAATAAAGATTATTGTATTCAAATTTAGGGAATACAATTTATGTGATACTTGTACAAACACAGAGAGAAAATCAGACATAGAACGAAAAGACGGACAAATAGATTAACACAACCAAGTTCAGTCACTAAATGTATAAAATTACTCACAGTATGAAAAGTTTTATGAAACTATATTCAACCATTTGGACGTAGCACGGGTACACACATACAGACACCAAACACGCAAGCGACGGATTTTGAAACAGAAGTGTCCAAAACGAATAGAAAAATTGAAATGGGTCGAAAATATTCAATGTGCAAACACTCCATTATTATTTATATACTAGACTAGCAGAATTGTTAGGGATGATTGATTAATTATCTTCCGTTTTCGTTAGTAAATTGTAATTCCTATCATCAAATTTAAAAACTAACATACTCTATAAGTTACACAATTGTTAAATACACAATTTTACAAGTATAAATAGATGTCTTTTAACATTTTATACTTTTGTAGAATTTAAATTTTTTGTAAAAAAGAAGTCTTTAGAGGTGTGACAATGTTACCCAGAATGCATAGAATAGTTCAGAGTAAGCATATACAGGGTGTTTCAGAAAGGAATCCGTAACTTTGAAATGACATAACTACGAAAGCGTGATATATAGAAATATGAAATAAGTGGTTCATTTGGGGAAGGGCAAAGTCTGAAATTTGAAATAGATCGGTTTAAAAATTAGTAATAACTTTGGTTAATAGATGATGCTGCAGTCTTTGTAAGCATGAAATACAGCTGAGAAGTAGCTATTTTTCAAACTTCTGTCTCTTCCACTGGCAAAACGTGGCAGGAAGTTTCGACACAACCTGTTGAAGGAGGAAATTCGAGTCATGAAATTTATTGGAACAACGAGGATGCACTAGACATTTCGTGGTTAATGCAAGATGGTGCCCGACCACACTGTACTTCTGCAGTGTTCATTTTCCTTGATGAATGCTTCAGTGACAGTCATTGCTCTAAATTATTCCTAAGAGACCGGCAACGGAATAGATTGGCCTCCATACTCCCTGCATCTCAATCCATGCAATTTCTTTCTCTGGGGCTATTTGAAGGACATTGTTTACTGTAAGTATCCTCAAACATTAGAACAGCTTGAACAGTTCATCTGTGAGGCATGTGTATCCATTTAAGTGCACCTATTGCAGCAAGTGGCTTCAAACTTCTCCTTTCGCTTACGTCAAGTGATTGCTGTTCAAGCTGGCCATTTTGAATTCATTGTAATGTGATTCGGCGCTTGTTTGCGAATAACAATTTGCACACTATTTAAAGGGGAAGATAATGAAGATTGTAGCGTCATCTATTATCCAAAGTTGTAACTATTTCTGTAAACCTGTCTATTTCAAACTCCAGGCCTGCTTATAAAACGTACCACTTGTTTCATCCTTCTCTCTATCACTGTTTCGTAGTTGTTTTATTTCAAAGTTAGGGAGTTCTGTCTGAAACACCTTGAAGTGCCACGTATGTCCTTTTAAAAACAAGAGTTTCCCAAAATTGTCATACAATGATTAAAAATGTTTTTTTAACTATTAAAACCATTATTTACCTTGATTACAGTTGTTGAACGAAAAACATGTAATTGAAGGACTTCATCCTTCTCTCTATCACTGTTTCGTAGTTGTTTTATTTCAAAGTTAGGGAGTTCTGTCTGAAACACCTTGAAGTGCCACGTATGTCCTTTTAAAAACAAGAGTTTCCCAAAATTGTCATACAATGATTAAAAATGTTTTTTTAACTATTAAAACCATTATTTACCTTGATTACAGTTGTTGAACGAAAAACATGTAATTGAAAATCCAGAAATATATCTTAAAATAGATTTTTTAAAAAGCTTCGAACGAAAATTAATGAGTGTTATTTGTTTTTTCACAACAAAATATAATTTCTTGGAATATAACGCGGACAAAAATTTTAAAAAGCAAAAGATAAAAAAAATACCATGGTTGTCATATTATCTACAAGTCCTATTTTAAAAGGTCTTACTCTGTGTATTTTATTTACAATATGTGTTATTCTCCTTATCGTCTGTTTCAAATATTCAGAAATTTGTTTTGCTTCGTAAAGAAAAAAATAAGGTTCAAAATGTGAATAAAGTATTCGAATTTAAATTCCGTAAAAATAGTTCTTGGAAGAAAAAAAATTGATTTTGATCAGCACTGGTAAATCAAACAATTGCAGTACTTAATATACCTACCAGCTACTCTAAAACTATTAAATTATGGTTGATTTAAGTATAGTTACTCACATGTTTTGAAACTTGCTAAATATATAAACGAAGAAATTTTAAATAATGTATTCACTAAACTTAAATATGGTGTATCAAATATAGAACACTAGCAGTACCCGCACGGCATTGCCCGTGAAAGCATTCTTGCCATGTCCTTACTGATACTGAAAACATTAAAAAGAAAAAATAATCATTTAAAGAATGAGTCCCATTTTCCCCGACATGACCCGGGCATGTCGCCTCATTCCTTGCAACCTCACTTATCCACAAAATTGCAAAAATGATACAAATTCAAAAGTAAGTTATGCTTTTAAAAAGTGTTAACGATAAATAAGTCAGAACCAAGTGAAACAGTAGTAAACAAAATTACATAGAGGATAAAACTTCAGAAATTTGATTAAATCTTTGCTATGCTTTTAAAAAGTCTTAACGCTAAACCTCATTGATTTAGAAGAAGCAAATGAATGACTATGTCAGCAAAAGCAAAACCAAATGTAATACGTTTAGTAGAAAAATAAAAATTTTCAACGAAAAGTAATTATTTTTAACAAAGTAATAAGCTTTAAAGGAAATAATTAGTTTTAACGTAATGGATTTAGCCGGGAGCCACTACACTTCGGAGCGGGGCACTTTTCGCTCAATAATTCCGATTTATATATAAACAACCCTAATTCTCTAGGAAATTCAACCGAAGTTGCTTATCCAGACATAAACGAACACAAAATTAACGATTAGGCACTCCCTCACTTCCAAAAGTTTGCCTACCAGCAGAAAAAAAAAGCTGCGAATATCTGCGAGTAATTAAGAATACCCTTAAACTTATCAACAACACTAAATGCAGAAGGTATGTTGAAATAAGGAAAGAAAAAAGCAAGAAACAATATTGGACGAGATTGGACCAGTGACGTAATTGGACAATCGTCATGCACTGCAGCAGAGAGTGGTGCTGAGAAAAGAAGAACCGCGCAGGGAAAAAAGAATAAATAAAACGAAAAGCTAATAAATAAATTTTTAAAATTTCAGATTAAATTTTAAAATTTGGGCTTGAAGGTGCAGTTTCCTTTGGGACTACCTGTGTGCCAAATTTCATAGTTGTAAGAGCAATAGATTCGTCTGGGCACCTCACATACACAAAAAAATACTTCATTTTATTATAGTAGAGATTGTATTAACATGTGTTAAAATAATTTTATGTTATACTTGTGAACAAACAAGCAGACACAAAATTGAACGTAGAATGGCAAGACGGACAGACTAACGCAACTAAGTTCAGTCACTAAATGAATGTAAGTACTCACAGAATGCAAAGTTTCACGAAAGGATATTCAACCGTTTGGATTTAACATGGGCACACACCATACAGACAATCACCAAACGCGCAAGACTCGGATTTTGCATCAGAAGTGTCCAAAACGGATAGAAAATTCGAAATGGGTTGAAAGTATTCAATGTATGTACAAACACTCCGTTCTTATTTATATAGACTTCAATCTTGTGTAACAAGTAATACTGTTATTTCAAACTAACATCAACACTGAAGTTATTCTCTTTTTACCAAAGTAATTTTGGAGGCCGCTGTAACTCAGGTGTGCCCTCGTTGTCTGGCCGTGGTTCAAAATTACAAGGCGTTGTCCTTGGATCTTTCTCATCGAAATTGATCCCAGACCGTTGTATTGCTCCAGTGCGACGTTAATGGACACCAGAATGATACAAGTTCTGATGTTGCTTAACAATAAGCTGGAAGTGCAACGGATTATAACTGGAGGGCTGCAAGTTTGAAACTAGGTCCAAATAAAGACCGTCGGGTACACGGAAGGCTGGTGTACGTATAATTTGTCGTGGCATTAAATGTCCTCTTTTTGGCGTGGGGTAGAGGCTTGGAGAGTGGGGTGTCAGCTCAGGTGTGACCTTGTTATCTGACCGTGGTTCAAAATTACGTGTTTTCCTCCGATCTTTCCCTTGGGGATTGATCCTGGACCGTCACCCATAGTTCGTTATGTTGCTCTAGTCTTTAGATAATAAAAGAGAAGTCTATCGTCACTACTTCCTGTCTGAAGATTACATGTTTGATATTAAACAGTTCCCTTATGTCTCGTTGATTATTATAATTTAAATTTAAGTCTTCCGGGATTTAGTATAATATCAAAGGGCAAGGGGGGGGGGAGATACGTGCAGTGGTAATTTTAAGAAATTGTAGCGGATAGATCTTAACTTCAATCGTCAAAAAATTCTTATCCACGCTGACAGGTTGGTACACGTCCTCATAGGTTCTATTACTAAAAGTCTTTTCATGTGTGAGCTGATAGTCAAATATGTTTCAAACCTTTCCTATTATAATCATATCGAAGAATCATAATTATCGTTTGTTGAGGAAAACCCCAAAACGGCTGTTGAGGCTATCCCACCTAAATAAGTTTTCAAATCGGTAAATATACCAATTTTAGTAAAAGAATAGTAAAAGTTTCTAATTTTGTTTCTCTCCACACAAATAACAAATTTAGGACGATTGACACAGCATTACACACTTCACTATCTACCACACAAAAAAATTAATGCAGCTTTACACAAGCTCTTACATTTACAAATAATTTTGTATTAGCATAGCAATTTGATTTTTGAGATTAACTTCCATGATAGTTAAAACTACTAATTCCTGGCAAAGAGAAATTTGATGGGACTAATGTCTGGTCAAAGGTAGTGTAGCATTTGGTCAAATCTTTAAACTCTCGTTAGTACAAGAATGATCTGTAAATATATACTAATTACATTTCGGTCTGATTGGTAATGTGTCCTCCAGAAAATTCTCTTCGATTTCTACATTTTTGCCATCACCATAGAAATGCACACTCACACATTCACTATGTCATAAGATGTTGTTGTCGCGGTAGCCCTGTTGAAAGAGCTGCGTATTAGCAACCGGTGGGTTGCGAGTTGGAATCCAACTAAAGACCGTCGTGTACGTTAAATCTGTCATGGCCTCAAATGTCCTCGTGTTGGCGTGGTGTGGAAGCTTGGAGGGTGGGTGTCAGCTCAGTTGTAATCTCGTTATCTGACCGTGGTTCAAAATTTGGATGTCCTAGGATGTTTCCCTTCTGGATTAATCCCAGACCGTCGCCAATAGCACGTGTTGCTCCAGTGTGACGTTAATAACTACCTACCTTCCAGAAAATTATTACCGGTACATATTTTGCTTATAGCGCCATCACAACCACACTTTATAATTATATGTATGTTCCCATCTTAGACCAAATCAGTCCCAAGGACTTGAACTACACGTAAAGATATCTGTGGTCAATGAATGGCTAGCTGTGCCTCAGCTGCAGTTTCCTTGATAATGATCCGGAAAGGGTAATATAACTGTTTATAGCTGCTTAACTTTACTTTTAAGGGATGTAATTTAAAGTTGATGTGCTTTACTTGACGTATAATTGCATAATGGTGTGTGGAAAGATGGCGTCAACTACACTACAATAATGGACTGGACAGCAAGATGTGATGGTATAAGTGAAAGAATACATGCTTTAATAGGGGAATGGTTCCCCACCTGCTGCAACTACACTATCAATCCTTCTGGGCATACTTTCAAGAAGGTTTTGATACACAGCTATGGGTATTTTTGTCCATTCCTGCTGCTAGAATGTCGCCAGCTCAGCTGTCGATTTCGAACGTGGTTCCCTGGTCCGTAAGCGTCGCTCTAACTCGTCCCACAAATGTTCTATGGGATTTAGGTCGGGACTCTGAGCAGGCCAGGGATGACGTTTTACATCCATATCTCGATACCACTGCTTGACAGAGGCTGCAACATGACATGGAGCGTTGTCGTCCTGGAAGTAACATTCGTTGATTCCATACAATTTCCAGAGCCTAGAAAGAACCCGATTGTCCAAAATGTTCATGTAGGGGTCGGCGTTCAATTTTCCAGGAACAACAACATACAAAGGTCCCATTCCATACCACGAAAAACACCCCCAGACAAGTAGTCGGATTTTATGCAAATCCGCTGGCGTCCGGTCAATTATTGTAGGGTAGTCTATTAAAGCAAGCGCTGATTTTCAGATGATTTCACTGCCTTTTTAATAAGACTTACGTGCGATTTTATTATTCTCTTTTAGGGAAAGCAACTGAGAGATCTTTGACGAATGAAGCGGAATATTTTTCCTGTTTTCCGTGATTTTACTTCAGTGGCCATCGAAAATTCTTGACTAATTATCTCTTAGGTTTGTGACTCTTCGTTTTTTGGATTTCGAACTGCAGATTTGAAAAAAAAAATTACGCTTTCCAGGACTATTTGTCAAGTTATTTTGTGAATTACTTGATGGATCGTTAATCACGTACTGTGAAAAAATAAGATTTTCCTGAAACCAATAACATTTATTTGTCAGGAATTGCTCTCTGCCTCGACACTTTATTCCACGTTTGCACAATTCTATGGTTGAAAAAAACACTTGAATTTTCCCTTTAATGCTATTTAAAACATATGGGTGGGGATATTTTAATTAACGTCACACTGAAGCAAGACAACGGGCTATTGGCAAGAGTCTGGGATCAATCTCGATTGACAACACAACGTAATTTTGAACCATGGTCAGTTGATGAGAATACCTGAGATGGATGAGTCAAATGATGAGAACACCTCTCCAAATTTCTATATCACGTTAACGAGAGGACATTTGAGGCCACGAAACAATTAACGTGTATCAACTTCCTTTGTACACGCACGGTGGTCTTTGGTTGGATTCAAACTCGCAACCCTCCGGTTGCTAATACGTTACTCTTCCAATCAAGCTACCGTGGTCCTCTAGCATTGGACAAGTAAATACTTTTGTCTCATCAAAGAATCGTCTTTTTTCGTAAAATGTTTTGAAGAAAGCTTTAAGAGATGAACTTGATTTATTTTTGAAATCAACCACGTTACACTGAAGAGCCTTGGTAGGCCTCCCACTTGAGCGTTTAGCTGCAGTAATACGATGTGGCAATGGACCCCCACGAAAGGTTGAGGAAATAATCTCTAGGCAGTGCACTGCCTGCAGAGCTGTCCATAATTCTGCTGTATTCCGAGGTGTAGGATATCTATGTTCCACTTAGTGTTGTATGGCATCCCACGTGTATTCGATAACATTAAGAGCATTTAAGTAGGAGTGGCAAGACCCAAAACTCAGATGTGTTCTTCTAATCAAAATTGGGTGTTTACACATTTGTGTGGCGTCGCGTTGTTGTGTAAGAGGCTGAGCCCATCAGAATGAACGCAGGATATGAACGGAATAACTAGTCAGAAAGGATGCACATATAACGCTCACATGTCAGAGACGCTTATAGACGTACTAGGTAATTTGGTAATTTTTAGTTAACGTCGTACTAGAGCAACACAACGGGCTATTGACGACGGTCCGGGATCAGTCCCTTAAGGGAAAGATTAGCTTACAATATCCTAAATAAGCAAGGCCAGTCATCCATATTTATTTGTTTTGCTTTCCTTGGCTGGATTTGTTTGAGCGCAGGAATCTGTGATTTCTGGAACACGATCAAGGTCAAATTCGTATGGGAAAAAATGTAAAAGTTATAATTTAAAAATTATTTATTTAAAGACAATCATATTTTTAGGTATCGATCTAATGTGAAATTTTCCGCAGGTTTCAATGGTAATGGTAATTTTAGTTAACGTCGTACAAGAGCAACACAACGGGCTATTGACGTAGGTCCGGGATCAGTCCCTTAAGGGAAAGATCCGAGGACAACACCTCGTAATTTTGAACCACGGTCAGATGACGAAGCAACACCTGAGCTGGCACCCCACTCTCCAAACTTCCACGCCAACCCAACGTATAGAAGTACTAGGAGTCTCTTTAAATGCCAGCGAAATACCTCTAAGACAAAAAAGTTGCACCTGGAATTAGTAGACCGGTATAAATGAAATTTGGTGGAACGGTACATCTGCGTTGCATATGTAAATGATCAAATTTTCAGGATCGTTTCAGCATGAGCCACGCGCATGGCAGCTCTCAAACACGCTGCATACCGTTGCATAAAAAGACATCCAGTAGCGCAGCAAATTCATTTCGACTAATGCTGTTATGTTGGTAACATCGTTTCTCATTGACTTATTCCTCGGAAAAAAGTTTACGAGCAATTTAAGCAACAGGGAGAGTTTGACAGAGACCGAGTAATTGGCCTCCGAGAAGATGGATGGTCTAATCGACGGATTGCGCAACATATTGGTTGTAGTGATGTTACTGTTGCACGCTGTTGGCAGCGGTGGATACAACAAGGCACATGCCAGCGTCAACTAGGCTCAGGAAGGCCTAGAGTAAACGGATCGAGAGAGGATCGACGTGTTGAAAGACATGCGCGTACTGATCCAACAGTCACTGTTGCAGACATCGACGGGCAGTGGAAACCTCTCACGATCATCAATAAGTGATCGCACCATTTGTCGACAGCTTCACGACGTGGGACTAAACTCATGTAGACCGTTACGACGATTGACTCTAACAGTATTGCTTCACCGTCAAAGACTGGAATGGTGTTGTGCCAGACGGACATGGGACGTCGAATGGCATCGAGTGGTGTGTTCTCTGACGAATCCCGCTTCTGTCTTGGTGAAGACGCCAATCGAATCCTAGTGTGGAGGCAACGTGGTCAACGCCGATTCATGGCTTGTTGTGCAGTGTCACACTTCCAGAAGACCTGGTGTCATAGGATGGGGTGCAATTGAGTGTGATGCCAAATCACCTTTAGTATTCGTTACGGTTTCTTTGACAAGCCAGCATTACGTACAATAAATTTTACAGCCAGTTACGCTTCGATTCCTGAACTCCCAGGTTCACCCTCTTTTTCAACAAGACAATGCTCGACCCCATATTGCTGCCTTCTAGAGCTTATCTACGACACAATGATACCTTACCATGGCTGGCATACTCATCGAACCTGTCCCCGATCGAGAATCTATGAGATGCTATTCGACGAGATGTCACCACTTTAACCGTACCGTGTAATCTGCTTTAAGTACGTGACCGGCTTCAAGCAGCATGGAATGGACTGTTGCGGGACTTCATAAAGAGCCTCTATGGCTCGCTACCAAGGCGCTTGGAATGCTGCTTTAGGAATAATGGTGGTCATACGCCATACTGAATGATACCACTGTTTTTAATTTATCTCAATAAAGTTTGCATATTTCAGTCTCAAATTTTAATCATTTTCTCATTCATAAAAGCACTTTACCAACCTTGTAAAAATTTCATTGCTTTCTGACAATTCCTTCAAGGTGCAACTTTTTGTTGTCTTAGAGTGTAAATTCCATACCATAACTAACCTGTACAATCCCTTGTTGACATGTGAGATCCATGAGGTTTTGACATTTTTTCTTGTCACAGGTCCTTCCATATGTCTGAAACAGCTGGAAACGATACTAGTCAGACCAATTACGCAATTCCAGTCATCAAGTGTCCAGTGATGGTGTCCTCGAGCACAGACGAGGCTCATAGCTGTGAATCTTCAAAGAAAATTGACAAAATTTTCGAAAACTCACCAAAATTTTGAAAGTAGGAGCTTTTGACTATTTTCCTTAAAACCATACACTTAGTCACAAAGGTTGGTTGGAGTTTTATGACACAAGGGCCATATTTGACCTTGTTGCGCCAGACGCAAGACACACAATGAAAGTTTTACTCATAAGAGAAATACACCCAAGAAGGAAGGCCCCTGACAGGAATCGTACTTGCGCCGCCTCGCCAAGGTTCAAAAATAGCAGCAAAAAGTCGCGTATGCATCCTTGCGATTAAAAGTAGAATTAAACTATCGTGATTAGTAAAAGGTATTTTTTTAATTAACGTCACACTGGAGCAACACAACGAGCTATTGAAGGTGGTTCGGGGGTCAAACCCGAAAGAAAGATCCGAGGTCCGTAATTTAGAACCATGGTCAGATGACCTGAGCTGGCACTCCACTCTCCAACTTCCACACTACCCCAAAGTGAAAACATTTGACAGGACAGATTTAACGTGCACCAGCCCCCTATGTAAACAACGGTCTTTGGTTGGATTCGAACTCGCAGCCCTCTGATTTCTAGTCGTTGCTCTTCCAACCGAGCTACCGCGGGCCCATAAGTAATAGAAGCCATAAATGCGTTACACGCAGTGGCACTCTCTTCTAACCCTCCTGGTGGTTGTCTCGAAGTATCTCGTCATTAGCAAAACTGACCAGATCTGTCTCATCAAAAGAAGAAATGACATGATCTTGATCTCGCCATCATCTAAAAACGAAAATATCTTTATCATACGGAATTCAATCGACTCTTGATAACACTATCTCGTCTTCAGCAAAATTGGTCAGATCTCGGTGGACGAGATATCTTGTAGAAACCATTTGGAGTGTGTACTAATTTTTAAACAACAAAGTGTACTATTTTTATAAACAACAACATATAGTGTACTATTTTTATAAAAACATAACATAGTGAGAGGATTGGTGGTGGTAGTAGGTATGGATGTTGTGGATGAGTTGAAGTGGTTCCTTACTTACTAAAGTATTAGCAAGAGGACTTCAATTGCAATAACCCTAGGTTTCCCATAAAATGATTAAGGTGATTTTCTTTTTTTACAAAAGAACAAGAGACAAGATAATATATTGATACGACCTGTGGTCCTTGAGATGACTCTATCTAAAATTGCTTCCAGTATTGAGGAGACCTTTTTTTTTTCTTCTGAGGAAACCGGATTCGAACTTGAAGATGAATGAGGGTATCTCCCTTGAAATGTATTAGAAATGCAATGGGGACAGTGGAAGCGACGGCCACTTCCCAGTGTTTAGTTACAAGGAGAAATAATAGGATTTGGCTGGTGATGTTGAAGACACATAATCAAAAAGTAGATGATTGAGAGAGGAATCACTTCTTTTATTCAATTATGAAGAGGACTTTCTGTTACTTCTGCTTCACATCAGCGGGAGTCCATGCGTCCCTCTATTGTTGTGGTTTTGAAGGGGTAGGTGCATTGCCCAAACAAGACAATTTCTTGTATCGTGGTTCCTGTCGGAGTAGGGTCTCGAAGGAGGGGATACACGGAAATTTGAAGATGAAACTGTACTTGAACCAGGAGTCCTGGGAGACAACACTCCAACCAGAAATTGAAAAAAAGGGTTGGAGGTAACTGCAGAATCAATATTGAGAATTATTGAATGAAGGAAAGCGAAAAACAATGGACCCCGGACCAGCCAGGAAGATTAGATGGTTGAAAGGGATGTTCCACAGGAGATGATTCCGGTCCCTCGTTCAAAAACGCTTCCCTTCGATTCTCTGATCCTAGCAGTCACCCCGAACAATCCAAGCAGAAATTATCTACGTCTCTTGACGTTGGTGAAAAGTGAGAGTCTGAGGAAAATCACGCCAACACCTGTATTTATGGGATGAATGAAAACTGCGATTTTGTTGCCAATTATGTTGCCAAAATTCCATTTATGATGGTTTATCTCCATCCGAAATCCAGCCAGAAACCGCCAAGTGGCAACCCCACTTTGCGTCCTTTCTGGGTCTGAATGAATGAAATTGAATAAAGAGGATTATAAAATCAATCCTTCATCATATCGACTAGAAACAACTATCAAAATGACCATAAGGTCTTAAAGCACATTTTGACAGATGTTCAGAAGTCGTACGATCAAAATTGATGAAGTTAATTACCCTTTTGATAATTGGATCTATGAATGAAAGGTGGCAAGGGGTTGACCCCTAAATTTGCCCACTTTTTCTCGGAATCGGCCGTCTCTTCGACCGTTGTGGGAAGAAGGAATGCAAAGGAATTGTAGCCTGTAGCACTGTACTTTTCCGTTGGGAGAATGAGTGAGTTTCAGAAAGCGTTCTTTTCGGTGAGTTCAGGGGGTGAATCCATGAAAATTGGTGTTGTCTGTGTAATTTTTAGGTTCGTTGTAGGTGCGGTGATGATTATGAATGTAACGTTTTCAATTAACGTTACATCCTCCCCAAAGACACGGAAAGAAAACAATTTTGGAGGGGGGGGGTGATGATGATGAACGCATGAACCCAAGCATGATCGTGAGGTGAGCAACATAAGTAAATACAGGGGGTTACAAAAAGATGCGACATGTGCATCATTTGTTCAGTTCCATGTGCTGAGTGAAAGGATTGACAAAAATAATGGCATATATTGGCAGGCCCTGATTTACCATTAGGCCCGTGAGGCACGGGCCTAGGGCCCCCATAATTTAGAGGGCCCCTAAGTTTCAAAAGTATCTAAAATTATAAAAAGTTTTTAAGTAGTTACATAAATTATTGGGTATTTACGTAAATGAACGTCGACCGTTTCCCCCACTATCACATTCTTGTAATTACATTAATTATCTAACTATTATGTTTTTTATTTCCATCTGCTTTATTTTGTTTTGCCAAGAGTTATAAGTAATGTCACGATTTTCTCAAACTTTTTGGTGACATCTGTGAAACGGTCAACAGTCAAATACGTAAGTACCAATTATTGTTATAGAATTAGTTTTTGTGATGAACAAATAATATGAGGGAGGGGCCCCTTCCTGCGTGTTGTGCCTACTATACCAAATTTTCTAAATCGGGCCCTGTATATTGGTAACAATAAGATAAACACAATAAAGTACAACATACTTGGCATAAGTGGCAGGCAGTGGGCAAGACAACGTGAGTGGCAAAAATTTGTTGTAATAATGTAGCCTGTATGTATTACAACAATCCAGTGAAGCAAATACCTTGCTAAAATTTATGCGTAAACTTGACACCGCGACAAGCCTGCTTAAAAGGAAAACAATTAAAAGGATATGTTGAAAAAAATTTTTAAATGATGGAAACTACATTACCAACAATGAAAGCGATGAGCGGTTCCACGAGGGAAATCTGGCCAGGTGACTCTGCATGGAACTTTGTACGACCAGCGTACAGTGCATAACGCAGTAATTGCCTGTAATGTATGGTGAATGATGATAAGAATTTTAGATCAGATTTTGATTTCCATCTAAATGATTTGTAGAAAGAAAAGTTGAATCGAAATGGGCTCACTAATAAGCATGACTGGTCGCATAGTGTAGTGTTTACATAAAAATGCAAAAAATTGGGAATATTTGGTAATTAGTCTGCACATGCGCATGTTATTAAAACACAGTTCAGTGATTCACTAATAGTTAAAAATTTTAGATAAACCATGAGGTAGTGAACCTTGAAAATATAATTAAAGTATGCACATACACAAACCATGGAGTTGGTAACTCCAAATTTGCATTAGAGGTGGTCGATAAAAACAGCTTTGGTATATAGATATGAATTAACACATTGGCAACAACATTGTCCACAGAACGCAATTCATATATAATGATTTTGGCATAAAAAAAACACACGTATATCTGTTGAAGCCACTGGCATTTTAGTTCAGTGTTCAGGTAAGCACATGAAAGAACTATCTTTTGCACATGAAAACTCTGTTTTCCTAAGCCACTGGTATTTTCTTCAGTACTTAGTTAACAATATAAGATGACTTTGGTGTATCAACTTACGAGTTGCTGGCATTTTCCTCAGCACTCATGTGACAACTTAAAAAGTTATTGTTTACACAGAAACAATAAGTAATGTCCTATAACGTTTCGTTGCCAAACATAAAACAACAATATGCCAAATTCTAAACAATACACATGTACTATTCATAAAAAGAAATACCAGTGCCACTTCAAATTTTGTCGTATTTTTGATTGACTGTAATTTACATAAAAAGTAAACTCTTCACAGTCAAACAATTACTGCCTGTAGCCAAGAATTAATAATGCCAATTGACACATAATGTTGTAAAAAAAAACGTATATAAAGATACATTTGCCATTAATAAAAACAAAAATTGATATACCAAAGGAAGAACAAAATTTATGCTAATAGCATAATATGTATGTAATACAACAATTCAAAATTAATGTCCATTATGAAAAATGTTTAAAATTGTTGGTACTAAGTATGGGTTAAATATGTGAAACATATAGTTGTACCAGGAACGTATATAGGAGGGTTTGGTGGTGACATTACGAAACAAACTAAAATGTCACAACAGTCACATGCCCATAATTGTAATATCAGTAATGACCTAAAATGAGGACGTAAGTACCTCGGACATTAAATTTTTGTTAAAAGGGTAAAATAAAATATACATATTTTATTTTAAACAGTATTTGGTAAAAATGGATTACGCAGATGATTTGGTACAAAGATATGCCAAATGACTTTGTGTCAACTTTAACAAGTAAAAGTTAGTATTTGGTGTTATTTTCACCTCTGCATTACACCTTTTTGCAAAAGTGACAAGAACACGATGGGTGTGATTGATTGTTGCAAACATTTTGTTTGAACACACGACATATACACAAACTTAAAGTACCAAAAGTTACAATTCAATGTAATAACTGTTGAAAAATGACAACATTATTTGTGTGAATAAAACATGGTACTGACATGTAAATAATGTCCAACATTTGAGTTATAAGGGCGGGTAGTGTGCAAAAACCATATGGTGTTTAACGGTTTTAGAAATTGTAATCTTGAAAGTAAAGCCACTTGATGTAGCGTATGATATCGTTCACGAACATAATTGCTTACCATTGATTGATAAGTATGATATTATGACATGATAATGTAAATGACGGTAAAAATTGCACAAATTGATTGCACAGCCCTTGTACAATATGTACAACCAAACGTTGCGAAAGAAAAAATGATTGTGAAAATAATATACAAATGTTATAGTGTGTAATCATCGAGATAGCTGCTGGATTTAAAAAAACGAGGGGTAAAAGTAGACTCATATCTCGATGACTGCAGTCATAACATTATCCAGATCACAACTTCTGGAACGTGCGTGGTCTCAGGTTATATGGTGCAGATGCATGCCCATTTCCTGACGATGATTGATCGTGATTGATCTCAATATTTTCCGTAGTATGACTCAAGTGTGTTAGGCGTGGAGGAGCAAGAACTAATCTATCAATGTGAATTTTAAAAGGTTTTCCGTTGGATTTTGTAATTCTTTGAATTGTGTGAAACAATGACGGGTGAATTTATTTTTGTAATAGTGTAGGGACCTTCATATTTTGGTCTATATTTATCTTTGGATTTTAAGTAAACATTGTCATTTATTTGAAAGATTCTGGTTTTTGAATGTGGAGCTTGTCGTTGATAATTTGTTTGTTGGCTCTTCTGATTGTTATAGAATACTTTTCTATATACTTCTTGTAGAGCATCCAGAATTTGTACTAGGGAATAAGACTGTGACAAATTTTTTTTGAAGATTAACACTTTGATCATATGTATCGGTAATTAAGGAGAGATGTCTACCAAAGTGTACTAGATTGGGGGAATATCCAGTTGATTGATGAAATGCGCCATTATAGAGATTTTGGTGTATTCTGACTGCATTGTAGAATTTATGTCCTTGGCTTTGAAGAGCCGAAATTGTGGATTTGATTGACGTGTTAATTCTTTCACTAATGGCATTGGCTTGTGGTCTACCGGATGTGGTGTGACATAATTTTATGCCTAGAGTTGAATTAAAGGTTTCGAAAATGTCAGAAGTGAATTGGGTACCCAGATCCGTTAGGATAATGGCAGGTCTTCCATGGGTAGAAATATATGAGAAAAGAGAATTTATGACAGCATTTGATGTTATATTCATCAATGGGTACAGTTCAAGATGTCTGGAAAAATGGTCAATTATAGTTAAGATGTGCTGACCGCTGGGAAATGGACCTACTAAATCCATTGAAATAACATCACCTGGATGTTTGGGTTTCATGGTGGGCTGAAAAGGTGCAGGGGGAATTGTATGTGGTTTCGATGTGATGCAGACTGTGCAGGACGCAACAAAGTTTTGTGTGTCAATATACATGCCTGACCAATAGTATCTAAGAGTAATGTACTCATATGTTTTTGAGATTCCAAAATGGGGAAGATGTGCTATTCTTAAAACTTTTTGTTGTAGGGATTTTGGGACGACAATTGTTGGTTGTTCTGAATCTTGGTTATCTCTAGTTTTGTCACTTTTGATGTGCATCAAGAGTTTTGTGTCAGGGTTAATGAAGTATTTGACATGGTTTTGTGAAATTTTCCGGTTCATGATCTGATTGTAAATAAGGGATGTGTCCTTATCGGTGAGTTGTTCTCGAAGTAGGGTAGCATTAGAAATTTCAAGGAGTGGATCAACAACTGCTTTTGGAACCGTAGCAATTAGGTTGCACATTTGGGTTTCTACACTGTGTATATTTTTTACACTGATTGGGTTGGTTTGTACAATGGGCAGAGGTTCATTTGAGTGGATGATATTTGGGTTGTTGAGTAAATCATCTTGTTGTGGGGGTTCTTCAAGTCTAGAGAAGTAGTCTGGTAGGAGATTGGTTTTGCCAGGTACATGTTTGAATGTAAATGAATATTCACTGAGTAGTAATAACCAACGTGTAGTGATGTCTGCAGGAGAAGTGGTTCTTTTATAATGCTGAAGGGGTTTGCTGTCTGATAAAATGACAAAGGATCTGGCATATAAATAGTATTTGAATGATTCGACAGCTTTTACAATGGCCATGAGTTCAAGCTTAATTGCAGGTTATTTTGATTCAGAATCTGATAATGACTTGGAGTAGTATGAAATGGGGGATAATTTACCATCAAATTCTTGCAAGAGCACAGCAGATATGGCATGTTTTGAAGCATCAGTGTTTAAGAAAAAGGTTTTCTCCCAATCTGGTTGTTTAACAAATGGTTGTTTGAAAAAGATTGATTGTAGTGATTGGGAATGTGTTATTACATTCCTCTGACCAGTAAAAGTGTGATGAAGGACAAGTGATTTTGATTAGAGGGTGTACAAGTTTAGCGTAATTTGGGATGAGATGCCTATAGAATCCGCATAAACCAACAAATCGCTTCACATGTTTTTTGTTCTTTGGAGTTGGAAAAGATTTGATTTTAACAACGTTTGAGTTGATTGGGGTGATGACATGATCTGAAATATTGAATCCTAGGTAGTTGATTGTCCGTTGGTGGAAAGAGCATTTTGTTGCAAACAAGGTTAAGTTGTGTGACTTTAGAATTGACAGTAATTTGTCTAACTTCTCACAAGATTCATTGAATGAGTTTGAACAGATGATTATGTCATCTTGATAAGCAAAAACACCAGGGATAATTTCAAGTATAGAATCCATTAAAGCTTGAAATATAGATGCAGCAGTCTTAAGACCAAAGGGTAATCTATTTTGACGATAAGTGCCAAAAGGGGTTGTGAAAGCAAGTCGGTCTCTGTATTCTTCCGGTAAATTTATCTGCATGTAAGCCTGTTGCATGTCTAAAGTGGAGAAGTAGTTGAATTGTGCAATGTTCGAAATTATAGTTTGGATTTTTGGAAGAGGGTAGGAAGAGAGTGTAACAAAATTGAATTAATTACACGTAAATCGAGGGCTAAACGATATTTTTGAATACCAGATGAATCAACTTTCTTTTTAACAAGTAACATAGGAGAGGCCCATTCTGAAATATTTCGTGAAATCAATCCAGCCTCAACCATTTCATCTAACTGTGTTTTAGCTGTAGATGAAAGAGCAGCGGGAATAGGGAAAGGTAGTGTTTTGATCGGAAAGTTGCTTGTGAATTGCAAGTTGGGAACAATAGCATCTGTGTGTCCCATGGATTTCAAAGTTTTGGAAAAAGCCATCTTGTGTTTGGCTAGTAAGTCCTTAATTTTAAATTGTTCGTCATGAGTTAAATGTGCTAGGTCAAAATCCGTAACATCAAATTCACTATGTCGCAGGGTAGTGATCTCCGGTGAGGCTTGTATGATGTTGACATTCTCATTGTTTACACAACCTATATTTTTTTTGTTTACATTTTCTAGAATATGTTCAATTTTGTGGATATGACCAATAGTTTGCGACTTATTTAAATGCACAATTCTTGTAGATTTGTTTATCAAAAAAATGTAGAAATGTTCAATATTGGACTGTTTGTTTTCGTTAGGTTTTGATTCGTAAAAAGAGTCAGAAGTCTCAAATGTGTTTTCGTCAAAACTGTGTTCCAGTACAAATTTATCGAAGTTTTCATCATTGCAAAACTGCACTTGTGCATAAAGTTCTTGACCAGGGTGGATGACGATTTTTCTTACCAATTTTGCAGGAAAACTTTTAGCAGTAGTTTTGAGGTGGGCATTGGTATCAGTTGTTTGCACATTGTTTAGATTTTTGGACATGTGATGAAATGGAATGGACAGATCTTTGATTTGAACAAGGTGTTGTGATAAGTTGATGGAAACAGAAAATTTGGTCATGAAATCACATCCGATGATACCATTAAATGTGGATTCATTGTCCATATCAATAACATAAAATGTATGTTTGAAGAAAAGTCTGTCAATTTTGAAGGATATCTCCACACAAGCTTTAAATTGGACGACGGAGTTTACTGTTGAAATTGTAACTCTTCTGGCTAAATTTTTGTGAGTTACGTCATATTTAATGAAATCAAAGAATTGGGAGGATATTAGGGAAATAGATGAGCCAGTATCGAAAAGAAAAATGCCAATATTATTTTTGAATTGAAGAGGAATATGTGGCAGAGATTTGTCAGATGATGAGACTGAGAATATATTCTCTTGGGTTATGGGAGAGCAATTAACAGAATTTTGATGACTATTATTTTCATAGAAATCAGAAGTTTGTGAAGCAGAATTTTTGGTTGGGATATTGACGCAATGGTCATGTGTACCAACAAAAGTCTGTGTGGAAACATTCATGGAGTAAGTTTTAGCAACTTTTGGAATGTTCAAAAGATAATGTTCAGAATTGGGTTTGTCAGTGACATGAGTGGTTTCTATTTTATCAAAACAATTTGACTCAGGAAGAGTTATGTTGTTTGGGTGAGTCAGAGGGGATGCTTTTTGTTTAGGTTGAGGAACGAACGCATCGCTTGCATTCCTCTCTAGTAGTTTGGGTGGTTTCGTCTTTGGTTTTGGCGGGATTGGCTGTGAAAGTTGCCACGACGATTTTGAAAATTGTGTTCTTTAGAGAAATCATTTTGGGGATTGTTGTTGTTGTTCATTCGTATGAACTGAAAGCAGTCTTTCATCACGTGGCCTAGTTTTCCACAAAAATGGCATGTGGGGTTTCTCTGGTTGCGGATTTGTTGGTAGGATTGTCCATTGAATTGGTTGTAGGGTCTAAATCGGCTTCTACCTCTTGAGTTTTGACTGTGATTTTGAATTTGTCTATAATTTTTGTCAATTGCAGTGACATGATTGACCTTCTTTATAGTATTTTTCTCATCAGCTAACTTATTAACTTCCTCTCTTAGAGCATTGACCTCAGCCAAAAGTTCTGGAGGGTTTTCATGAGTAGTGATTCTATTGAGGACAGTATTTTCGATGGAAATATCCTGTAAGTTTTGGGCTTTTTCGATGGCTGAATCATAGTCATTTGTGCCCGACTCCAAAAGTTTGAGTCGAATATCTGAGGGTAGGGCAGAAATGAGCTTGACATATTTTATGTTGTTGAGAGCTGATCTCTCATGAATTTCAGGATAAACTTTGTTTACCAACACATCGATTCTGTGAGCAAGATTCCGTATGGTTTCAGATGGTAACATAACAAGGGCATTTAAGTGATGGATGCTAGTAGCATTTGATTTTTGAGCAAAAAAAATAGCCAATTGGTCTAGAAGTTCATGGACCTTGTTGATCTTTTTAAGGTGTGTTGATTCGACATAGAATCGTAAAGCAGCACCAGCTAGTTTGGATTTTACAAAAGTGAGGGCTTGTTCCTCTGACCAACCGTTAATTTTAATGGTGTCCAAAACCTGTTCCTTGAAGAAACACAATGTGGTTGGATCACCTTCATAAGGGGCAATTTGTATGGAGAAGTTATTTGTCTTTTTAGACATATTGAAAATTTGGACAAGGACCCAAAAATTACTACAAAATAATGATAACAAAAATCTTAACTAAATAGTATAAAATGCACAAAAATAGAACTTCTTATCTGTCTATAGGATGGGTATCTGATCAGTTGTTATTTGAGTTGTTTATTTATAAGATCAAGAAATCTCAAAGCAAATCAACAGTTAAAGAAAGTGAACAAAAAAAAAACGTTATTTTAAGTAAATAACAATTTTGAGAGTCATTTGAAAATCAAATAATCAGATAACCATGGCATAATAAAATTTGAACAGTAGCTTAATTTAAAATGAGAGCATGAAAATAAAGTTTTTGAGGTGTATGGTAATACAATAATGCAGAATCATAAAAATAATTTTTATGCATGAAATATCAGATATTAAACATGAAGTAATTCTCAAAGAATTCAAGAAATCACCTTGGGAAAGGTCACGGTACCAAGTGTACTATTTTTTTATAAACACATAGTGTAAGTGAGAGGATTGTGGTAGGTATGGAATGAGTTGTGGATGAGTTGAAGTGGTTCCTTACTTACTAAAGTATTAGCAAGAGGACTTCAATTGCAATAACCCTAGGTTTCCCATAAAATGATTAAGGTGATTTTCTTTTTTTACAAAAGAACAAGAGACAAGATAATATATTGATACGACCTGTGGTCCTTGAGATGACTCTATCTAAAATTGCTTCCAGTATTGAGGAGACCTTTTTTTTTTTCTTCTGAGGAAACCGGATTCGAACTTGAAGATGAATGAGGGTATCTCCCTTGAAATGTATTAGAAATGCAATGGGGACAGTGGAAGCGACGGCCACTTCCCAGTGTTTAGTTACAAGGAGAAATAATAGGATTTGGCTGGTGATGTTGAAGACACATAATCAAAAAGTAGATGATTGAGAGAGGAATCACTTCTTTTATTCAATTATGAAGAGGACTTTCTGTTACTTCTGCTTCACATCAGCGGGAGTCCATGCGTCCCTCTATTGTTGTGGTTTTGAAGGGGTAGGTGCATTGCCCAAACAAGACAATTTCTTGTATCGTGGTTCCTGTCGGAGTAGGGTCTCGAAGGAGGGGATACACGGAAATTTGAAGATGAAACTGTACTTGAACCAGGAGTCCTGGGAGACAACACTCCAACCAGAAATTGAAAAAAAGGGTTGGAGGTAACTGCAGAATCAATATTGAGAATTATTGAATGAAGGAAAGCGAAAAACAATGGACCCCGGACCAGCCAGGAAGATTAGATGGTTGAAAGGGATGTTCCACAGGAGATGATTCCGGTCCCTCGTTCAAAAACGCTTCCCTTCGATTCTCTGATCCTAGCAGTCACCCCGAACAATCCAAGCAGAAATTATCTACGTCTCTTGACGTTGGTGAAAAGTGAGAGTCTGAGGAAAATCACGCCAACACCTGTATTTATGGGATGAATGAAAACTGCGATTTTGTCGCCAATTATGTTGCCAAAATTCCATTTATGATGGTTTATCTCCATCCGAAATCCAGCCAGAAACCGCCAAGTGGCAACCCCACTTTGCGTCCTTTCTGGGTCTGAATGAATGAAATTGAATAAAGAGGATTATAAAATCAATCCTTCATCATATCGACTAGAAACAACTATCAAAATGACCATAAGGTCTTAAAGCACATTTTGACAGATGTTCAGAAGTCGTACGATCAAAATTGATGAAGTTAATTACCCTTTTGATAATTGGATCTATGAATGAAAGGTGGCAAGGGGTTGACCCCTAAATTTGCCCACTTTTTCTCGGAATCGGCCGTCTCTTCGACCGTTGTGGGAAGAAGGAATGCAAAGGAATTGTAGCCTGTAGCACTGTACTTTTCCGTTGGGAGAATGAGTGAGTTTCAGAAAGCGTTCTTTTCGGTGAGTTCAGGGGGTGAATCCATGAAAATTGGTGTTGTCTGTGTAATTTTTAGGTTCGTTGTAGGTGCGGTGATGATTATGAATGTAACGTTTTCAATTAACGTTACAGAGTGTTAAGATGCATGTAACTGAAACACGTTTTCAATGTGAAGACAGGTTAAAAGTGCATCGAAGTGTCGTCTAAGGTAGACAATACCGAAATGGCTGGGAGGATGATGTGGAGCTTGACAGTGCACACGGAAATTGTGATGGAAAAAGTCATGGTTTGTTTAAGTTAGGGGGATGGTATTGGATTCTATTTAAGATCTTTGCAAATTGGCACCCTTAACATCTTCCGATTCATAAAGGATATTAAAAAAGTGAAGTTTCCTTTCTTACGTTTCCATGACTATATTTAGCCAGTACAGGGCTTGCGCACAAGCGTCTCAGTCACTCGTTCCATGCACAGCACACATGTTATTCTCTGGATTGTTTTAACAAGTCAGAGAATAAGCGAGCATCTAACACCAAAATGAAACACTTAGTCACGGTTGGTTATTTTTGAGTTTTATGGCCCAAGAGCCATATTTGGCTAATCTGCGCCAAACACGTGAAGTAAAATATGTCGTGAAAGTAAAAAAGGAATTGTGGCGAACTGAGTAGTAGGACGGAAGCAGAAAAGGATAGCTTGGAAACCCGGGAGTGTGACTTCCGCGTTTTCAAAAGCCTGTACCCACCTACAGGAAATATTTAACTAATAAATTCCCCCTCTGGGGTACAAGCACTATCGTATTGAAAACAGGCAGACAAATCTCTGCAAATGCGGGGAAGTTAGAGACGCCCTCCGTTATATCCTTCACTGCAGACACAGTGACATCCTCAGGAATGGATTGCACTTCTTAAGGCGAACTCCCTATGACTACTCCAAACACCCAGTGTTTTCAAGCCCTCATTGGCTTGGGCAAACATGTGATCAAGGCAATGACGCCTCATAATCCCACTTAAGGGCACCTCTCTCTGTGCAAGACAGGCATGTAAGAGGTAAGATATTAAAATTATATACAGGGTTATTCAAAATGAATCATCCGATTTCAATATTCCATTCCTTTTGGAGCTACCTTGCAGTTGGATCCGTCGCAGTGGACCAGATGACTTGATATTACACATCTGGCCGCCTAGGTCGCCTGATATGACCCCATGCAATTTCTTTATTTGGAGGTTTGTAAAAGATAAAGTATATATGTAACCGCTAGAGCTCGAACGCCGTTAATGTGCACATTAAGTAGCTGATCTGCAGATTAACTGATTTGCTTCGTTAACGTGCAGAATCAAGAGTTTTCCGCATTTAACCTAGGTAATGTGCACATTAGCGGCTTCCGTATCGTTAAAGTTCAAAAGTCTATTTCCCTCATTTCCTTTCCCTACACCTTACCCCTCTTCCACCACTTTTAGTTTTAGTTTGGTTTCGCCAGCGTCTTGTCGTCGCCGGTTGTTTTTATTTCTCATAATTTGCGTCGGCTGCCAGAGCGTAGCATAGCTAATTCTGTTTTCAAGTTCGTTTCTGCCTTTTAGCGCGTGAATTTGTGTCATGATTTTTTTAAAGCAGATAAATTTAACTCCTAGTATGCAAGCAAGCACCGAATTGGTGAGTAAAATGAAGAAAAGATTCTTAGCAAACCTCTTTAGCCAAGATTTAAAATATATTAGTTTTTTAATGACAAAACGGAAGTATGATTCCATAGTTGAAGATGTAAAGCGAATAAAAGTTTCCAAGAAAAAAGAATCATCTCGAAATTATCGAATAATTCAAAGGTATGATGTGTTGACTGTACGTTCCTGTTGTTCCAGCAAAGATCTTATTTTCACTTTAACGAGTGCCTAGTAGGTGATGTGCAGATTATCTAGGCAATCTGCAAATTACCTAGGTTATTTGAGAAATGGAGACAATTTTCGGCACTTTATCGGATCACCCTAGTTAATTTGAACATTACCTAGATAATCTGTAGAATAACTGATTACTGCACTTTAGTGGTAACATATATGCCACCATTACCCACGATACTCGGCCCTACATCAAGTAGAGGCAAGAGTAGACCATAAGGACCCAAGTACTGGTGACCCCGAAGTCCTGACCGTCCGTCCGAAGAGATGTAAGGAATGGTGGTGAACTCTATGGGTATAACAGTTCCGTGATCTGCACAAAAGGATCGGGAGAGGGCGATAACCGTATCCCAACCCAAGTAACGACAAATGATCTGTCCGCTTACGAATAGCAGAATCGGAACTCTCCGGTATTCTCAATTCTGGAAGTGGACTCCAAGAATGAAGGCTGGTTGCCCTACCAAATCAGACTACAGGTATCACAGAAAGTACCTCCGGGGGCTCTTGGAATGAGAGTCTCATAAAAGAGCTGTGCCTAACTGTCTTGTACTTTTGATCTCGCTAATGTACATTGCTTAATCGATGGGGGGGGGGAGGCTTTAAAGTGAAGGGCCAGGGGGATGGTGGTTTGAAGGGTCGTGGGTCAGGCTAGGCTTTATGAGCTATTTAGAGAAACCAATTCTTCCATTAGCGGTCGGGATGCCGCGCCTCTCCATCTTTTCTAATAGAAGTACTTTCCAGTCTAACCAGTGGCTAATCCGTTAATCCTGTTCTTCGGGTGGTGCGGAGGAGAGAGCTTGTTTCCAAGTAAGAAAGAAAGGGGTACAAGTCCTCAATTTAACATGTTTTGAATATGGAAGTAAAGTACTTGTCACATCTGTACTACCCAACGCAACAAATAGGATTATGTCAGTCTTATGGCCAACCATCTTCCCGCAATGGTGCAAACTGTGTTTCCTGATAAATGACCAGTCTTCTAAGATGATAATACCCTCATTCACACCTGTGGAATTGCCCGAGACTGGTTTTATGAACACGACGATGAAATAGAGCACCTCATATTTCGCCCTCAGTCCCCTGATCTCAATATAATTGAACCTTTGAGGGGTATTTTGGAAAACAAGCTGCGCAGTCTATTCCCCCCCCCTCCAAGGACACTTTCTGAATTAGGGACTTTTTTGCAATTTGAGTGGGAACGTATCCTTCTGAATGTTGTACGTGACTCGTATTGGTCAATTCCACGTCGGATACAAGCTGTAATTCATCCAAAAGGAGGATCAACGGCCTATTAATTAAAAAAAAATTATCTTTTCACAGGTGTTCACATTATTATGTCGAACCTATGTTTGTTATATTAAATACTAGCCACTGCGTGGCTAGCCCGGCGTTGCCCGTATCCGTGGTGTAAGGTATTAATCTGGTATAAAATTTTCCGTAATTTCAAATCCGTTGAAGATATATTCAATTAAAAATTATTTATTAAAAGAAAATCATATTTTTAGGTATCAATCTAAACTGAAATTTTCCGCAGATTTCAAATCTGTTGAAATTTTTACTCTATCTTTGACGGTCTAGGATAGGAGATAGAAAAAAGAACTCTGACTTCAGTAAAAAGATTTATCGTCTGGCTGGAAATTTACTCGTCCGCTCAAAATCAAAGAGGAAATGAAAAAAAAGCATTTTTCTCGGCGTTCTGCGGTTGAAAAAAACTTGGCATGTTTCCAAACCCTGACAGCGAGGTCACACGGGTAGAAAAAGTTCTCCATGTTTGAAAAAGCGATGAAGAATAAAACTATTAAATTCATTTAAAAATCTTCTAGATTGAATTTTAAAATTCGCCGCGACCCAAAAATTGCAAATAATACGGACTACCTGTGTGCCAAATCTCATTGCTGTAAGTGCCATAGAATCATCAGGATTTTGCGGAACCAAACAGACAAACAAACACTTCCTTTTATAATATTATAAAAGGAAGTGTTTGTTTGTTTCCTGCACGCAACGTCCTGACGAATCTATGGCACTTACAGTGATGGGATTTGGCACACAGGTAGTCCAAATTTTTTGCAATTTTAGGGTCCCGGCGAATTTTAAAATTCAATCTAGAACATTTTTAATGAATTTAATGAAATTTAAGTATTGTTTTCTTTGGAATGGCAACAGCATAAGAGATCAGATTCTAAATTTATTTTTTCAGTTTTCATTTTGCGCGGAGGAATGATTTTTCAGCAGACGATAAAAAAACAAAGTTTTAACTTTAGTTATGTAGTTTTTTTCTATCTCCTAGACCGTTAAAGAAAGAGTAAAAATTTCAACGGATTTGAAATCTGCGGAAAATTTCACATTAGATCGATACCTAAAAATATGATTTTCTTTAAAAAATAAAATTTTTAAATAGAATTATATTATATTTTTTCCAGAGAATGTGACGTCGCGCCAACATTCGTGTTCCAAAAATAAACAGATTACATTTCCTGCCCTCTTACGATTTCAGCGAAAGAAAGCAAAGAAAATATAAAACATTTTGGCTGGCATTATTTAGTTCTTTTTTGTAAAATCGGGATCGTTAAAAATAGATTGAAATATTTCAATCTGATTTGAAATCTGCGGAAAATGTGATTCCAAATAGATACCTTATACGTTTGATTTTCTTTTAATAAATAATTTTTCAATTAAATATTAATATTTTCGTGAGATTGTGACGTCACGCCGAATTTCTATTTGGTTTGCGAAGCAAACCAACACCACGGTCAACTTCGTTATGGCTGTTATCCAATTTGCGAAGTAAAACATAGCTCATGTTATTCATAATTTGGTTTGCGAAGCAAACTAAATTGGAATTTGCAGGGAATTCATTCCAATAGGCTACGAATTTCAATTTGGTTTGCGAAGCAAACCAACACCACTGGCAACGCCATTATGGTAGTTATACAATAGGCTACGAATTCGTAGCAATCACTGGGGGTTAGCAAGCAGTGGTGTCACACCTGACCCACGAAAAGAACTGTCACGGGCAATACCGTGCTGGCCACACAGTGGCTAGTCTCTATTATAAAAAGAAGTGCCTGTCTGCGTTCGTGTATGCGGTGTCCAGACGAATCTATAGGACTTCATAATGTAATTTGTCCCACATTTAGTCCTAAAGGTGACTAAATAGACCTTGAAGCCTAAATTTAAAAATTTAATCTAGAGCATTTTTAATTAGCTTTCCCCCCCCCGTCCTTTTTTCATTTCTTTGGATGCGTACTGCCAAGTTTCCAATGACGTCACTGGTCACGTGATCGAATGTTACTTTTTTTCCTTTCACATTCACAGGAAAATCTACTTTTTCTTCTTTTATTTTATAATCCGAATTTCTATCTTCGCGATCGTTAAAGATAGTCAAAATTTTAAGGCATTTGAATTCTGCGGAAAATTTTTCACCAGATCGATACCTCACGCAGTAAGAATGTTATGCGATGCCCGAATTCTATCAATGGCAACGTCTTGCTGGCCTGCTAGTTGGCAATATAGTCAAGTCATAAAATTTTTTGAATGGTTAAACTTAAATAGTTTCAATTTTGTGATAACGACAGCAAAATAATTAGTTTTGGTGTTTCGTATCATATATTGTAAGCAAGCATCATACAAATGATGTATTGATTTTTATTTGTAAATGCATTTCTAGAGGTTTCAGATTCAAAATCTGTACAATATTATAACAGTTCATATTGGAAGAAGCCTACATGTCTGTTTTCTTAAAAAAAACTAGTCACATACATATGACTAATAAGCAGCACTAGGACTATATATTTTTGGTGGTAGTGTTCCTATAGCTTTTGTCCTTCAAAAATGGCATCCTGAGTCCTTCATGAAGTCGAGCCATCTCACATTTGTTCTAGAAATTATTCTTTCACAATTCTACTTGTTCCAAAGGTCGATTTAAGGGTGTAGGAACTGCTGCAGGATATATGTATAGCCAGTCTTCACTTAACTCAACTAAACATTTAGAGCAATAGGACGTGGCAAACAAATCCAGCAGATTTCGTCTTTTACTGTCTTGAGGATCTTAAAGAAAATGCAGATATTTCTTTTCTAGTTCCTCAATCACGTCGCAGAAGTTTCCTAAAAAAAGAGTATTGTATTAACCAAAATCTAACAAACCAATTTTATGTTAAACTATCAAGTATTCCAATAATTGAAATTAGTTTGTCCATGCTTAATATAATGCAGAAAAATGAATTTAAAGCTATTTAGAATTAGTTAACAAAAGCTATTAGAAAAAATTAAATTAATAGATTTGGTAGTAAATTCAGCTTTTGTGCAAAAACATTAATTCACTAGAGGGAAACAATTTCCGAAATCAGACATTTTCAAAGTTTAGTTACATCGCATGCTATATTTCCTTGGGGATGTTTTCGATTCGATATACAGGGTGATTCATAAGTATACAATTTCAACGCACTATATAGCAGTGACAATGTACGATATTTTAAGTTACCTGTAACAAAAGTGTAGGTGAATGTTTCAAGTTTTTTTAGAGACAGTCACACGACACATCGAACCAGTGATTAATTTCCGCAAAAACGCGAGTTAGGGTATCTGAAGCCAGTGCTATGTGATACACTGTTTCAACTCCACTAGACCAACAGGAAGAGGAGGGGTAAATACTTATCCTTTACGTAACCCCAAAGAAAAAAGTCACATGGTGTTAAATAAGGGATTCTGGGTGGCCATTAGGTCAGTGGCATGTTGTAGACGGCGCTTCGTCCAATCCATTGCTGAGTAAGGTGTTGATACAGCTAATTTTGCACGTCATCTGACAAGTGGGGTGATGCACCATCAAATTGGAGAATAAAATCGAAAAACTTTATTCTCCAATTGGATAGTTTTCCAAGACATCTGCCGATACACTCGGGCGTCCTGCCTGTGAAACTTTGCACAAACAGCCGTAGTTTCAAATTTTTGAAACCAATCGTAAATGGATTTTCTGGATGTAGGTCTTTTCCAAATCGTGATCGAAAATGCCTTTGCACAACGATGACATTCCTTTTTTGTTCAATTCAAGAACAACATTCTCCACTGCAGACGCAGCCATTTCCACCACCTCTCACTTCGCTCGGGAGCGGGACAAACTTAAACGAGTACACCCTAACGGTTCACATTTGGAGACTGTCTTAAACTGTTCTGTTTTACAGCATTTGGAAACTGTATACGTACTTATGAATCACCTGTATATGTGACTTCATTCAAGTTATTTCTGGTTCAGATAATATTCTAATTCGTGTAAGTATATAAATTGAGAAAGAATCACTTGAAAAAAAAACTTAAAATAAGGACATAGTTGTATGAAGTTCACAATATCTAATTAGTAATTAATATACAAAGTGAAAATTACATTTCATTCTGACAGTACCAGAGTAGTACTGTAAGAATTGTCAACTGTCTAAAACCGAGACATCTTCAGGACAAAAAATACGCATGAATATTATACAAAAACTTAGATATTTTTTATTACTTAAGAATAAAAGCTCTTGATATACTTAAGACATCCACAATTTGTGTGAATTAAAATATTTTCAAGAAACATTCAAATAAATAATTATAATACAGCGGCATATTTAGCTAATCAAATAAATCAAGAAAATTTGAACTATTTTAAGATGATTAATTAAGAGCTTTAAACAAAAATGTTTTGCAGATCGCAAGGAGACAATTAGCTCATATTGGTTGGTTTTTGGTATTAGTTGATCCAAGCACTAAGTTAGTGCTGCAGTCATTCCTTGTCTTGTATTTTGAATTCACTCACATATCGACCTCTATGAAACAAAGCAGCTAATTCTTCGGAAAATAGTACATAAAATCATGCCCTTATGTTAAAAGGAAACAATTAAGCATTGCATTTTCCTTTGGCCAATTGTATCTGTTGCATCCAACAGGAACTTTTAAGATCATTACAACTTGTAGCAAATAATTTTGCAACTAATGAATTTTGTATCAATACTCAGAGTTCTGAAAAGTAACAATATTTTAAAAGCCAGTAAGTCTAGTCTTGGATAAAACAATTTTGCTTTTTATAAAGCATTTAATAGAAAAACTATCAAGTTTATTAAGGGTTTATCCATGAAATATTCAATCTATATATATATATATATATATATATATATAAAGGATGATTGCGTGTATATATTTTCTATACAAATCTACACCGTTTGACCAATCCACGTAAAATTTGGTATACTTATACTTTAGAAAACAGACAATTACTTTCCTGTCTTCAGACGAATCTATGGCACTTACAACCATGAAACTTGGCCCACAGGTAGTCCTAAAAGTGCCCCTCGAAGCCTCAATTTTATATAATCTAGTTTGTTTTCTTGCAATAAATGAATAATGACAAGGAAACACGTTATACAGGGTTTGTGTTGTTAAAACAGGGAAATGTCGCGGTCATATTTGAACATAACTAAATTTCATAAATCGTTACGGCCTATCAATATTTTTCTGTCTTTTTACGAATTACTCTATTTCAGCTCAAGAAGTCGAAATTCGACACTTCGCACATCTTTCGTTTTTCAGAATTTTGCATTTTTTCATCGGAATTTCGTTTGTTTGCATGTGTCTAAATCTTTTGCATATTGCAATAAATTATTCAGGAATTAAATGTATATATATTGCAACCGAAGTAAAAATTGTAGAAGGTATAACAAAAGTTAAAACGAAGTTAAAAAGTATTTTTCATACAACTTAAATGATTGGATTTTTCTATGTAAGATAAGTGATAATTCCAATTCCTTTTTCAATCAACATTTAACCATTTCAACCCGAGCAACGCCGGGTTATTCAGCTAGTTAAATATAAAACCATTTCAGTTAACAATGAAATAATCATGTTAGGAATTAACGCTGCATATTTTATATTTGAATGAATGATTTATTATTAAAGCCCATATATAATTAGTTCTTTTCCAAGATTGTTCGTGAACATAAAAAAATATTATATTCATTTAATATTACAAAAATAGTTTTAACTTACAAATCTTTACATTCTGTATCTTTTTATTGTAAAAAGCTCAGTACAATTTAAGAGCAGTTGAGTTATTGGAATGATGTAAAAAGGAGTTAATTTTTGTAACTGACAATTTTGGTGAAAATGGAAACTCCCCATTAGTCTTGTAAGTGGAAAGGAAAGTTGAATGAAAAAGCAATTTTGTGTAGAATATTCGATCACTCCTGCCCCATTAAGCCTGGCAGAAAGGAAGCTCATATTCAATGTCATAAACTACTCCATCAGAGGTTACAGGGCAACTTTCAAAAATAGTCCTTCACATGTGATTTTTCAATGCACTAAACTTATTTTAAGGATTCCCAATGTTGGAAAATTATGGAACATGTGTAAATGTGTTCCAGAAGAAATAAAAATTTAGACAAAATGTCTTTTTTTAAGTTAAATATTTCAATACATTGAAATAGATCCTGATAACTTTTCCAAAGCTCAAAATAATGTAGACAACTTGTTGACATTTGTTTGATTAACTTTGAATTACATTAAATTACACAAAATATCCTTTAATTAATCTTATTTTCAATGAAAGAAAACAAATTAGCAAAGGCAAGTAATTTTTTTTTGTACACCATGCTCAGTGAGGATAGATTATTCCACACAATCCAGTTTCTTTATATGGCTCAAAGCCAGTTTTGAACTCACAGACCACTTGAAAATTCCATAAGCTTTCAATCAATATGAATGCAGCTTTTAGAAACTAAAAAAAAAAAAAAAACAATAGCGCTCTTCTTCGAATTATTAATGATCTAAGGATTAAATGATGTGATCAGTATTCAATTGAAATAACTTTTGATCAAACATTTAGTTTAGAAACATCTAGCGACAGATGTGAATCAAAATTTTGAAAGAAGTTCAATACACATATTGCAGATAATTTACACTATACATACAATATTTAAAAGTAATTTATAACAAACATTCATGAATTATAAATGCCTCCACTGGACTTCATGTGAAAAACAGCAACATTTTATAACAGGCACAGCAGATGCAATATTTCAAGCTTTTCTGAAAAGCATGCTGTTTCAATATCTGTAAAACTATTTTAAACTAATTTAGGAATGGAAGTTGCTAAGCTCTAGTGGTATTTAACAAATTATTATTTCAACTTTTCTTTCAAATTTTTCAATTTAGATAAATTATATTCACCACAATAGATGCTAGAATAGTGCTCGATATAGATGGTCATAATACATGAGAACGTTGTGTGATTAAATTAGAAAAGCAAATTTAAATTCAATTTGTGAGTGCAAATCACCCCTTCAGAACAAGGGGATAAATCAAACAGCAATAAAATTAAAATCATAAACAGATGCCCCTTTTGAAACCTCAACTGCTTGAATACATGCCATTTCAAATTATGTGCGAATATTTTTAGGTTCAGTTTGAACAGGGAAACATTGTTTAATAAAGAAAACAGCTTTCATATTTGAGAAATTTTTAAAATCACATTAGAGTATATAGTCCTAGTAGAACATGCTGTTAATGAACATGCAATGCAATTCGTAAAGGCAAACCAGATCTCTAAAACAAGCAGACTAAGCACAAAGAATTGCAACAAAAAGGAGAACCGAACCACAAGGAAGAAAAGTAGATGCCACTTTTGAAATATCGCATGCTTGAAAAATACTCCATTTAAAAAAAAAAACAGAAGTTTTATGTTAATTTGAATGGGGTTATTGTTTGACTAAGTACTCATTTTTGTGAAATTAATCATTTTAAAAGGAATATTTCTTGCAATTTTCTTTATTGCTCAAATCATGTTTCGCCACACAAAACAGGCCCTGGCGATCTGTTAATGGATAGGTTGGTTTCATGGCACAAGGGCCGTACTTGGCCAAGTTACACCAAACTTAAGAGACAATGTGAAGTAAATGGATATACACACAAGGGACGTATAGCTGATACAGTAAAGAAATACAACCAGGGAGGAATCGAGCCTGTGTCTGCAACTCGAGTTGCTAGCGCAGTGGGTGAACCCAATGGACAATAGGAGAAAGACACAAGGGAATTCATGGGACAACCATGACAGTGGATACAATTGCTTTACTACACTAGTAGAGGTATGTCATCAAACTGATTTATGGTGGCTTCTTGAGTATTGATAATTGAATAAATCTAAACTTAAGTTGATGCAACAATGAATTAAGCAGTTGTCTGTTGTGATTGAATCTCGGAATGTAGCACATTATCGCAAAAACCAGATACGAATTTGCGACTACACTCAATCAGCAATTAAACTTGTCTTTGTTTTCTTTTGGTAATCAGTTCGATTGTTTCATAGTTGTAGAGAGAATGCTAAGGGTACAAATTTTGGAAGTTAATTTTATAAAAATATTACACCACAAAAACTAAATTTTCTATCATACTTACAAAGATGAAAAATATTTCATTAAAAAATGTTTTATCCATGGGCAATTAATTGTAGAATATTTCTGATTGTTTAAATTTTTTCAAGGAAATTTGAAACATTTTGTCTATGTAATGTTCAATCCTTTCTTAAAAAAAAAGGGGGGGGGGGGGAAACTGATTTATAAAAGATTTATTCAAGAATGTAAAATTCAATGGTAGTAATCTTAATGCCAATTAAAGCAATTGCCAGCATGCAAACATACAAATGAATTTGCAACAATTGTTTTTACCTAATTAAAACACGAGACTCTTTTACATCTCTAATTTATAAGTTTGATTAAACACATTTGTGGACAACAAGCTTTAAAAAAAATTGGTCTTTCACATTAAGTTTAAAAAACAAGTAATAATACAAAACAAACAATAAATAAAACGTAAAGAGCTATATTGAATGAGAAAATTTTTATTCATTGAATTACTTCAAAGCATAAAACCTCGTAACAAAGGTAGAAATTCAACGAAAAATGCATATTAATAACAGAAAATAACTAGCTCCGAATAGTTTAAGAATCACATAGTACACACACAGGTTACAATCTTTTTGGAAGAATTACGGAATACAGTGTACTATTTTTAAGCCTTCAAGAACATACATGCAATTTCAATTATTAGATCTTAAAACATTCTCATCATGCAAAAACAAAAAGCTCAAGCATAAATAACAAACTAAAATTGTATCAAAAATTTGAACAAGTTTCTGTAAACCTTCAAAAATATGAAAGATATATATATTTGTACATAAACACAACAGTGGACTGTTTTGAGAAACAAAAATGTCATTCAGAAAGTGGAATAGTTTATTTCTAAACATGTTTGATCAGTTATAGTTTGAAATACCAGTTTTATAAATCATGCAGTGTAAACATTACAAAGTAACTACGTATCTAATATTTTTGATTGCGACTTGAATAAAAGCAAATAAATTCACTGAAAACATTTTGGGCAGTAGCTGCATTGTCAGTATCCTTTGTGTAGAACTGGATGCACTGTTCTTTAAATTTGATGTACTTTTCCCATTAGTCATACCAGTAAACTTTGGTGCCAACTGAGCGCATTTTAATTTTTGGTGTTGTTTCCATAGCAGCTTTTTGTTTCTTTGGCACAATTTTTTTTAGCTCATTCCTTTGTTAGTGCAATGGAATTCATGACTTGGGATTTGCCAAGAGATGAACAAGCACCAATACAATTTCTTCAAGAAAGATACTCTTCTCTAAGAAAGATTGTGTTTGCATAACCAACTAATGAAATTAAAATGTGACTTGTAGCTGAAATGGTTATGTAGCCTCCATTAATACCGGGAAGTAAAAGGAGTCTGAACAAAAATGTGGTTTACTGAAACATGCATTCATTTCATTCATTTATTTATCCCGAACATTTATTTATGGTGTAAAGAGTTAATGTCAATTGAATTCTGTGAATTACAGCTACAAATGAATCACAACACAACAGTAGATTGGAATAATTATATGCAAGAAGTATGTGACAATTATTTGTTATCTCGTCTTAACGAAAAGCTAAAAACAAAAAGGTTGGTTATGAAAACAAATAGCATTAAGAAATAAGCAAAAATTCCCCAAATTGGCACTGAAGTTTATTGGTATGGCAATAACAGGTAAAGTACCATATTTGATCCCAAATTGTTAAAATTGCACTTGATACACCATCACTGACGATTCTTTAAATGACTAAGTTCTAGATTTGGCTAGTCATTTTCTATTCAATAACATAGAAATCACATCAGTTAAATGGACCACCTGAGGGCAGCTTAACGGACCAGTTTAAATACAACTTCGCAAACAAAACGGTTTAAAAAAAGGTCCCACCAACTGCCAGGGTGAACGAAGAATTAAAAAAAAACAAATTATTAATGCTCAGAGAGCAGGAAAAGGAATGAATTAAAAAAACAATGATTTCCGCTTGCACAGAAGACAAAAAATAACTCAAACAGTATTGCTTGACTCATATTCTAACTGCTCCCCTTCAGAAGGTACTGTTCAAGATATTACAGCCAATCGGTCAGAAGAAACACTTAAAACACATTTTGAATAAGAGGAAGTCCCTGAAGTCACCTACAACGAAGCCCTTTCATATTTAGCAAAATTGGACATGTTCTTTGCAAAAAACAATGACAGTGATAGTGTCAAGAAAGTGGCCCCCGAGCTAGTACTAAAAAAAATGAACAAAATATGACCAACTTCTTAAAAAGTATCGCCATCCCTGCCCTAGAGCGTAATTGTATTGGGACACAAAAGGCTACAATTTGGCAAATGGCACCATATTAATTACCACAAAAGTAGGATTTTATTATATATTTAGATGGAAATTAAATTTATACCTGAAAATACTTAATATTAACATAAGTTTTGGAAATAGAAAAGATGTCTAACATCTAGTGATAAAATTAAGGTTCAGAATAAATTTCATCTTAAAAGATCTAACCTACATTCCTCTACGGCTTTTAAATTTTTCAAAATAAATTGAGGAAATGGAATAAATATTTTAATCACTAGGGTACAAATTATGCTTAATTTGAACATTGAAAGCAAATGAAGAAATTTCTGTGTATCTGGTTATGAATTTTCATAATTTTTGTGTGCTTTATTCATACTGAACAAATTGTAGGTGTGATATGACAATCACAGCAAATATTGTGTTTCCCTGCTTTTAGGGAAAAACAATATTTGATGCGATTGTCATTCAATTCCGAGAAAATGGAACAGGTGCGCTTTCACCCAAAGGGGTTGATATCTGAAGTGACGAAATGTCACTCGGCAAATAAAAGGATCGGCCCCCTGGCAAGGCCAGGGTTTAGCACCCTGAATATTAGGGGAAGGTCAGACAGGGAGAACGATAGGGAAACGGTCAACGCTTAAAAAAAAGAGACAGGCTCTTTCTGTTGTGGCCAGCCATTTCCAAAAATATGGTAGCTCAACAGTAAAAACAATGTATCATCAACGAATTGAATGAATGAAAAATAAACGAAGTTACCAAATAGAATAAGGCTGCCTTTACTGTGTCATTCACCAATAATAAAAATCTCTAGATTCCAGAAGGAAAGAACCTGCATATCCCGATGCCGTACTTCAACATGGCAATCACCATATATAAAAGTATGTCTGTATTTCTATCCGATACCGATTGAAAACTCCACTTATTCCAATGGAACCTGAGGTCAAAACTGGATACTGGTATACAGATCAAAATTGGGTACAATAACCAGTACAGTAGGTATGTCAGACTTCATTCATTAAAATGAAGGCAGTGTCAAACAAGACTCTGAGGAAATGGATTTGGTTTATTTTGACATTCTAGTCATTTTTCAAGACAAGGGCTATTAAGACCAGGACCTTCAGCATACAGTGGATTCCGAATCAATTCTATAGTTGGTTGGCATGTGTTTTATGGTGCAGAGTTTTTTAAACAACTATGAATATTCATGCCAAGACCAGGATTCAAATCCTGAGCCTGCTGGAACTGAGGTCCAAAGAACTAACCAATTGGATATGTATTATCAAGAACTGGCATGCAAATATTTGTAAATTACAGGTTTTTCCAGGAGCAAAAGCATAGCAGTTGATCTGCAATTTCTAGTTAAGTGTGATTATTTGTTCAAGTTTAATTTTTGAGTTTCATACAAAAGAAAAACGTGCTTATTTTAAAACCAAACCATGGCCATTTGATGTCTTAAACATTAATTGATTACCTCAAATGTTTTAATATAACTTTTAGCCGTTTTAAATTTTAAACCTCTCATAAAGCTTTGGCTTGTATAACCATGAAGTTGGGTTATAATTTTTGACAGTATATTTGCTTAACTGAAAATTTCTATCAGAAATATATCTTGCACATAATTTTGAAGCTCTATGCATATATTTGTCTCTCCTTCATTAAACAAGCTAATCTAATCTAATTTTTAAAAATATTAGTTACACAAAACTATTTAAAAACTTAATTTTTTGCAGTTAAAATAATGAAAAAAAATTAATTCTATCATAAAAAAAAACACATGCATACATTTTTTGAAAAATAATGTGTACCTTATTTTCAAAATTTGAGATAAGGATTTTAAGTTGAATTATTTACAAATTACAGCTATAAAAAGATAAGAGGTATTTCTTGAATTGCCATTTTTACAAAAGAATTTGAGAATATTAGCTGGATATCAATAAAATTCTAGCTAACATTATAATTTATTACATACTTGAGAAACATTTATGAAAATTATCAATATAAAAATTATTAATCACAGTTCGTTTTATTTGATTATCATGGCAGACTTAAAATTGATTTAATCAAAATGATGGATTGAAAAGGTAGCAACACATTTGTATATAAGGTGTTTTCAAATCTCAACATAAAATAATTATTGATTAGTGAACACTCAATACTAGTAAGAAAATTGAGATTCAAAACCAAACATTTTTGGCAAATAAATTAAGTGTTCAACAGTTAAGTAAAGAAACACAGCCTAAAATTATTTAAACTAAAATGGATTTTAAAATGCTGGTAAAAATCAAACAAATGTGTTCCTTTTCAAGCAGTTTCGTAAAACTGATAAGAAACCATTTATAAACCATAGTCCATGCAAACAGACCACAGTTGAAGAAAAACACAATTTACAAACTAAACAGCTGCTCAAATAAAATAACTAACCTAAATTGATTTTCTACTTAAATGTCAACATTTTGTTTCAACAAAATAGGAACAATAAGAGAATCCGAGATTGGTTACAAGACAGTGCACAACCCTTATCATTTGAGAATAACCTTCTCTATTAGCCAATTTTTTTCAGTTAAAAAAAAAAAAAAAAAAAAAAAAAAACTTTTAAATTCAAATTGTAAAACACATTATTTATATGATTACACCGTTTTTAAACCCAGACAAGTCATTTTTCTAAGAAATTTTTTTTTTTAAATCATTATAAAAATTAATTAACATTTATAGATGGGTTTATAAGAGCAATTGTCAAACAAGATTACAAAGTCTGCAATTTCTCATTTAAGAAGTTTAAAAGCTTTAGACATAAAATATGCCTAGTTGGTGCACTTCTAGAGAGCATTTAAGTTAAGTATTAGCACGCAATGCTTGTTCATTCTATATCAAAACAATAAACATAATGAAAACTCTCGAAATTGTGATGTATTAAATAGATGACACATATTTTTACAATAAGATGAAGTAAATGGATTAAGCCAAAAACGAAACTTACTGAATAAATATCAGAATACCTAGATAATATATGAAACTATGATATGGATTTAAACCTGAAATGCACAACAAAAAGCATATCTGAAATTGGCAATGGATTTCCTGAATTATGAGCTATTTATAAAACTATATGAACAATATAATTTACTTTATAATTCTTTCTTGATATATTTGTCGTTATCTCAAGGATGAAATACCATAGTTAAACAAATTCTTAGGAAATAAGACAGTTCATAAATGGTAGTTTTTCAATTTACCAATATTAATACATACAATAAAAAGAAATGTACATCTGCATATCTGTACCCTAGAGGTTAAACAGCCATAATTTGCAATTTTGTCAATCTCTTTACCTATCTATATTTATATACTAGCCACTGCGTGGCAACCACGGCGTTGCTAGTGACAGTTCTTTTCGTGGGGTCAGTTGGGACCATTGCCCGCTAACCCCTGGGAATTTGTAGCCTATTGGATAACAGCCATCATGGTGTTGGTTTTCTTTGTAAACAAAAATGGATCTACATAGCTTATTGGAATGAATTCCCTGTGAAATCCAATGGGGCCAAATTCGAATTGCAAAGAGATCCAAATGGCGTGACGTCATAATTTTGCAAAAATATAAATATTTAATTGAAAAATTATTTATTAACAGAAAATAAAATATAAGGTATCTAACAGGTTAAAATTTTCTGCAGATTTCAAATCCATTGAAACGTTTATTCTATCTTTAACGATTGTTGAGATAGAAAAGGTACTGAAGAACGCCAGTCATGACTTTAATTATTTCTTTTGCTCCACTCGAATCAGTTGCTCAAGAAATCAAAATGAATGAATTTCGAATCAAACGAAGGTCACTCTTTGCGTCTGCAAAATTCGTTTTGGAAAAAAATATGAAAGTTACAATTTAAAAATTATTTTAGAGAAAATCATATTTTTAAGTATCAATCTAATGTGAAATTTTCCAGATTTGAAATGCATTGACATTTTTACTCTATCTTTAATGGTTTAGGAGATATATAAAAGAACTATATAACTATATAAATCCAGTAAGTTGTTTTATATCGTCAATGGAAAAATCATTCCTCTGAAAAATGAAACAGAGAACAGAATAAATAAATTTAGAATCTTTGATCTTTTATGCTGTTGTCATTCAGAGAAAAACAATAACAATTAAATATCGTTAAATTCTTTTTTAAATGTTCGAAATTAAATTTTTAAATTCAGGCTTTACACAAAAATTCTAACTACTTGATAGCCAAATCTCATTACTGTAAGTGCCATAGATTCATCAAAACATTCCCCACACACATAAACACTTCCTTTTATAATAGTAGAGATAGAAAGTATCTCGCACATAAATTCCTCAGACCCTACACAAAATAACCGATTTTAATGAAATGTTTATAAGTTACTATTCCCATCATTGTAAGTTTAAAAAAAATAAGTTTTATTTCTTTTTGTTAGGGGGTGGCAAGTATCACAAAATGAAAATTCAGGGTTAATCTACTACAAAATCAAAAATTGAAGGATTACATTCAAATTACTTTTTATTTTTACAAGTTAGACAAATCTTCACACATGAGTGAGAAAAAATTCAGAAACATGAGCATCACACGCAATACTTCCGAACTGAGGTTATATAAAGATTGATGAAACTGAAGTTATTGACAGTTTACACCTCTTATGTACAGATATATAACTTATATATACATGTATAATGTAGAGTACATAAGTGTTCCTTAAATTAACACATTAACACACAAGGACTATTCAGACTGTACAGAATTTGTCACTTTGTTAGAAGCCATAGAAACAAGAATTTGCTGGAAGTCAGCTAATTCTTGGACCAATACTTCTGTTCCTATATTAGTAACAGAAGTGACAGAATTTACTATGGCAGCACTGGTCTCATTAAAAGCACCCACCTGAAAATCGTCTTTTTCCACCGGACCAGCACTTCCAGGAGATTCATCTGTAGCTGCCTTATTCAGACCAATTAAACGAGTAGACACATTAACTCTTTGAACATTCTTATCAGACACATTATCCTGTGTGACATCAGATCGAGGTGGAACAGGTGGCTTAGAACCAGTATCTTTTCTGTGAAGTGCTTGAGGGGGCAACACTGGTTTATTAGGTGGAATTGGAGGAGGTGCTCCTCGTCCCACTGATAATTTCTTGGCATTTGCAATGTTTGGAGCAACTGCCATACCAGGTTTATGTACAGGTACAGCAGTAGAAACTTTAACATCACCATACACTTTAGCATTAGACAGAGCCGTTGAATCACCAATAACTTTATCACCATCTGGAGGTGATAACGGGCTTTCAGCATATTGAGGGGTTGGAGTAACAACTTGAAGCAAGGTTCCTACACTTTCTGGAACTGAAGGAGAAATTAAGGGAGCCGGGGATCCGGGCTTAGAAGGTTTTGGACAGCTTTTCAAAGTTGGTGTTGCCAGAGGCGGACTGCATAACGGAGATAAAACTGCTCCTGATGCAGATTTTCCTGATATTTTAGCAGGAGTCTGAGGTATCAGGCCAGGAGGTTTAGCTGGTGTTGCTGGAGCAGGTCCAACTTTAGGACAGACGGCTCGAGCTATTCCCCGCGGTGGACTTACAGTAGGAGAAATTGTGGGCACAGCTCGAATAGTAGGGGTTGAAACCATGGTAACTATTGTACTTCTTACTCCCTCTCCTAACTGTGATTGTGAACTAAGACTAGAGCTTGCAGATTGTTTTTGAGATTCAAGCTCATCCTGCAACTTCTGAACTTCAAGAGTCAGTTCATTATTTCTTACTTCTAATTCTTTTATATCAGCTTTAAATTGATCTTTTTCTATTTCAAATTCACATAACTGCCTTTCAAGTTCTGCCTCCATTTGCAGAGATTTTTTACTTTCTTCTTCTAGGCCATCCACCATATCTGCTATTCTTCCCTTTTCATCACAAAGTATCTGTATTGGTATAAAAGATATATTTCAGTCTTAAGCAAGACACCATAGAAAGTAAGTATATTGATAGAATGCAAACTAAAAGTGAAATTTACATTTATAAAGTATCACACAATATTAATAAATGTGAAAAATATATTTTCTAAAGTTTGAATTGAAGAGGCATTAAGAAGGACTATATTTCAGAGATGGTTGAATTGTGTTTGTGTTACAAGGGCTATATTTGACCAAGCTGCACCAAACACAAGACAGATAATGACAAGCAATGGACAAACACAATTTCAAAAAAAAACACCAAGAAAGTTTTACTGAGAGAAGAGAAATGCACACAGGTGAGAAATATAATGTGCACTTCCTACATGAGCTACACTGTTTACAAGCTGCTAGTGCAGTGGAGAAACCCACTGAGCCATGGCAACAACACAAAATATAGAAAAATTATTCATATAATAGCAGATATGAAAATAATTTGACATAGCAAGTCCTTAACACAACTATAAAGTATATATCAGGTATCCTCTTGATTTGTAATATATATATATATATATATATTTAGCCCAGGATAAACCAAAGAAATACATTAAAAAAATTAGGTATGAGAATTTGAAAGTTCAAATATAACTGCAATAATGTAGTCACATTCAGGAAGATAAAATTCCTAAACATCTGAAATCCTCATTATTTATATTCTCAATTTGCCAAAATATTTAACTTTTTTTTTTGTAGTCAAGACAACAATGTGACTTAACCTTGCCCCTTACAACAAATCTCTCAGGAATTCAAAATTTTCTAATTTTGCTTTCATAATTCATTATTTTGGGTTCAATTTTTTTCAATTTTATATAGAAAAAAATGATGTTCTATTCTAAATACAAAAAAATTTAATATTAAATATAAAAATGTCTGGATATTCCTTAAGTCAAAAGTACATTTTCAAGAAACGCCCAAACAAAATAGCTGTTTTTTGATGAACGAAAAAAATCTTGTATCAAATCTTAATTAGAACAAAGTAGTGCTGCAGAAACCATCTAATCTATAGTTGTATATCCTAATGAACAAAATGAATTCAGTTTAAAAATTCCAATTTTGAAAATGACACTTTTCTTTTTTATTGATTTTAGTTCACCTGAATACTTACTTAATCATTTCAATGCAAAACAGTCAATAAATCAAAATAAAATGTAAGTTCTACATGAAACTGGTAATGAATAACAAATTTAAGAATGATGCATAAACAAATTAAAAACATAGTATGGGTTAAAATATTCATTTTCATCACTAAAACCTCCCAACTAGTTTTTGCAACCAAATGTGTAGTGAGGTATCCAAGAGCAAACATGAAAAATGTAATTAGAAGAAAAAATAATGCACTTTCTTTAAGGCAACTAACTCAAACGAAAATTATTCAAACAAAGCAACCTTTTCCTACTCATTGTGGCTGACAGATGTAATGCCATCAGTTGATAAAATACCTTAACACTCACAGGCCATCCTTTGTAAATTATGCCCTCTGGGACATATTTTCTTTAGGAGTGTATGGGCATCATAACCCTGTGAGGGATATTTCTTTCCTTTCATATTTACTTTCACCCACCCGTTTACAATTTCTTCTTCATTGCGTAGTCTGTTTTGTATTTGGCACAACTTGGTCAAATATGGCCACTTGCATCATAAACCCAGAAATAATTTTAAAAATACTAAAATTTTCAATCAAAAATACTCTAGGACTAGAATATTATTTTACACTGAAAACGTTTTATTTTGCTGTACAATGTGATTTTTGTAATATATATTGAAAATAATTTCAAACCATGTAAATAAAGTTCTTTTTAATTGTATCATTGGTAATTGCCTAGAGGTGCAACAATTCTCACAGAACAATTACATGCAATAGTAAAATTAAATTTAGTTTGATCTAAAAACATTCTAGATACTCAACCTGAGATAATCTGTCACACTTTTGTTTTTCTTCAGCATACCGAAAAATTAATCGTTTCCTTTCAGCTAACAACAAAAGTACCATTTGTTTTTGTCTCAATCTTTCTTGTTCTAATGTTTCAGTTAAGCATTTAATGTCTTTTTCCATGCATCTATTTTGCTGACGTTCAAATTCATTTTCTTGATGCAAACGCTCACGTTCTTTCTCTAATAAATAAGTAACATCATCCCCTTGAGCAGTATCTTGAGCATGTTTACGCTTTTCTTCTTCCAGCTCTGAAAGGAGCTATAAAAACAAAGATCCTGTTAAAGCATTACATGAAAAAGCATTTCAATAAAAATAATTAATGCTCAGATAATCCTAAAAAATAATTATTGCTAAAAAAAAAATGTTTTGTCATGGTTATAGGTTTGAGGCATAAGGCTTTTGGTGTCAATGAGTTTAATTTTCGTTTAAGTGAAACAATTTGTTTAATAGAATTTATAATGTATAGAATTAAGAATAATGCCTTAAACAAAAAATAAATTGTTATTTTATATTTCTAGGGAAAGATGTAAATAAGTGTGGTTACACTTTAACATATAACCTAAATTTATATTTTGTGAGAGCTTCAGCATTTTGAGGATAAATTCAAATAACTAATTTTATACCATCAAGCTTGTAGTTGAAAGATCAAATATTTTCGCTTTAAACTTGTTTGTTTATAACTTGATTTTTCAAACCAAAATGTACAACATATGATAAAAAACTGAATTGTCAAAAATTAGAATAAAATGGTACGTACCCAACAGAATTTCAAAGGGTTACAAGTTTAACATATTTTAAAAACAAGAACCTATATTTTGCTAGATATATTTGGTAGTCATTTTCCTTAAGAATTTCAAATTGATGTAGGTTGTTTAACCCACAAGTGCAATTACTGCAGGCAGATTGAGAAAATACAAGTGGTTAAGTAAACTTTAGAGTATAAAGAATCAAAATGCATTTTAAATTATATTGGAAGAAACAAATATTAATACCATATAGTAAACTAAAGATTTCAAAGAACAAATACATTTCAAATTCTCAGAAAGTTAAGAATCAATTTGTTTTGAAAATAGTTAAATTAAGTTATAAATGTGAAAGTTAACTAATTTTGGTTATGGGTTGACTAAAATACATTGTTAAAGCCTACTCATTACTGTCTGTCCACTATAAGAACTGTTCTGAAACACCAAGATTGGGTGGAGAGTTAATATAAAAATAGGACTTGTTCATTTTGAATAGCGGTGAATATCAGACAACTTAATTTATTTTGTCTTTAGTGAACAAAGGAGGCAAAAAGAGGTAGTTCATTAGTAGATATTCTCTGCAAGTAAAAATCTCAAGAAATATATTTCCATTGGAAAATACTTTTATATATACATTACATGCCAGTAGGCAGGTATGCTTTTTGTGGAAAATAATTCACAAACTTAAAGTACACATACTGGTGAAAATTAAACACAAGTTATGCAGCTGATGTTAATTATTCCTTTAAGGTCTAACTAAACTAGACAAGATCTATGAAAACGGACATGCTTGAAAAGTCTGATAAAAACTTCCATAGATATCCTTTCTCGCAGACTAACGCAGGTTAGATTACTTTCAGTGTAACATTTTGCGAAAGTTAAGAGTCAGATGCCCCTAAATGAAGGATAAAGATCTGATGTTCCTGTTCAGAGTAAGTCTAGAAAGGACAATCTGACATTTTCTATCACCCATATAGATCAGTGAGGCTCCAGGTTGGTCTCTATGGTACAAGATATAGGTAAGGTGCAAGTTCTAAATTACATAAACTTTTAAAATATTGTCACAACAGTTCCACCATAAAACTAACTCACACTGACATTCACAGAATATTCATTTGTGGATCATTCATATTAGCCCTTTTACTGTCACTTATTTGACGGTGACTAATTTCTATAACTCGCATCTTCTTTCAATAATTGCTGTTGTACATGTGATGACACAATATTACTTGTAATGTTAAATAATTTATCGTGCACAAGTGGTAAAAAAAATAGCTTATCTTTCTTTTTTTTTTTTAAACTTATTGAATAAATAAATTTTAAAAATTGAAGATAATGTTTTTCACAATTCAAAACAAACTTTCACAATTTGTACCATTATCAAAAGCTTGTGTAACCATGGAATTCAGAACTTGTAGTCTACTTATTCCTAAAAGTTTAGATTTTGTGATTTGTACTTCTATAAGTAATTAAAAATTTTGCACAATAATTTAGACCCTTCATCAAAATTGAAAAGAACAAAGTAATTATGTTACCTTTTCACATCGTTGTTCTGCTTCTTGCAATTGCTGCTTAAGTTTCGTTTGGGCTATTTTGTGTTGCTTTAAAAAGTGTTCTAGTTGGGATAACTGCATGCCATACAAATTTTTAACTGTTGCTTCATCAAATGTGGCATCAAAAGCTCCTAAGCAATCACGCTGTAGTGCTGCCCATGGATCACTGGTTGATGCAGATTTTCGTTTGGGATAAAGTAATTGCTTCACTTGCTCAGCCTAGTAAACAAAAGAAAATCTGTAATTGGATTCAGGATTAAGTACTTCACATGTGTTTAATACTTCATGATTGATTCCAAAAAGTAACACTGCTCTTAGATTGAAAAAATCTCAATGGTATAGAAACTCAATTTAAATATTTTGTGATTACCCATTTTATTTTGATTCTTGTAATCTATTCTTATTTCATTTTTACTAATCTATAAATTTGTTTATTGATACGAAGGTGAGCAGCAGAGAAACAGGGTAAAGAACAGAAATTTATTCATTCTATAATACAAATTCTTTAAACCAATTATTATCACTAGTAATCTAATTAAAATTTGTTTTTAAAACTTATAGGATACTGATACTACAATAAAAGAAATAAGGGGAACACTTGGTCAATAGATTAAAAAATTAGTCAAATTTCAAAAACAAAATTTATTAGATATTCCATTATCATACATGGAAAATAAAAAAATTAGATCCATAATTTCACATTCCAACATGGTTCTCTATTTAGCACCATGTTATTTTTAGTAGTAAATCAAGGTTTTACAAGATTTAGTGTAGAGGCAATGGAGGCAGCGATCCTGGTTACTAATACAAGGCTTCCAACAGGTTTTAAGAACTAAAAAAGTGACAAATAACAATAATGCTACATATATTTATAAGTATATATAATGATAGAAAAGTAAAAGATCCTCCCCCTCTTCTCAATAGAAGAATGTGCATTTTTTAGTCTGTCTTTGCTGACCACCATCATCTGAGACTTTTGCCGCCCCTTCAATCATTGCCTGAGCAAGTGCTGCTTCGTTAAAATCTTTATTTTTTACTGCCTTCTTGAGCCTATCATTTTTAATATTTTTGAAGCACTGTCCAACGCCTCATCCTCTTCCTTAATTTTAAGTTTTCGTTCTTCTTCTATCGCCTTTCTTTTCTTTGCCAGCTGCTTTAATTTTTTTTTCTCTCTGCTTCCAGTCTATCTTTTCTTTCCTGACCTTCTCTAATTTTTCTTGTGCCTTACGTTTTATACCTTCTAAATAGGCATTGTAGGCTTTATATGCAATTCTTCCTTTATCCATTAGCTTTGATGTGATCGGCACCAAATAAGGTTGATTGTCAAAATTTGCCAAGCTACTTTTAACCGTCATCAATGCATTGAGTGGGTGTTCTGACATTGATGCTCTGTCTCTTGTCAAAGCTATTCCTGAGGCTGAGAAAGCAAGTTCAATGTCAGTACTACCATGAGAAAGTGACAGAGCAGCCTTCACTAGCTTTCACACAACTGGGTACATAGGATCCAAACTACTAATGTCTCGCAGCCTGAAGAACTGGTTCCAGTAGACATCATGTCAGAGTGATGTCTAATTTGATAGACAATGTGTGTAGTACTGACCAAGAACAGAGGGAACTGCATACCTAAATTGGACACACATTTATTTTTACAATATAATACAAACTACAATATAATACAATAATAATGTAATATATTTTATAATATAATACAATAATGTAATATATTTTACAATATAATATAATTCAGATACATATGCCACACCGCGCGTATGGTGCAAAAAACACATCTCTCTTCCAAAAGTCTACAACAAATCTGCCTTTTTCAGAATAGGAACTAACATTTCGTATTCTTGATCATATCAGTCCCTGTCATACATTGATGTTTGTCTATTAGAACAGTAGCAACCAGAACACAAGAACAACCGTTCTTATTTGTGTTCGTAACACCTGTCGGGAACTAGTTACATTCCTCCCTCCTTAAGTGTGAAATATGCCTGAAAGGCCAATTTCATAAGATGCCAGGACATATAATACAAAACAAATTTACACAATAATGTCACTTAAATTTAATCACACAATTATACAAGACCATGTTAAGTAATATCTAAAGGGGCAACCTTTCAGTAGTAGTCTTGTTCTTATAAAAATGTTTTGTTTTCTTGACTCCAAAGTGATTTAATTAGTGATAATTACTTTTTGTCAGGATTCATTACAGCTGTAAACTTATATAGCACAATAAACATTATAGATAACAGATCTGAAAACAATCAAGATTATTTAGACAAGAGTATTCATACACAAATAAAATTTGTAAGGGGGAAACATGCAGTGTTTCTCCTCCATTATGTTTCTATCTAAGATGAGAACTATTATTGCTTCATTTCCAATTATTGGAAGATTCATGTTTTATTGTTGGAGGCAATAATTTAAACCCAAATTGCAAAGATAGCACTCATTAGTACAAAATACACATAAAATACTGCCATTGTAATAATTCAATCATATCTTTAGTAAAAATGTATGTAAATATTAAGGTACAATACATAATTTGAAGACGATGTAAAGCCAAACTTGCAAGAAAAATTATGCGAAAACTGAGTTTTTATAGAATAGTCTTGCATCTCAAAATGTGCTTTTTAGGCTTTCACCATTATGTTTCCAAGCCAGGGGTTCCCAAAGTGTGTGTTGCGGCACCCTGGGGTGCCACGTAGTGAGATGACGGGTGACGCGAAGCGCCCATGATCTCAAATATAATCTGTTGCTAAGCAAAATAAGAAAAAGGTGTCAAGATAACTCATCAAAAATCAGTTCACTCACCAACTGTCAAACAAAACGTGTGAATATTTTATCAAAAAAAAAGAAAGATTTGCACCAACAAAAAATGTCTACACTAAACAAGCGTCAGTGCCAAACAATACCTTGCTTGCGTTATTCAAGGTGCCATATACAGTAGCGAAGTACAAAATGGCCCACACTATTGCTGAGCAACTAATTCTACCAGCTGCTGTGGACATGGCTAACAATATAATGAGAGAAAATGCGAGGAAACTTCTATCAAAGATTTCTTTGTCGAATAACACCATCAATCAAAGAATCCAGCACATGGCTCAGGATCTCAACGATCAATTGATAGAAAAAATGAAATTAAAATAATTTATACTGTTATGTACGTTTCATTGATAGTTGAATTATCGTTGAAGACCTGTTTTGTAAAATCATTACTGGAAGAGCAACGGCTGAAGCAACAGACTGAAAACAAAACTTCCGCTTGTTCGGATTTGACTAAGTTTTGGATATCTGGAAAAAAATGACTATCCCATTCTAAGTGCAAAACCTACAAGGATTCTCATTCCCTTTACGACTTCATATGAAGCTGGATTTACAAGGAGAAAATATCATTTGAAAATTAATGTCGTAAAAAAAAAAGTATCAAGCTTAATTAGCTGTATCAAGCTTAATTCCACGATTTGAACAATTGTGCAAAGAGCAGCAGGCTCACCAGTAGCACTAAACACACACACATATACCTCCAAGAGCCTGTTGAAGGTAAATTAATTTGTTTTATTATATTTTCACCTACTCCTATGTGTTCCTATTAAGTACAATTAAACTATTTGTAAACTTGAATATGAGTTGTATTATGTTTATGTTTTTACCACTTTCTTCTTCAAAGTCGGATCAATATGAAATATAAGTATTATATATAATATACCACAGATAGATGCTACATGACTAGGGTGCTGTGATAAAATTCTAATTTTCTAAGGTTGATAAGTTTGGGAACCCCTGTTTTAAGCTCCTCATAGCTTTAAAATTCAAAAGCAAGAAAAATCTGTAAACTAGACAAAATTTTGATGGATTTTTTTAGAAGTTTTAAATATAAAATGTATAATTGAGAAATCTATATAAATAAAGATACCTTTAACACAGCTATAACTATTTCTCTTGCTTGCAATTCTCCTTCCAAGACTCCAAGGAGTTGAAGAAGATCTGGTTTGCTGAGTTCCATCTTGGGATGCCTCTTTGAATGTTAAAAAAAAAATCAAAATTACCAAGTGCTTAAATTTGTTTTCTTCTATTAATTGAATACATGATTTGGGTAATTCAAAAAAATATATTCAATGGGAAATTAACTTAATAAAACTGCAACAGAAAACAGAATGAGTTTTTTGTGTAAACAGTAGTTCCCAATTCTTGTCTGCCCCGAATATGTGGTAAAATATCAATGCGAGTATGTAAAAGTAATGCTAAGAAGGTGGACTACCAAGATGCCTTTGTCTGTTATTTAAAAATATTGAGTGGTACGAGTCCACTCTTTTGAACCTGTATATCATTACCACAAATAAAATACTTACTCATCATAAAAATACCAAAAATTGTCGTAATAAGTTGAATAAAGATCCAGAACTGTAAAACCCAATAATCTCATTTTTTTAAAAACTGAATCACATTGAGCATCTGCTATGTATTTTATAGCGATTTCAATTTAATAATGCAAAATTTTAAATATTATTGAATTTAACAAGTTAATTTTCATTATATATAACTTCTCATATTTTGAAAGAAAATATTTTAACTAATTTTTCACCCTTACAATTGTTTTAACTACACAATTTATTTCTGGTTATAATCTATTAGGTCATCCGGAAAGTTCTGTGTGTTTTCAAATCAAAGCTAGCTTTATTATTATTTTGCTACTGCTGATAAGGAGTGACCTTGATTGAAGCAGATGTTTTAATCGAGTCTTTTCTGCTTGCACTGCATAATTATAGCATGTGTAGAGGCATAATTTTTGTTTCACTGCAGTGCAAAAATGCTAGTCAGACTGCTCGTAAAATGAGTGCTACATATAGACATAGTGCTGTTTCTGGCCTGGAGTTCAATTCTTTGGAGAAAGTCAAATAGCATCTCGATAACTTCTTTATAAATAAGCCTAATGATTTTTTTAAAGGAATTTTCCAGATGCCAGAAAGATGGCAAAAAGTCATAGAACAAAATGGGGCTTAAGCGATTCAATAATATTTCTTATGTTTTTGTACTACTTTGTTGGTATTTATCTTAAAAAACACTCAGAACTTTCTGGATGACCCAATATATTAACACTTTTAGTCACAGTAATCATTTTAATTAAACAATTTGGTTATATTATGAGTTGGCATTTTATTACCAATGCAAACCACTGCTACTTGGCATTGGCAATAAAAGAAAATCAAATCACACTTTTTACTAGAATTTGATCACTTTTATTTTTCCCATTAGGTATACGCTGCATAGAAACATACTTCCATGAGCAATTGTAAATTCTGACACAATTTTCAAATATAGATTAGAAATTAAAATTACCTTAAGAGTACTACTAGTCTTTTCTGTTGGTTCAAATTGTCCAGTGATAGCTGAAGGCTGAGGTTTTGCAATATTTCTTGCTGCCATAACGCACACAATATTTCACTGCTGCTTTCATTTGATTAAAATGTAAAAGGTATCTACAACAGAAGATAAAAATTATGTATCAAAATAATCAATGAAGGGCCCATATACATAGTAAGCACACTAATCTAAAATAAACACAAAATTTAGATGTCATTATCATTCTTATCACATTAGCACATGCTACTATAAATGCCTAGCTCTACACAAACTGCTAAAAATTATACATCCTAATAGACAATCTACTTAACATACAAGTTGTAAAATCAAATTTCAATGTTAAAGCCATTTTAGTATTACTTTTTTCCCAAATATATCTCTAGACCAAAAAAATAACTTAATACAGATTAGACTTCAAATTATAAAGACAACAGAACAAAACACTTCTTTCAAATTGAGTTGCAAAAAATTTGAAATGCAGAGCAAAAACCCAGATTAAATGTTCAAGATTCAATGTTTCAGAAAATGTTTTATTTTTTAAAAAGCATGACAGTAGCAGGCTTTGGGGTGCTGTTTTTTATATCATTTTACAAATTTATTTCAATTTTGGAATATTTTTGGTAAAATATTACTTAAAAATAACAATTAAATTAATTATTTCATTAAATTTAATCACTTACTTAAAAATGTGTGTGTGTGTGTGTGAAGCCACTAAAAAAACTAATTAATACTCTACATCAAAAACTAAACTGAATTTTTATCTCTACTATTATAAAAGTAAGTGTTTGTCTGTTTCTTGCCCAGGAAGTCCTGACGAATCTATGATACTTACAGTAATCAGATTTGGCAAACAGGTAATCTCAATTTTTTGCAATTTTAGGGTCAAGGCGAATTTTAAAATTCAATCTAGAACATTTTCAATGAATTTAATAGTTTTTTCACCATTATCATTCTGAGGAATGAAGAAACATCAAAATTTAGACTTTTCGCCCTCTGGTGTCACCTTGACGTCAGCCTTTGGAACCGAGCGAAGTTTATTTAATCTCCGGGGAGAGAATACATTCGAAAAACCTTCGTTTATTTCGAGACACATTCATTTTGATTTCCTGCGAAAGATTGCATTTTCTGCCTTTCGCGTTAAAAATAAAAACATTTTGACTGGGATTGTTAATTTCTTTGTTTGTAAAATTGGAATTGTTAAAGACAGATTGAAAATTTCAACCGATTTGAAATCTGCGGAAAATTTTACACCAGATAAAAACCAAACATCACGTGCAACGCCGGGCTAGCCACACAGTGGCTAGTATACAATATTTGTTTAATACCTATAAATCTGTTTAAAGCACAACCACCATAAAGGGATTTATGTACTCAGCAGGGATATGTTACTTGTTTGCTTACAGTAATACTTGTCTTTAAAGTGTAGTCTGATAAACTAATATAGATTTTTCAGCGAAATTTTATAGCCAAAGAAGGTTTAGATATTTGTTTGGCACAAAATGTATTTTTAAATTTGGGCCTTCTCTAACAACATAGTGTAGCATATGTAACATAGTGGTCAAGGTCTGCTTCGATGCCAGATACATAGGTCACTATAGCGCATATATTCATCCAAAATAAATACTGCAGGAACAGGCCATGGACAGTGCATCTTTTATACATGTTTCTTACAATTCATTAAAAAGCAAACAACTTCCAATGACCTATGGAGGTTTCAAAAAGTCACCAAAATTAGTTACCCTACTCCTTACTTCCATTGCAAGAAATGTTTGATTAAAATATCTTTAAGAATGCAAAATATTGTTAAAATATGGCTTTGAAATAAAGCACGATGCACCAGGAAATTAAATATAGTTAACAGATAATTTATGAAGCATTTAAATTAATGATTCTGTGATATGAACATTATTCATAACAGTGCACCAGACACTAAAATTAATAAAATTAGGTCTGAAAAATATTTCGTCTTTGAATTTCAACTATAAATTCTAAGACTTTAATAAGATAATTTAACTACTGCAATCCTATTTTTTAGGTCTTTCCTGTCTTAATAGGTCTAGCAGGTACAGTACAAATCCGGACATCCGAAATTGTCCAAAATCCGTATGTTTTGCTAACCAGCATTTTTTCTATATCTTTCCGACAATTGTTAAAGAAAAAGGAGTTAAACCTTGACCCCCAGTGGCAGAAAGTTTTGTAGCTGTCTGCGACAAGATTTTAGAATTTCATAATTGGTCTGCAAAATTTACGTAATTTTGGTGGATAAATCATACATTAAACAAACAATTTTTTAGCATTTTATTTGAACCATGGTAAGCATGATGCGTTCTTGTTTATGACTTTTGATGTTACAAATTGTATCATCAGCTCCCTGCATGTAGGATTTCTAAAGTGGGAAGGATAAGCAGAACCAAGATAATAAAGCTGCTTTTAAAAACCTTTGTGTAAGTTTATAACCAGAAGAGGGCCCATTCAGTTGAATAACAACCCTCTTATCGTTAGTGCCAACTTCTTCATCTGTCCCATCTCTCGATCTTAGCCTATGTTTCCCAACGACATCAATTACAGACCCAAAAGTTTCGCATACAGCTTCAGAGACTGGCATTGATATAACAAAAACAATAAACTTGAGAAATGTAGGAAGTTTTCCCCTCAGTTCATGGAGTGCAATTTTAAATAAGTGTTTCAGATCTGGTGCATCACCCTCCGTAACGATTTTGTATTTTCTATTACACATCCATTCACTGAAGATCTGATATTGAAACCACAGAGTCTTTCTTAAGTGCACAGAAGGCACCACAAAAGAAAACATATTTAAAATGTCATTGAAGCTCTCTTCAGTGAGTCCCCAGTTCACTTCTGCTGCATATATGCTAATATTGGTTTATGGATAAACCAAAAATTCATAGTTGAACAAAAGACTGCTCTTGTCGATGACAGAAAAAAAATGTTGGTTTACCATCTAATTCAGGTGTACAGAAATCCACACTGAATTGTTCAATTAGATTTCACATAGCTTTATAGGCATAAGATATTACACCTCTTAGCTCATCACCTTCACTAGCTTTGTGTTGTGACCTAAGAATCTTGGAACTAATTGGTTTCTCAAGAAAGGGGACATCATGATATGTACTGGAAATACCACTATTTGATGGAGGAAACATTTCCAATGATGAAATTAAATTTAAAAACAACGTTTTAGGCAGTTTTGGCAATGCAGCTGCAAATTGAATGGTTTTCTTCCCTTCCTGATCTCTATCTTCAGAGACTGCTGTTGAAAGTTCATCAAAATATGTCTTCATAATTTCGAGGGATGAAATAAGGCTTTGAATATAAGATGTGTACTCCCAGGGCATAAGATCTGTTTCTTGTACTTTTTTGGATGTTTTTCCAAGAGCAGAACAAATATATGCAAGTGCTAGAATGTTTATAATCGTTATCTTATTAATTAATCTGTCTTGTTATACAAAACCATCATAGTCTTGTTGACAGGCAGAGATCAATGTCTGATAATCTGCTAAAAATGAATGAAAAACTGTTTTACAATGGGCTGAAAACTTCATAGTCTTGGAACAGTTTGGGTCTGTAAAAGAATCCAGGGAACTGTTCAGAACATTTTAAAAGCACTTCAAAGCTTTATCCTGATGAAAAATTTTTCATGCATCATGTACTAAATCAAATGCATCTGTTACTATTTTGTGAGTAACAGCATTCTTCTTAAAAAGTTATATTTTGTGCATGGGGTCACATGAAACTAAGACACTTTTAACTAGCTTATGTTCTAAATGCTTTCCAACATCTTGAATGACATATTGACTATCCACGGCAAGACCAATGAGATGATTATGGATGTAAGACAAGTCCAAGCTAAATTTTTCCAGGGTTTGTAATATGTGCTTAGCTAGGCCATTGCCTGTTAAATCAGTCGCTGGACTGTGTTCTCAGTAGATTGATTGAAATAAATATTTTCTATTTATGTCAAGAATTGGTACTCTCAAACCAATATGGCGACTTCTGCCCGATTGGCTGTTATTTTATCGGCTACAATGCCAAATCGTTTGAAATAATAAAGTTACAAATTTCTTTAGACAGGGTATGATATATGTGATATAAAAAATTTCTTGCAAACTCTTTTGAATGGTTTTTGAGTCTTATCTAGTAGCAGTGCTACGTCATGATGCGGCAGGCATAACCAGGCCGGACGTCTCAACAGAGACCAGAGGTGTCAACTTAGACGGACAGAATAAGGTGGAGAAGGGGCAAAACAGACGGCTGTCAAGGTTTATTTTGTTCCAGAAACAAAACAAAGTGGCTTTTTTATCCTCCAGACCAAGTTTCTAACTTCGGAATCGTTGAAGATAATGAAATTTTCAACGGATTTCAAATCAGCTTAAAATCCTATGCCAGATTGCTATCAAAAACAGATTTTTTTATTCAATTATTTACCATTTGATTATTTTAAAATAATTAGAATTTACTTATTGAAAATACCATTTAAGGTATCGATCTGGTGTAAAATTTTCCGCAGATTTCAAATCCATTGAAATGTTCAATCTATCCTTAACGATCCAGATTTTACAAAAACGATCAAAACAATGCCAGTCAAAAAAAATGCTTGTAGGATTTGCTTCCCTCCGCTCGAATCGCTTGGCGCAGGAAATGAAATGTTGCCGCTACCCAAGAAAACTTGTTCCCAAACTGTTTGAGACCACTGTGACGATCGTCATGCAAATGGCGGGTCCGCTCATTTTCGTTACGCTCACAAACAACGCTCTCTAGGAAACCAACGTCATCTGTTTGTATAAACAACGTTTTAGTGACATCATCCACAGCAACATTACGGCTACTAGATAACGGCTCTGCTTTCTTAGGAAAGCAAAGCTTTAGCGGGTGCAGAACGCTGAGGTCATATTCTTTTCAGTGCACTCGGAAAGTGCAGAACAACAAAACGAATGCGGTGTCCGGCATGCTCGATAAACACCTGCTTCTCTGCACTTCAAAGAAAAAATAGCGGGGACAGTAAAGAGGTGTCCGAATGTTGTGGACAATTTTTTAAATCATTTTATTAGTGCAGACAAAAACTGTCCACAAGCGGATTTCATTGTCCGCAACAATGTCGCCGTGTTTCTGCCACTGGGCCTTGACCTAATTGAGGAAACAACGCAAAATAACGGACACAGGGATAGAAGTCATTCTATATATATTTTGAAATCTTCAAAAATGGCCTATATAGTTTTCAGTAATTGCCCTATTTTTCCCATATAAGTAATAGGATATATTCCTGAAAAATCCATATTTTTACTCTATTTTAAGCTATGTATATTTCAGAGTGTGAACTGTGGTAAAGTAATGTACTATATGCTATTTTAAGGTGTTTTATTTTGGGTTTGTAAAGATTGGCTGCTGTTGTGGTGTTTTATAAATTAAAAATTTTCTTACTTTGCAACAAAAATTAATTGGTAGTAGGAATAGACATTTTTGCAAGACCTGCTATCATTTACATGAAATCATGGATGTACTCTCAGGATGGAGCATATCCAGGTGAAAATGGGGTCCAGGTATGAAATAGAGCCTAAAGAAATGTGTTGCTGTTAATATGGTAATTATATGATAATAATTACTTATTGCCTTATATATTTTTAATTCCTATATTTTATGATCCGGAATGACCTAGGTCCAGAGGATACAGGACTTTGTACTGTACTTTCCTATAAGTAAGGGGTTTGCATTGTATCTCAGTGGGTATATCTACGGCACTAGCAGCCATTGAGTTGTAGGTGGCACAGATTTGATTCCTGTCAAGGGCATTCCTCAATGGGTGTGTGTAGTTCACTCTTCTGTGTCAGTAAATTACTTCCATTGTGTGCCTTATCATTTGATATTGTATGTCTTGTGTACCATGGCCAAATATGGCCCTTACACCATAAAATAAATCAAACCAACCTATAAGCAATGGTTAGAAATTAAAATTAGGAAGCAGGACAGACATGAAAAGGATCATCTTCCTAGTTTCCACAATGTTCTACTTTAGTGTCAATTAAAAATTATTTTTTGTTTGTAGATGAATATGTAAGGAGTTGACAAGGACCTGGTATCCATTTAAAAGAAAGAGGATTAATTGGAATTTGTGCAGATACAACGGGAAAACTTCAAATAAGTTAAGCACTGAAAATGACAATTGGACCCAAAAACTTGGACATCAATACAAAACCCCATACGTACACAATGCAACTTAGACATAATTTTTAATTTTGGTGTAAGCACTTCTACATTGTTTGTAATGGAGGTTTGCATCATTAAAAAAATTTGAATTGAAATTTCTTATAAATCAAAATAAAACAGTACAAGCTTTTTACAGTAAAAAAAAAAAAAAAATTACAGTAATTTAAGTCTTAAGAGTGATTGACAAGCAGAAATTGCACTCCTAAGCTTTGTCAATATCACTTGTTAATCATAGCAACACAATCAATTCCAATTGACTTACAAGTTTCGTGAATAATATGTACATATAAAAGTATTTGGAATTAGTTAACTGAATTTGGAGGCAGGTACTCTTGTAATAATCAGTAAATAAAGCTGCTTTCTAGTTTTGTACAACAACCTCCAGTCAAAGCATTGACAAACGGTATCACTTGAAATCGAGGAAAGCAATAAAAACAGATTACATGACAAACAGAAGCTATATGGTTGCAAAACAAACTACTATTTTTATTCTAGGTTTGAGGGAAATATCACAAAACTTGGCAACATGCCAAATGTCTTTCTCAAATGAAAATTTGATGACAGATGGCAATGTAATGTAAAAAGTAAGCTGACACTTCACAAGGCACTTGCAAATTCAGGGAGAACAGGACTTGTTCATATTGTCGGGACAGTTCAATTCAAAAGCTAATTGTATTTTGAAAGTTGTCATATTTCCAAGATACTTAGTGACTATTCTTTACAACACTCATTTTTTAAAGATAAAACCACTTTTACCTAGTCAAATAAAATAATTCCGCTGTTTTTTCTGTTTTCCACTGCGCAGCAACAAGAGACGTTTGACATTGGCAAAAAATTTTGCCAAAATCAATTCGTGATGTTATTGTTATATGCTTACAGAAATCTAGAATAGTATTCCACAGCAGTTCTGCTGTCTCAGAAAGAATTTTAAAGTTCACTCTGCATTCTATATTTCAGTCCATATTTAGAGCATCAGATACAATACAGTATATAACTATTTGAATGCATATTTTATATGCATTTAAACTAAGAATCTAGAGCAAAGTAATGGAACATTTTGAAATTTAATGAAACAAAGATAACGGTATTTTGGAAAAAAGGCAGAAACTTCATCCATCTGCTCTTGGCTAACCTTTAATATTCTCAACAATTTGTTATTAATTTCTATAAGGATTGGTACATGTTTGACTTACCAGCAGTGTATTATTAGGTCAAGTATGATTCTTGTGAGCATTCATATCATCATGCATCCACTTGTGTAAGAAAATTTTTACAAACAATGCCAACACAGTAATATATTTTCAACCCAATATCATTAGCAACTTGTTTTGAATGTAGGTATATACGAGGAAAAATATTTTTATCACACGAACACTGGAATATTGAGTTAGTGGCACTGATTAGAGCAATTACCACTAGAAAAGTGATAAAGGGTTAAAAATACATGTAATGAGAGATTTCAAGTTAAGTACTTATCACACATTGATGTTCTTTAATCACTTTGATTCTTTATGTATATAACTTATTTCTTGGGTTTTCATTATTTAACTCAGGCTTGAATGAAATTAAAATATACATATCTATGAATTAATTTTAAGAAAGGTTTGTTTCTAATTGCAACCTAGCAACTATATTCCTTTCAAATACAAATTATATTAAAGTGTGATTGAGTAAACTGCTTAAAGCAGTAGGAAAAGATAGCAAGAAAAACTCATGCACAACCACTGGGGTTGATTAAATTTTAGCAACGAATAATGGGTATGTTATGAATGAAAAATGACAAATCTGGATTTGTCAAAACAATTTCTACATTCAATTTGAAAAAGAATATTTCAGACAGCTCAAATAGTCAACAAGCTGCCCAAACAAATTCTTAAATATTTTCACTGTTTTAATATAAATAACAACATGTATACGGCAAAACTAATGGAGAACTTTTAGTGATTCAACAACGAAAATAATTAAACAAGGTAATCAACAGTGTGACAGGCTCATATTATAGAACTAGAAGACCTCCGGTAACGTAAAAATTATCAAACGCATTTGAAACAAAGTTAAAAACGATACCAGAAATAACAGAAATGAGCAATAAAAGATAAGTAACAGAAGAAACATACACTTGAAACAGACTTTTGTTCATATTGTATGAAATTTAAATATGCTTTTTCTTTCCGAGACAATGTTATCGATCAACACAAATTTTGTTAGATTAAATACCTTACAACACATTCACAACAGAATGACAGGCATCTCGTAAAGATAAACATTGAACACAAACATTTCTGAGCTTTCTGCTTCAGAAATCAAAAGTCAACTTTTATTTTTCTCAACGAAGTGCAATTTAACTTACTTTCACTTCCAAACGTTCTGTTACCGCACCTTCATTCTGTTTTAAAAAATCAGCGAAGTGTTTAAAATATTAGCAAGCAGAGAAAGCTTGTTATATTTTGGAAATTCTACAACGAAAACTACTGAGGAGGCGCTGACTCCGATCCGTACTTCGATAAAACACACATAGGTGGCGCTAAGTAAGCAATCAATTTGATACATTTTATAAGTTGCCGAAACCTAGAAGAAATATTATTTCATAATAACTATTTTCAACAGCAGAGGTTTGAAGAAAGTTTCCTTCCAAATTCAAATTTGTTAACAAAACGGAATACTTAACAGCAACAGAAACAGAAAGCTGCTGAAATTTAAAAAAAAAAATAGATGGACACACCCACGCACACAGAAAATTTAAAATTTTCATCAAACAAATCTTTCATTTCTCCATTAAAAAACACTTCCAGAAATAATTCGTAGCTTTCAAAAATTTGTTTTTTACTTTGCAAAAAAGAAGCATGGTAGTTACAGTTAAATCATCGAGTTAAAGATCTTGACATCAAAACACGTGACAGAACAATCTCCAGAGATGAAAGGCGTAACTTTGAAACGCCTATTTTAAAGTGAAGGACACAAGACTGTTTAGAAGAAAGATTACACACTAAATACACCGGTAAATGACTACAGTGGGACGAAAATTGAATTACGAATTGCAAAATATAGTCACATTTTAATGTTAACAGATGTTGGACAGTAAACTAATTTGATCCCGGACCGTCATCAATAGCCCATTGTGTTGCTCCAATGTAACATTAATTAAAAAATTAGTTTCACACCAAAAATTAATGTTATCTAGTGTGACCATTAGCAACCGGATTGTTGTGAAATCAAATCCAACCAAAGACTGTCATGTACAAAGGTAGGCTGTAGCACGGTTAATCTATTGAGGCCTCAAATGTAATTGCGTTGGCGTTATATGGATGTTTGGAAGATGGGATGCTAAATCAGGCGAGACCTCTTCATTTAACCATGGTTCAAAATTACGGCGGGGTCCTTGTTTCTTTCCCTATTTGATCCCGGAGCATCGCCCATTGTGTTCCAATATAGTGCCAAGTTAATAAATTACCATTAAAATAACCTACTGTCCACTGGGGGATAGGGTTGGTTGGTTGGTTAGTTAGTTAGTTTTGGGGGTTTTGTGTGGTGAGGGCCATATTTGGCATGCTGTGCCAGATACAAGACATACCATTTCAAGTAAAACAGCAAACACAATGAAAACCGGGAGGCACGGAAGCCCTGTTGGAAGAGTATAACGAATTAGCAACAGGAGTGTTGCGAGTTTGAATCCAATCAAAGACCGACGTGTGCAAAAGAGATGATGCACGGAAAATCTAACGTGGCCTCAAATACCCTCACTTTTGCTTGGTGTGGAAGTTTGTAGAGTAGGGTGACAGCTCAGGTAAGACTTCATCTGACTGTGGTTCAAAATTATGGGTTGTCGTCTTCGAATCTTTAACTTCTGGTTTGATCCCTGACAGTCGCCAATGCCCATTGTATTGCTTTAGTGCGACCGTAATTAATATACCTACCTACTACCTAGCGAAAATGCAAAAAACAAACACTGCTCATATCTTACATAGACAATGATATTTTAATAGACTGAGTAAGTGTTTTATAAAAAGTAAGAACGGCTGTCGTGGTTTAGAGGGTATGCCAAATGCGCTAGCAACCTTCGAATCGTAGATGACACAGATTCAATTCCTGTAAGGTGCATTACTCCCTGTGTGCATTCCTGATTTAGTAAAGTGCTTATTGTGTGTGGGTCACACTGGAGCTATTATTCATTATTAACTCAACGGGCTATTATTCATTGTTTGGGTGTCTTTTACTTGACATTGTATGTCTTGTGTATGGCGCCGCAGGTCCAAACACGGCCCTTGTGCCACAAAGCCCTAAATCAATCTTATCATGACCATTGTTTAAAATTACGTGATGTTGACCTCGAATCTTTCCCTTGTGTTTGATCTCAGACCATTATTAACAGCCCGCTGTGTTACTTCAGTGCTAGGTAAATTAACTACCATTAACACCTTAAAACAATCAATCGACCAATCATGCAACATATCGACTAGTAATCACGTGACTACTTTGTTAAAAAATTGACTGAGTTGATTGATTGGGCATTTTATCGCCACGCTTGTCGAAACAAGACACCGCTGTATCAATTTGAATTTGCATAGTGATATTGAAGACATCAAACGCAAATATGCATACGTGTGTGTTTGTTGTTTTTCATAAAAGATTCATTATATTTAGTCAAAAGGATGTAACAGTGATGCAGGAATACCAAGTATCCTTATACGTATATTCGCTTTGGTTTTCAATGAAAATGACTATTTTGTTAATTTTAGTAGACAGTATTATAAATGAAAGCAGAGCTCTTTAAAATAACACAATAATCATGTGAATTATTTGAAAAAAGGTTTTATATCTTGCATTTTAAATCATGCTCCAAAAGGTCTATAAAGCGCATATAAATATGCTTTACATTTGTAAACGGTTCATGGCATTCTTTAATGATATCTCAACTAATCAATTTTATTTTATGCGCTATTCACGAGTTTTAATCGTTATCATTTATTTAATCGTAATTCCCAATTTTTACGAAGGGTTAATGCTAAACATTTTTGTTTACAATTAATAACAATTTTGATACATAAATGTAAATCTGCATTGATTTCACAACATACTAAAGAGTTATTGTGTAACATAGTTAGTTATTGTGCAACATAGTTAGTTATTGTGTAACATACTAAAGAAAAAACAATGTACCGAGTTAACGTAAAAAATCATCGCCAAGACGGAAAACGATATAACTTTTTATAGTTCGATTCATATATTGTTATCTCAAACCTTAGAGACGTAGTATATAAAAGTACACCCGAATAAAATGTATTTCAGATGCATATATGTTGATTAGAGAATGCAAGGAATAGATAAATTACACAGGTCTGCAAATTTTCAGTGAACAAATATTTTTTGCAAAGTAGCAATTGACTTTTATGTTTTTTGGTATGCTAATTTCAAATATGTCATTCATTTTTGTCCATCACGTAACATTTTTTTGAAAATTTAGAAAAATAATGCTTTATATACCATGTAAATACATTTCTAGGAAGTAAAACAAAGTAATAAGTAAGAAGTTTTGTGTGAAAAATTACTTTAATACTCATATATATTTAGAATCCACATTGCTGAGTCTTTTACTGCCATTAGTAGAAAAGCATACGATTCTGGATATTCAGCAATGGATATTCAGCATAAAGTCAAGTTTCTAAGGCATTGTAGTACATTTTCTTTTGAGTTGAATACTCCGTATGGAAGCAGATCTTCTGTTTGTAACTTGCGACTGTTCTCTATGTAGCGACCAGCAGTATAATCTGCTATCATGATTTTGTTCCATCTACTTGGTATCTGAATTCTATCTGCTTAATGTCTTGGTGAAACCTTTCACCGTGTTCTTCACTGACGGCACCAAGATTTTCAGGAAAATAGTCCAGATGACACATCAGGAAATAAACTTTAAAAGCTAACAGAACATCCTAATTTTTTGGAATTTTCAAGCATACTTTGTACAATTTGTTTGAAGTTGGGATCCTTATAATTTCCTAGAAATGTATTAACAACTTCTTTAAAGGAGCTTCAGGCTTCCTTTTCAACCTTTGTCATACATGCTTCAAATTTTTCGTCCTTCATAAGTTTTAGAATATCTGGTCCCACAAACACACCTACCTTCACTTTGCCTGCAGATAATCGAGGAAATGCATGAAGCAAGTGCTTGAAACATCGACCTTCTTTGTCTAGAGTTTTCGTGAATTGTTTTATTAAACCAAGTTTTTTTTGAAGTAAAGGCAGAAGAATCTTTTCTCGGTCAACCAAAGCTTCCTCAATACGTTTTTAGCTGCCAATTTTCAACTTCTCTTAATGGCCACTCTCTCTTAATCCAATGTTGACTCCTTTCCCTACTGTCCCACTTACACAGGAAGCATGTATATTTTGTTAAATCCCCTTGAAATCCAAGAAGCATGGCAATTACTTTTAAATCTACACATATGGTCCACATGTGATCATTGTATTTAAGTTTGTTCAAAATGATGGCTAAATTTTCGTAGCATTTTTTGTAGTGCACGGAATGTCCAACTGGTATTGAAGCATATTTGTTTTCGTTATGGAGTAGCACAGCTTTGAGGCTTCTTTTGCAACATCTTCTGAAATATAAGGAAATAAATAATTTTCTTGTCTTCTAAACCATGAAAAAGAGACATCAGGTGCCAATACGTTTTTTCATTTAGCCTAGAACCTAGTAGTTCTGCGGAATTTTTATAAGGCCAAAGTCTCTCACTAAATCATTTAATTCACTTTGTGACAAGAGTTGAGGATCGTTACTTCCTGCTGCATTGAAATCATAATCAGAGTCATTGTCATCTTCTTCGCAGTCAAAAGATATTCATAAGTTTTTCTGGGGGTTTAGGTATGGGTATTCCAGGACCATGAGGTACGGGACGCACAGACGTTGGAATGTTTAAGTAAACAATTCCTTTCCTATTTTTAACGTTGAACCCATGCACATTTGAGGAACAAAAGTAGCAGTCATCACTGTGGTTAGTTGGCTCCCTCCAGATCATCGGGATTCCGAAGCGAAGAGATTTTTGTTTTCCATTCAACCACTGTTTCAATTCTTTCCAAATACAACAGACGATGTGCGGGGTCCAAGATTTATCCTGGTCTCCCAGCTTGACACCAAAGTAAGCATAGTATACTTTCTTGCCAAAATCTGTAATATTTCTTTGATGTTTCTTGATTGGAACTTGTAAGCACACCGCAGATGAAGCAAAATTTGTTAGGGTCATCAGAACAGCCCCTTGTAACCATTTTACAAAACTGTCCACAATCACAAAAATAAATTTCAATCACTGATTAAATGTATGATGGTTCAATTGAAAAAAAAAAATTTTAACTTGAAAAGAAATTTTTTATAAAAACACGTATTCTAGACGTTAAATGAACATAAAAATCAGCAAAAATTTAAACCGTCTTCATTTGCAAAACTCTTAACTCAGAATGACAGCACAAAACGGAACAGCGGGGATGATGTACCGACTGCAGTCTCCCTGGCGCCAGCAACGTCTGTGTTTAGAGTTGGTGCCACATGTCTGTCTTAAGAGGAAGTGACAGAATGAATGAACTTCACCTCATTGTCTACACTATTTTATTAACTTATTTCCTTTTTTTATCTTTGTGTATCGAACAATTTTTGATTTTATTAATTGTTTATAATAAAATAACAAAAAAAATATATAAAAAAAATATTAACGAATTTTTGCGGGAGAACAAAAATAAATTAAATGTTAATTGTATATTCATAAAAACACAAAGACTGAAAACCGAAAATTTCATATTGTGAAAAAACTGTACTTGATGGAATTTTTTGGTTAATTTTTCTGAAATCAGAGTCCAAAAATACATCAGAAACAATGCTTAGTTTTCAGGAAATATTTTCATCGCGGACCTGTGTTATGGAAGTAGGTAGGTAGCTGAATTTGAGTCCCTCCAGAGCTATACAATTGACTATTGTTTTATTACGGAGCTGTAAATATTCCCCAAATATAGATGTAACATATATTAAAAGTAAATTAATACTAAAGCCGTACAATCTACTCTTATTATTCCCGAAAATATTAAACACAACATTCTTAACTGTGTTAAAAAAACACTTTAGAGTAAAAATGTGAATCACTAACCTTTTACACATTCCATCTTCAATAAGTTTATAATTGAAACCATTTGCAAAAGGGGTAGGTAGGTATTTTAATTACCGCCACACTGGAGAACACAGAGGGCTATTGGCAATAGTCTGGGATCAAACCCCCAAAAGAAAGATCCGAGGACAACACTACGTAGTTTTGAACCGCGATCAGATATCGAGGAAACAACTGTGCGCTGGCACCCCACTCTCCAAACGTACACACCATGCTAACGTGAGGACATTTGAATCCCCCACAGATTTAACGTGCACCAGCCAACTTGTGTTGGATTCGAACTCGCAACCCTCCGGTTACTAATCCGTTACTCTTCCCATCGGACCACTGCGGTCTTCTGCAAATAAGGATAAAACCGCTTTCACTTTCACTGCATTTGCTATGGAAGAAAGGATGCTCAAATTATATGGGAGTGGCAGATTTTATGGTTGGTAGTTGAATTTGTGTCGCACAGAAGCAACACAACGATCTATTGATGACGATCCGGGTTGGTTGGTTGGTTTTGGCCAGACAGTCCGAGATACATCCGAGAGGGAAAGAACTGAAGACAACCATTTATGCAATTTTGAACTACGGTCAGATGACGTTAACACTTGAGCTGGTAACCCACTCTCGAGTCCCCCACACCATATACTACGCTCAGATAGGTAGTTAATTAAAGTCACACTGGAGCAACACAGCGAGCTACTTGTGACGGTCCATTTCAACATAGTGTTGAAAGAAATGACAAACCACAAATATTAAAATTAAATTACTTTCAAGGTAGGTGGGCAGGTAGGTAGTCAAATAAGATCACACGGCGGGCAATTGACGACGGTCTGGAATCAATCCCAAAGGAAAAGATCCGAGGCCAACACCACCACGTAATTTTGAAACATGGTCAATGAGGAGGTGACCACTTGAGATGACGTCCCAATCAAGAAACGTCCACACTACAAAATGAGGATATTTGAGGCCAAGACAGATTCAGCTTGCACCAGTCCCCTTGTACACAAACGTCTTTTGTTGGACCGAGTATTGAACTCGTAACTCCAGATGCTAGTCCGTTACTCTTCCAACTGCATCACGGCGGCCCTTGTAGGTATTAATATACAAAAAGTATTCGATAAAAAGAAGCTTTTCGTTAGCTTTATAAATTTGAGTCTGCATTTTGATACACGTCTTCCCAGTTGGAAATTGCTCGGATGGCAGTGATTTGCCTAAATTGAACCATGTTCCCACAGTTCAACCGTTAACCTTCCGAGTAGTTCCGATGAAATATGTGCTCCAAGACTTGAACCGGTGTTGCTAATGACGAGATATCTCATCAAGATATCACGATCTGGTCAGTTTTCTTCTAATGACGATATCTCTCGTCCAAGATCTGGTCAGTTTGGCTAATGGAGAGATACTTCGTTAAGACAACCACCAGAAAGGTTAATATTTTTGTACCTACCATTTTTTTCCACCTTTAACAATTTTTTTCAGCTATCGGAAAAATGTTTTCTAGAAAGTCAAATTATAAATAAAATGAAGAAATATTAACTGAATTAAATATAATCCGCGTAACCCCTTGGAATGACTTCAGATAACCCGAGGGATACGCGTCCCACAGGTTGAATATTAATGTACAAAAGCAGTGGCTCCCAGAGTGTGGTCCTCTTAAAACATTCAATATCACCGACCCGAAATAGATAATTTTCTCCAATTTTTTTTATGTCCCCAAAAAACAATGCGTTCAAGGTAGATAATTAACTAACGTCGCACTGGAGCAACACAACCTGCTATTAGTAATGGTCCGGGAACAATCCCCATGGGGAAGATGCAAGGACAACTCATCATTATGAACCACGGTCACCAGAACACCTGAGCCAGTACCCCACTCTCCGAAACTTCCACACCACTCCAACGTGAAGACATTTGAAACCACGACATATTGAACCAGCTTCCGTGTATACGTGTCTTTGGCTGAACTCAGTTTCGAACTCGCAACCCTCCGGTTGCTAATCCATTGCTCTTCCAATAAGGCTACCGCAGCCCGTTATGTTGAAAGAAATTATTAATATTTATATTTTATATGCTCTTCAAAAAAATAACTACTTTCAGCGAAGAAAGTATTTTACACTAACTGATCAGTGTAATATTGATATAAATCGCTACTCGTCTGCAAGACAGCCATATATCAAGGATAGAATTCCTTAAAGTTTAATATGTAGAAAGATGCGGCTAAACAGCCCTTCCATTAGAATCTGCAGTTGTAATTTTGTAGCATGTATTTACAGCCTGGGTCTATTCGGATAATGAATCTATTTACTGATGGGGTACAACCAGCATCTCATGGGACAAAATGCTTCAACGATCTTTCAACTGTCAGTTTTATCAAATTAAAGTTTTCATAAGTACCTACATGCTTTTATAATTACACGCATAAGTTGATTCACCGAAATGAGACGACTATCACGAACTAGCAAGGAAAGATTTGAAATTCTAAACTTAGTTTCCCATCACGTACTTGCGTGAAACTGCATTCTGCCCATTCACATATTTAAAATCTAAATTTAAGAAACAGACTTGAAGTTTTAAAGGATTTGAACTTACAAGTGTTTTGACGCGATATATTTTTGGACAAGTGTTTGGACCTCGTCCAAAAAAGACCTGACCAATTTTCCTTATGACGAGACATCTCGTCATCAAGATGTTTTGATAGTGATATTTTGATAACAAGATCAAGATCTTGTCAATTTTCTTCTAACAGATTTTTTTTTTTTGATGACGAGAATCATCAAAATCTGATAAGTTTATTTCGAATGATGAGTAATCTCGTTCAAGACATGGTCAGTTGTTAATGACGAGATATCTCTTCCAGACAACCACCAGGAGGGTTAATATAAAAATTATCAGACATTATGCCAAACATAACTGTACAGACCCTTGTAGCGAGGTGGCGTTGCGAACAGTGACGTACCGCCAACCAGGAAATGTGCCCTGCGTGGCAAAGCTTTAAAAGAGAGAGTTGAAAATAAAGTGTGTTACAGTCCACGTGTGTTTTTACTGAGCTAGCGAGAACATGGTCCGTCGAGCCGGAGGTTCTATGGATTTATAGGATTTGTTTCATGAGCAGAATTTGTGTGCTGTTTCATGTGCAAAGTGATGAGTTTGATTTGATAAGTGCTTGTGGTTGGTTGTTATGAGCTTTGGGTTTAGTGAATACCCGAGCTTATTAGTGGGATCTCTGAGTGAGTACCTCCTTTTTTCCCTACCTTGAGTATTATTTTGTAAATAAGTTTGCAAAATGTTTAGAGCAAATAAGAGAGACCTTTTTTATGTGGCCGAAGAACTCGGTGAGGTCATAACAGACGAAATGACTAAAACCGAAATCCAAGATAAGATTAAATCTAACCCTAAATATATTTCTGATCCCCAATTTGTAAAGGATCTATTAGAATCCGTAATTTCGGAACGGAAAGCTGACGAAAGTTATGTACTTGAGTTGGAAAAGATTAAGTTGCAAAGAATAAAAGCTGAGCTTGAACTTACTAAAGCGCAATCTGAGATAAAAGTGGATAGGGATTCGAGTTCATTAGTTACGGAATCATTGGATTCAATTCTAAAAAGTGTCAGAACGTTGACCCTTAAAGTTCCGAGCAAACCGGAAGCGTGGGGTATGTTTTTCAATTCATTAGAAAGAGCATTTGACACAAAAGGTGTCCCGAAACAATTCAAAGCTGAGATTTTACTTAATTTACTCGGAGAAAAGGCTTCGAATATTATTGTGTACATAAAAGATGATGAAATAAGTGATTATGAAAAAATTAAATCAATTGTGTTAAGAGAGTTTGAGCCGACACCTCAAAAATGCTTGGAAAACTTTAAACTTGCTAATCGCCAACCAAACGAAACGTACGTGCAATTTGCTTCTAGATTAACTACAAATTTTGATTACTATCTTAAACTGAGAAATGTAACTGATTTTGAAAGCTTAAAACAACTTACAGTTTCTGATAAAATGTTTGAAATTTTGGATAAGCAAACAGCTACACATGTCCGTATTAGACAAGGTGAATCTTGGATGAAACCACAAGAGTTAGGAAAAGAATGCGACGTTTTTTCCTCATCTCGAGGAGCGTCGTACTTCCCTCCGAAACATCCAGATAAGTTTTCAAAACATGTTCCAAAGGTTTTCCTTTCGGATTTCAAATCCGCAAAATGTGATTTTTGTAAATCGGGAACTCATTCTTTACATAAGTGTTATAGTTTTAAGAGGCTATCGGTGAAGGAGAGACTTGAGATTGTGAAAAGAAACAAACTCTGTTTCAACTGTCTCTCTGCTAATCATTCGGTTTCGAATTGTGAATCATCGACTTCTTGTTCGCAGTGTAACAAGAAGCACCATGATAGCTTGCATTTTTGGCATGAGAAAAGACCCGTCCCTCCAGATAGATCTGAAGTGGATTATCAATCGGCTCCAGCTGTTGAGACTCCGAGTGTTAATAGGCTAAACGCCAACGCAGTTCCATTCGAAACAAACATAGTAGATCAAACTTTCGTTGGAGCATCAAGCATGCAGGCTACTCGTAAATCTGTTTTGCTCTCCACAGCGATTGTTTATGTTAAAAGTAAAGATGGACGATTTATTAGTTGCAGGTGCTTACTGGATAGTGGTTCAATGAGTCATTTCTGTACAACTGATCTAATTGAGTGCTTACAGATTAGAAAAGAGAAAATTAATGTGGCTGTTTCTTGTTTGTCAGGCGCCTCATTAAATGTAAAGTCCAAAACATCGGTCGTTGTTAGTAATAAAACTGGTAGTTTCCAGCAAAATTTAGAGTTTCTTATTGTGCCTAAAATTACGCACATAACTCCCTCGAAGTTAATTGATATCTCTGAATTGAATATCCCCGAGACCATAGATCTGGCTGATCCTGAGTTTAATAAACCTAGTAGAATTGATTTATTGTTGGGATCGGAAGTTTTTATGAGTTTATTGAGGTCTGGGCAATTAAGCCTTTGTAACTCCAAATTGATTCTCCAAAATACGGTTTTTGGATATATTGTGAGTGGGAGTATGTATGATAGCTTCGATACGGATAGAATGTATTGCGGTTTAGTTAGTAATTTGGGAAATTTAGAGCGAGAAATTCAAAAGTTTTGGGAATTGGAAAATGTTGAGGAGTCCTTGACAAAAACCGAAGAAACTAAATTTTGTGATGAGCACTATGCTAGAACATATTTAAGAGATAGTGATGGGAGATATATTGTGAAAATGCCTCTCAAAGAGGATCCCTCGTGTTTAGGGGAATCGAGAGAGATCGCACATAAAAGGTTAAACTCTTTGATTAGAAAGCTATCTAGAGATCCTGATTATTATAGCCTTTATAAGTCTTTTATAAGCGAGTACGAAACTTTAGGTCATATGACAGAAGTTTTTGAGGAACAACAACCACAGGTTACTTATTATATCCCGCATCACAGCGTTTACAGAGCAGATAGTGCAACAACCAAACTGAGAGTTGTGTTTAACGCATCAACAGTGACAACTGCTGAGAATTCTTTAAATTCCATTCAGCTAAATGGAGGCGTGATACAAGACGACCTTTTTGCAATCATGTGTCGTTTTAGAAAACATCGATATGTTTTTACGGCAGACATTAAAAAGATGTTCAGAATGATTCTCATTAATGAGGATCAAAGAGATTTGCAGAGGATTTTGTGGAAATCCGCAATAGACGCTCCACTTAAAACGTATCGTCTGAATACTGTCACGTACGGGACAGTTAGTGCTCCATATCTCGCCATGAGAACTTTGAAACAACTTTCTATTGATGAGAGAATAGATTTTCCTGAAGCAGCGTCAGTCCTAGTTACAGACGTGTATATGGACGACATTTTGACTGGCGGTGATGACCTACTTCAAACTAAAGTACTTCAGCAGCAGTTAATTGGCATCCTTCAGAGAAGTGGAATGGAGCTCCACAAATGGTTCGCCAATTGTCCTGAACTGTCTGTACAATCAAGTGCCGAGTATTCGTTCGCACATCCAGAAGAGACCAAGACATTAGGTGTCTCCTGGAAGCCGTACAGTGACTATTTCTCGTTCAACCTTCTTGATGAGAATATGGATGTCACTAAGAGAGCTGTGCTGTCTACAATAGCTCGTATCTTCGACCCTCTTGGTCTTTTGGGACCAGTCATCTCAAGGGCTAAAATATTCCTCCAACGTCTTTGGCTGCTGAAATTGAGTTGGAATGATCCATTGCCATCGGCTGAGGTGACGGAGTGGAGAAATTTCATTGCAGCGCTTGCGGCCACGAGAACCTTACACATTGATCGTCGAATCCTAACAGATGATCCTGCTTCGATCCAGATGCATGGCTTCTCGGATGCCTCAGAGAAAGCGTATGGCGCCGCGGTGTACCTTCGATCAACAAATTCTTCAACTGGTGCTATATTGGTTAGTTTAGTGGCTAGCAAGTCCAGAGTTTCACCCATAAAAAGTGTGACGATCCCTCGTCTTGAGTTGTGTGCTGCCGTGCTTCTAGCTAAACTGACCAATAGGATTCTCAAAGCCTTGAAGCTAAAAGTGTCCCACACCTACCTTTGGAGTGATTCCACGATAGTTCTTTCATGGATCCAAAGGAAACCCTGTGATCTCAAAACTTTCGTGGCTAACAGAGTTACCACGATTCAGGAGTTGACGTCTGTTGCCCAATGGCGTCATGTACCATCCGCCTCAAATCCAGCAGATCTTATCTCACGAGGTATTGATCCTGACAAGTTAATCCGTAACGAACTGTGGTGGCATGGACCCAAGTTCTTACACGAGGCAGGTGATCCTATTCCCGAGGCTTGGGAAGTGGCAATTCCCGATGAAGAAATTGAAAGAGAGCTTAGAACAAACTCTAAGGACAACAGTAACTGTTTAGTGAATTTAAATGATTGTGATGATTTTCTTTTGAGCAAATTACTTGATTTAAGTAACAATTATGTACATATTTTGCGAGTTATATGTTATTTGTTTAGATTTTCATACAACCTTAGAACCCCAACTCATAAAAAGCAAGGCCCTCTCACACCAAAAGAGTTGAGAGGTGGTGAGGTAAGTTTAATCAGATTATTACAACAATCTGAATTCAAGTATGAATATAGTGCTTTGAAGAAGGGTAAGCCTGTTACAGGCAAATTATCTTCTTTAAATTGTTTTTTGGATAATGATCAAATTATTAGAATTGGTGGACGTTTGAGTAATTCTAATTTAAGTATTAGTGCAAAACATCCTATGCTGTTACCTGCTAATCATAAATTAACTTGTATTATTTTGAAACATTTTCATTTGAAATATTTGCATGTTGGACCAACTTCCTTGTTATATCATGTACGTCAAAATTTCTGGCCTTTAAATGGCAGAAACATGTGTCGCAAAATAGTACACGAGTGTATTACTTGTTTCAAAAGCAAGCCTGTAGCAGTGACACAAATCATGAGTGATTTGCCAAGTGAGCGTGTTGTTTCATCCTTTCCTTTTCATTTCACTGGTGTTGACTTTTGCGGACCCTTTTTTATTAAGTTTAAGAATCAAAGAAAAGGTGTGCTAAATAAAATTTATGTAGCTATATTTGTATGCCTGTGCACTAAAGCATTACACCTGGACTTTGTTTCCGATTTAACATCTGATGCATTTATTGCATGTTTAAAGCGATTTTTCAGTCGTAGGGGCAAATCTGCAAAGTTGTGGAGTGATAATGGTACCAACTTTGTAGGTGCAAATTCTGAAATGAAAAGATTATTTCGTCTAGTTAAATGTCCAGATGAAACCTTGGCAAATTACTATACTTGTGAAGGTATAGATTGGAAATTCATTCCTCCAAAATCGCCGAATTTTGGTGGCTTGTGGGAAGCAGGGGTGAAATCCTTTAAGTTTCACTTGAAACGTGTCATTGGTAACTCCAGACTCACATTAGAAGAATTCCTAACGGTGATTTTGGAAATTGAGGGAGTTCTAAATTCGAGACCCCTTACACCCCTATCTCCAGAATTCGACAGTTTTGAAACACTGACACCAGGTCATTTCTTAATTGGTCGGCCTGTATCGAATATAGTAGAACCTCAGTTAATTAATATTACTGAAAGTAAATTGTCTAAATGGCAGAGAATTACAAAGTTCTCGCAACAAATCATAAAAATTTGGAAGCGAGACTATCTGAACACTCTACAGCAGAGATGCAAATGGAAATTTTGTAAAACTGATGTATCTTGTGGAGCATTGGTGCTGATAAAAAATGATTTACCTGGCACAAAATGGCTTCCGGGTAGAATAGTGAAAGTATACCAAAGTTCAGACCAAAGGGTAAGAGTCATTGATATCAAAATTCCTAATGGAAAAGTATTAAAAAGAAATGTCCGTGATGTTTGCATACTGCCTTTAGAAACTTAAATATTATAATAATTGTAAATTTAAAAGCATTTGATTTATTGCACATGTTTAAGAAGTTGTACTGAAATGTGTTTAAATATATTTGTAAGTGTTAATTTTCTGTTAATTGAGTTGTAGTTTGTTATTTAGTTTGAAACCCCAATTGTTTCAACGTGGGGAGTGTACAGACCCTTGTAGCGAGGTGGCGTTGCGAACAGTGACGTACCGCCAACCAGGAAATGTGCCCTGCGTGGCAAAGCTTTAAAAGAGAGAGTTGAAAATAAAGTGTGTTACAGTCCACGTGTGTTTTTACTGAGCTAGCGAGAACAATAACCGAGGTAATTGCTAAAAAGCAGCCTTAATTCATCCCCCTTAACATTAAGATTTAAGTATCTGGTTTGGTTTCATTAATATTTTAATTTTTCACTCTAACTGTAGTACATTTTAATTAATAAATAAGTTTGTGTAAAATTAAATTTTATTTGATTCCTGAACTGTAGTTTTTTTTTTCCATTTCAGAATTTAAAACTTCAAAAAATTTTACCAATCCTTAATTTGAAGGTTATATAATCTATAATTAAGAAAAATCTAAATTTTACTCCTTATATTAGAGGGAAAAATAGGGATATTTATGGTCTGTATATATAATTGTGCACATGTGCCCTATTTAATTTTGTAATTTCAAGGTGTCCTTGGACAAAAGTTTATTTAGGTAGGTATTTTAATTTACGTCACACTTTAGCAACACAACGGGCTGTTGAAAGGTTTAGGAACCACGGCTCTAGAGAAATATGAGGTGCGTCCGATGAATTGTTGCGTTGTCACGCCTTACGTGAGTCTAACTCGCTGTATAAAGCTGCCGTGGTCTGCACCAGTTAGTCATAGCGGTAGTGAATAACTGGAAATGTCTATGACCTTGTGGTGCTGAGGTAACGGCGCATCAGAACAGGTTTCATTGCGTCTCCGAACTACCGGCGTTCACTTGACTTCAGGTCGATCCAAGGGATCGGCCAAGACAGTCAGTGATCCCATTCACACACTTCGGGAGTCATGTTGATGTTCACTGCAAAACCAACGTGTGGATGTGGCTGCTTAGTCCAAATTTTGGTTATATTTGTGATGGGGTCATTTGTACTTTCGTTTAAGTTAAACAAACCAAGGATTTTGCTGCCGTACAATCTAGGATTGCCTTCGAATTATACGTTAGTTGTTTCTGATGCGGATACAGCCGATTGCTTCAAATGGTAATTATTACTATCTATTTTTTAGGTCTGTGGCAGTTAATCTGAGCATATTTAATATTATATTTTCAATTATACTAACTAATGAATGTTCAAAACTTTCTGGTACGGATTCCAACGTTGTTTCGAATGGTAATTATTACTACATTGTTTTGTTTCTTTAGGGACACATTTAAAAATCTAACCATACTTAATATTACGTTATCCATTAGTAGTCAACGCAAGTTCAAGGCTTTCTAATGTGGATTCAACGGTTGATTCCAATAGTAATTATTACTAATTTTTTTAAGGTTATAAGTATGCTTCGATTTTTAATTGTCTTCTATTGTGTTGTCAATTAGTAACCAGGAGTGAAATATAAATTTTTTTTAATGTTTATTCAACCATTGCATCGGATGGTAATTATACTAAGATGGTTTTAAAGTTTAACGACAGTTAAACAACCGAGCCTTTTGAGTATTATAATGTCAATTTTGAAGCAATTGATTTATTGGAAGTTCAAAGGTCAGTTGACCAATTGTCTTCTGGAATTCAGTTTCTATGAACAGTGACTCGCAAAATTGGGAACACACGTTTTAGAGAATTCTTTCAAACACCGAAACCCTAATGAATTATGTAATTATATTTTATAGGAATGGTTAAGTACACACATTTATAAATATATTAGACTAAAAAGAATTCCATATCAGCAATATATTTTAAAACTAGGTTTGAAGTGTCAAACTTCAAAATTGGGTCACAGAAAGGAGCATACACCCAGACAATTTAGTTCAGAAACACAATGGAAACGTAAATTATATTTTTGTATCTAGAACAGCTTCTAATACAAGAAACAGAATTTACATTCTTTTTCTGAATATCTTTGTCCGTTTGTCTCAAAATCGTTCTTTAGTTGTGTTTTGAATGTCATGATTTTAACCACTTTTTCTTATTGGGATCACACATTTTCAAGCCCATTGAGGTCCTGATGTGATATTATGGGTGTATAGCTGCCATTCAATGTGGTAAAGAAAATTTTAAATTTACTAAATTTAATCTGTATTTTTCCTCTGTGGAGACATCTATCTGAACAAAAATTAACTCTGAATCCAAAATTATGAGCGGGACGCGGTAGCCCGGTTGGAAGAGTAACAGATTAACAACCGGAGGGTTGCGAGTTCAAATCCAACCAAAGACCGTCGTGTACGCTCGTGCCAGCTCAGGCGTGACCTCGTCGTATGACCGTGGTTCAAAGTTGCGTAATGTTGTCCTCGGTACTTCCCCTTCGGGTTTGATCAAGGACAGTCGCCAATGGCCCGTTGTGTTGCTCTAGTTCGAAGTTAATGAAAATATCTACCAACTGAAATATTATGAGCATTTTCTCAAATATTGTTCTTGGAGAGTAAAGTAATTCACTCTACCATGGTTTCATCTTCAAAAGAATTTCTAATCCCTCTAGCCAGCATCTTCAATCCCACAGCAGCAACGAAGCACATCGTAACTTAGTGGGCCGAGTGGTGTGGTAAGAAAACGGCAACAGTCAAAATAGTTATTTTAACAGAAAACTATACATTATGACGCAAATAATCTGGGATTGTAGGAAGTAAGTAGGTAGTCAATTCACTTCGTAGTGGAGCAAAATAAAACTCTATTGGTAAAGGTCAGGGATCAATCCCGAATAGAAAGAATTCAAGAACAACTCATTTTGAACCATGGTTAGATGACGAGATCAACATCTGAGCCGGCATCCCTTTCTCTAAACTTCCACACCACGCCCAAGTGAGGACATTTGAGGCCACGACAATTTCATCAAGTACACGACGGTCTTTGCCTGTACCAAGTTTCGAACTCACGACCCTCCGGTTGCTAATCCGTTACTCTTCCAACTGGGCTACCTGGGCTCAATGGGCGGGAAGGAGATCTTCCCGATTAGGTAGGCCGAGTTTTACTACCGGCGGTCAGCGGAAATGTCTCGACTTCTGACCCCGTTTATATGAACGTTACAACAGGGCTCGAAATACCCGGGTGCACAGGTGCACTGTGCACATGAAAATAAAATTGTACACCTAATTTTTTCCAGCTAGGCACACCTGTGCACCTAATTTAAAAACTTAGGTGCACTAGGTGCACCTGTATTAAAAAATATATTTCGAGGCCTGCGTTACAACATCCTTGCTCGGGAAATAATGTGCTGTGGAAGCGATTCAATTCTAGAGTTCAATCACCTTGAGAAACATTGAATTCGCTTTCTTAGCTAAAAAAGGCTGCGATAGCTCATTTGGAAGAGCAACGGAATAGCAATCGGAAAGTTGCGAGTTCGAAACTCAGTCCAGCCAAAGACCATCGTGTATACGGGGGCTAGTGCATGTTAAATCTGTCGTGGTTTCAAATGTCCTCACGTTGGGGTGGTGTAGGTGTTTGAGGTAGGGCGATTGTTCTTGTGATCTAAGCATAGTTCAAGACAAGATGTTGTCCTTGTATCTTTTCCTTCCGGATCGATCGCGGACCATAGCCAATAGCCCATAATTCCAGTGCTAATCATCTACCTACCCTCCAAATCCACCCCAGTTTTAGCTTTGTGAGAACAGGTATTTTTCTTGTCAGAATGAGATTTAAACAGCCTATCCATAGAAACTGTAAGATAAATCAGTTGAAGCAAATAGATTGATCTGAATGAAACTTATTATACACATACCTAGAAATATTTATCAGGCCTGCATTCCAGTTAAAATCCTTTAAATAGATTTAACCGACCCAAGTGCCATTTATAGCCCTCCCAATTTTTTATTATCCTCGTAGAGCAAATGCGAGTATGGATAGGTTTAATGGGCCCGAAGTTCCGGTAAGGCTAGCCGAAGAGGTTTACCAGACCGCAGGTCAAATACGGCTCTCCAAAAAGGTTTTTCCGGCCTAAGGCCAGATATAGCCTTTGTAAAATGTTTATTGTCTGCCGGCCAGATAAGGCCCTCCGAACATTTTAATGTGGTACATGGAACAAATAAGGCCCTCCGCACAACCAGGCCGCACACCGGATACGGCCCTCGAAATATTTTTATCGTGCCCGCAGACGAGATTTGGTCCTCAGAATGTTTTCCCGTTGCGCAGACTAGTTATTCCTAGAGGACACTTATTCATAAATAAAAACTGTTTAAACAAGAACTCCATCGAGTTCAAGTTCTGGAAATCTCTTTTCGTTCCCTTAGTTGACACAGGGTGGTCATTTATAATCTAGAAGCGGCAGTCATTGACAGAGATCAGAGAGCCAAGCGTTAAACACTGATCCAAGTCGTTACAAAAAAGGACGTTACACCACTGGTGAAGCAATCGTTCCAAAGAAAGAAAAGTAAATAGAGGTTAGTTTTAAGGATAGGTATTTTTAATTACCATGTCAACAAGCTATTGGTGACGGTCCGAGACCAAAGCCGAAGGGAAAGATTCGAGGATAACACCACGTCATTTTCAAATACGGTCAGATGACGAGGACACCCGACGTGGCACCCACTCTTCAAGCTTCCACACCGCGCCAACGTGAGGACATTCGAGTCCACGTCAGATTCAACGTGCACCAGCCCCCTTTGTACACGGTCTGTGGTTGGATTCGCTCGAAAAACTTCGGTTAAACCGTTACTCTTCCAAACAAGATACGCGGCTCCTTAGCGTTAATGAAAGGTTACGCCAAAGCTTCAATAAGAAATGAGATTGGCAAACAAGTTGACGTACAAAATTTATACTTGAAGTAGACCTAAAAATTTTTAAATCGCAAAGGAAAGCAAGCACTTTAACCCTCCAAGTGGTTTTGATGAGGTATCTCGTCATTTAAGATCTGAAAATTTTCCTAGTGACGAGATATCTTGTCAAGATATTGCCGACTAGATCAAGATCCGATCAGTTTTGCTAATGGCGTGATACCTCATCAAGACAATCAACCCCCAGGAGGGTTGATGTTAATAACCAATAATGATGAGTTTAATAAGCAAATCGAACTTCGTTTAAAGTTATTTTTGTAAAAAAAAAGCAAAATGTTTTTTCAGGGAATCATCGAATTCACATCAAGTCATCGTATCTCCGGAGTTTGATTCTGAAGGATGTTCTCGCAAAGCCGTAGTTTCAGCTGACAGCAGTGCAACAGGAAGATCAGTAGTCAGAGTCACTGCGACTTTAATACGTAAGTATCGTGCTCTTCTTCTCCTATTGGGTTGATGCAAAAGTTCGTCCCGTTTTTGGCGCTAGATGGCATTGTATCGCAAAACCGAAGCGTTATCTACTTCGCGCGAGTAGAGTTTTGATGACTGAAAGAAGGAAATTCAATGAGTACTTGGGGAAAAAACTTCTTATTGAACTGTGCTTTTGAAATTTTGTTAAGCAATAAAAATGACAGAACATACGGAGCATTTTCGACATATCGCACCCCGGCAAGAATAGTGACAGCTCAGAATTCGAGAAACATCAACTTAAAGGATACTATAAGACTTGCATTGAAAAGTGAGGGTGCCGTTGACGATTCCAAGTGCCGTAAGTGGGTCAGGAAGTTTCGTCACCGGGATCAGTTCTATAAGCCAGAAATCTCAGAAATTCTATGAGCGCAGAATTATTCAGCTACCGGACAGATGGAGAAAGGTCATTGAACAGGCATACTATATTGATTAAATGCAATTTTTAATAAATAAAATAACTGTGCTTCTAATTTGTCAAAAAACGGGACGAACCTCTGCATCAACTCAATATAAACGTAACATACGGAATTGTAACTATTTTCAATTGCATTACATAACAGTATGATCACTCAAAGAACTAATATTGAGAGATCTGCTTTCTAAAGTTTGAGGGCATTACAGCTTAATAGTCTAATCCTAACTTCCTCCTTGGGTAAGGTTAGGTTTTAGGGCGCAAATGGGCCATATTTGGCCAAGCTGCGCCGTAAAACAAACTTGTAGATATTCCTTCCTTGATTAATATGCCACTGTAATTTAAAACTATATCGATACTCGAAAGAAAACTATTAGATATGGTACGGTTGATATTTAATTCGGTTAACTTGGATTAACTCCATCCTGGATGACAACGCAATTAAGAGTGAATAGTATAGAATTCCATGTCTACTGAAAACTACTAATTTTAAAACCCATCCTTTCTAGTTCTTCAAGAGTCACGAAGCACACCCTTCATATTGACAATGTTATAGTAAATTGTATATATATACACCAAGTAAATAAAAGTCTTATATTCATCTATATATTAGAAAGATTGTACTATGTTTCATATATTATTTATCTCTCCTATCAAATATGTAATGTTAAGGACGTCAAAACCAAAAACGCATTCCTTCGACGTTAAGCCCCAGTACAATAATATATACTATATTATATACACTTATTACAAATAAACATTGTAATTATAAAATAAACAATCTAAAAACTCACATAAGCATCCTTTTTGCTTGTCCGATTATAATTACGTAATAGTAAATTAGAGTGATCGATAAAAGCCATGCAACTCTTCAAATGATCGACGGTCAAAGTTAGGCAACCCTTTGTTTTGATCAATAGATTTTTTTTTTCCTGATAGTTTCATCTCGGAACTTTCCCTTAAGGGACTGATCCCGGACCGTCGTCAATAGCCCGTTGTGTTGATCTAGTACGACGTTAACTAAAAATTACCATTACCATTACCTGATTATTTCACGCCGACCAACCGGTATAATGGTTAAGGTGTTAACCTCTAGATCGGAAGGTTCCTGGTTCGAATCCGGGTCCGGGCATGGATGTTTGTAAACGTATGGTGTAGAGGCGGCTGGTGCACCTTAAATCTGTCGTGGCCGAAAGTCCTCACGTTGGGTTGGTGTGGAAGTTTGGAGAGTGGGGTGCCAGCTCAGGTGTTGCTTCGTCATCTGACCGTGGTTCAAAATTACGAGGTGTTGTCCTCGAATCTTTCCCTTGAGGGACTGGTTCCGGACCGTCGTCAATAGCCCGTTGTGTTGCTCTAGTACGACGTTAACTAAAATTACCATTACCATTACCTGATTATTTCACAGCTCAGGTGTTGCTTCGTCATCTGACCGTGGTTCAAAATTACGAGGTGTTGTCCTCGAATCTTTCCCTTAAGGGACTGGTTCCGGACCGTCGTCAATAGCCCGTTGTGTTGCTCTAGTAGGACGTTAACCAAAATTACCATTACCTTATTATTTCAAACCGACCAACCGGTATAGTGGTTAAGGTGTTAGCCTCTAGATCGGAAAGTTCATGGTTCGAATCCGGGTACGGGCATGGATGTCTGTAAGCGTATGGTGTAGAGGCGGCTGGTGCACCTTAAATCTGTCGTGGCCGAAAGTCCTCACGTTGGGTTGGTGTGGAAGTTTGGAGAGTGGGGTACCAGCTCAGGTGTTGCCTCGTCATCAGACCGTGGTTCAAAATTACGAAGTGTTGTCCTCGGATCTTTCTCTTAAAGGACTGATCCCGGACCGTTGTCGCCGACCAACCGGTATAGTGGTTAAGGTGTTAGCCTCTAGATCGGAAGGTTCCTGGTTCGAATCCGGGTCCGGGCATGGATGTTTGTAAACGTATGGTGTAGAGGCGGCTGGTGCACCTTAAATCTGTCGTGGCCGAAAGTCCTCACGTTGGGTTGGCGTGGAAGTTTGGAGAGTGGGGTGCCAGCTCAGGTGTTGCTTCGTCATCTGACCGTGGTTCAAAATTACGAGGTGTTGTCCTCGAATCTTTCCCTTAAGGGACCGATTCCGGACCGTCGTCAATAGCCCGTTGTGTTGCTCTAGTACGACGTTAACTAAAATTACCATTACCCGGACCGTTGTCAATAGCCCGTTGTGTTGCTCTAGTACGAAGTTAATTAAAATTACCATTACCATTACCTGATTAATTCAAACCATCTGAAGTTATTTTGACATGTGTGATATGGAAGTAGAACCAATGCTGTACTAATGGTAGCTTTGCGTTCAGTCCCAAGATACACTGACACCTCTCGTAACTAAAAGGGATAATTTAAAACAACAATCGTGTCTTAAAATTTCGGTATCAAGAGAACACCGACCTAGGAATTTGGCGTGGTATGGACGTTTGGAGAGTGGGGTGCCAGCTCAGATACTCATCAAGACCCTGACCATGGTTGACGTCAAAATGACGAGGGTTCATTTTGAAGCGCCACGTTAATTAATTGCAATTACAACAACCTTCTTCCTACCGGGGCCCGCGCCGTATGGAGTGTGGGGTGACAGCTCTGGTGTGACCTCGTCATCTGATCATTGTTCAAAATTACGTGGCGTTGTCCTCTGATCTTTTCCTTCGGGATTGATCCCGGATCGTCACCAATACCCATTGCGTTTCTACGGTGTGACGTTAATTAAAATACCTACAAACCCACTCCTAAGGACAAAAATGACTTGTGCTTGTATTCTGCTTGTAGGTTGGAAATTTAGTTTGCTTGCGCCCAGCCACAAATTATTTGTTTGGTATCTTTTTTTAAATGCCGACCAACCGGTATAGTGGTTAAGGTGTTAGCCTCTAGATTGGAAGGTTCCTGGTTCGAATCCGGGTCCGGGCATGGATGTTTGTAAGTGTATGGTGTAGAGGCGGCTGGTGCACCTTAAATCTGTCGTGGTCGAAAGTCCTCACGTTGGGTTGGCGTGGAAGTTTGGAGAGTGGGGTGCCAGCTCAGGTGTTGCTTCGTCATCTGACCGTGGTTCAAAATTACGAGGTGTTGTCCTCGAATCTTTGCCTTAAGGGACTGATTCCGGACCGTCGTCAATAGCCCGTTGTGTTGCTCTAGTACGACGTTAACTAAAATTACCATTACCATTACCTTTTTTTAAATAACGTCACACTGGTTGGTAGGTATTTAATTAACGTTACACTGGAGCAACACAACGGGCTATTGGAAACGTCCGAGAGCAATCCTCAAGGGAAAGATCCAAGGAAAACACCTCACCGTTTTGAACCACGTACAGATAACGAGGAAACACCTGATCTGGCCTCCACTATCCAAACGTCCACAACACGCCATGAGTAAATTTAAGGACGACAGAGTTGACGTGCGCCAGCCCCCTTGTACACGACGGTGTTTGGTTGGATTTGATCTCACAACTGGTAGGTTGTGAGATCAAAGTCAGTCAATAGTTTGTCACAACCTCCCGGCTAATCCGTTACTCTTCTAACCGGGCCACCGTGGCTCATTATTTATTTGAGAATTGTGTGTGTGATTGTATTTTGAAGACAGCAAAAATTTAGTTCTAGCTTTTTAAACCTCCTGGTGATTATATCTCGTCTTTAGTAAATATGACTAGATCTTGATGGACGAGTAGCAACCGGAGGGTTTTCGAGCTCGAATCCAACCAAATACCGTTAAATTGGTCGAGGCCTTAAATGTCCTCTCGTTGGAGTGGTGTGGAAGTTTAAAGATTGGGATGCCAGCTCAGGTGTGACCTCGTTATCTGACCATGGTTCAAAATTACATGGAGCCTTCATATTTCCCTTCGGGTTTTGATCCCGGACCATCACTCATAGTTCCTTGTGCTGCTCCAGTGCAACGTTAAGTAAATACTTACCTAATTACCTACCTTGATGAAAGAGATATATCGTCATTAGAAGAAACAACTGACCAGATCGTGATCTCTTCATCAAAAAATTGGGCTCGATTGCAAGATAGCTCGTCATTGGGAAAACTGGCCAGATCTTTATTTACGAGATATCTCGTCGAAACCACTCGGAGGGTTTATATGGACACAGTGCATGCCACGGTACAGCTACACTCTACGTTTATGAGTGATGGCAACGACTTGGCGATTTTTTTTGGCGAACTTCTAAAGTCGCCAAGGAAATAATTATTTCCTAACTCTTTTATTGTCAAAACTTTTTTTCTTTTTACAACACACTTTTTAAACATTTTCAGAACGTTTTGAAAAGAATATTTATATTTAAAAAAAACTTTCACAAAAAGTAGTAAACTTAAGCACATATCAAAACACGTTTGTGAACCAGCAGAGAAACTAAGCTATGAATGTTGGATAAAGAATACACTGAAACTTATCAATTACACTAAATACAGTAGGCAAGTTGAAAAATAAAACGATTTTTAAAAGAAAAAAAGCAAGAAATAATACAACCTGATACATCAGAACGGTTCCGAGAAAAAAAAATTACGAAACAAGAATATTCCACAAATGCAAAAAACAATACATGTCAGAACTCTGCCGTGAAAAAAAATTATTATGAAATAAAACTTCCACAACTGTAGAAATACAAATAAATGAACCAATGGTATCAAAGAAAAAAAATTTAAAACGACCAATGCAATCAAAGGATATTTTAAAATTAAAATAACCAATGGGAGGAAAGAAAACATTTCAAACGAATCAATGAAATCAAACGACTTGAACGAATTTTGGAAGAACTTTCTAGAATATTCAAAATGAAAATTGAAAGTTTCCGTTTGCCGAGCTTGCCATGAAAACCATAACAACCGAAACGAAAGATGGGTTGCCTTAATTTATCGTAACTCGCTACTAGAAGTGCGCCAAAAAAAAAATCGCCAAGTCGTTGCCATCACTCATAAACGTAGAGTGTAGCTGTACCCATGCCACTACCCATCTGGAACACTCCTTGCACTCAGAGCACCATTGATAGCGAAGTGACCTCATCACTGTTTACAGTAGTGGTTGCAACTGACCGCGGAAAGTCGACATTTTGAACACCTACGACTATCATATGCTCTCGGGCGTGAATTACTATTGTTGGTCGCAACTTTGATTACCTACTGTGGTTTTGTTGGTTGAATTTTATGGGCCTCATTTGGTAATGTGCCATAAAGCACGCAGTGGCAATACAAACACAAGGAAGGTTTTATTGACTCGGAAAATAAAAATTCACCTAGGGTAAATTTGAGGAATTGAATCTGTACCCTTACAATCAGTGTCGTAACTAGCCATTCCTGTACCCTGTGCAAGAATTTACATTTAGGCCCCTTAATTAATTAGGTTTGAGAAAATAATAAAACAAATACATTACAATAGATTTTTAATAACATTTATTTTAATTGCACTTTTCTGGCTTTCATTTCAGCAAATTCATTTATTACATCATCATAATTAATATTTTTAACGATATTGTATTCTATTTAAATAATAGAAAGATTGGATAAACGTTCTTGTTTGATAGTTGATATAAATGATTTTTTATTCATTTTAACTTGCTAAAACTTTTCTCGCACGCAGCAATAGAAACGGGTAGGTAATTGGTAATTTTAGTTAACGTCGTACTAGAGCAACACAACGGGCTATTGACGACGGTCCGGGATCAGTCCCTGAAGGGAAAGATCCGAGGACAACACTTCGTAATTTTGAACCACGGTCAGATGACGAAGCAACACCTGAGCTGGCACCCCACTCTCCAAACTTCCACGCCAACCCTACGTGAGGACTTTCGGCCACGACAGATTTAAGGTGCACCAGCCGCCTCTACACCATACGTTTACAAATATCCATGCCCGAACCTGGATTCGAACCAGGAACCTTCCGATCTAGAGGCTAACACCTTAACCACTATACCGGCAATAGAAACGGGAAGAGTTAGAAATATTCAAAGAGCGACACACGTTGATATTTGGGTAAGACTCAAATAAACCCAAATCATGAAGAGCCTGTAGAATAGTAAGCGGAGATGCATTGACTATATTTTGTATTAGAGTCGTTACTTCAAGCTTAAAAAACTTTCAATTTCACATGGGAATTCGTACTTTTTTAAATCTTAGCTATATTTATAAGCGAGATCAGCAGCCATTTTTTTTTTCAATTAGCAACACTCTTGTATATATTGTAAAGACAAGCAATAGAGAAAGCAAAAATCATAACAGATAGTTTTCATTTTCTGTTTACGCCAATTTATTTATGACAACAGTATCAAGAACACTGTAAATTTGTATTTTAAATAATTCTTCGGGAGTCAAGTTTACTTCCTTCATCTGGTATTTCATCTATTTCCATTATCTTAACTTTTCGTTTATTAAGAAAAATTTCTTCTCTATAACTATTTCTTCAGCCAAATTTTGTACTTTCTGGAAATTGTGTTCAAACTTGTATCTCAAAGCCCTTGTAATGTACAACGTAATCAAGCAATTAATTTTGTTCCGTAATCTATTGACAAATTTTTCTGTTGTAATGCTTTATATGTTCAATCGATGCATTGTAGAATTTTATTCCACTTAGAAAATGAGTACATATAAATCTACACTCGATAACAAAAAATCGACGCACCAAGAAGGAATCCTCCGATTGCTTTGAAATTTCGCATGCAAAAATGTTTTGACCAAATATGCAAATGATTAAAATTTGGTGTCGATGATTGATGCAAATGACTAAAGTTTGAAAGAGGTCGTATCATTGGATTGAAAAAGGCAAGTTGGGTAAATCGGAGAATCGCTAGTCATGTGAGTCGAATCTATGCGCCGATCAGAAGATGCTGGCAAGAGTAGTGGACAATGGCAGCTATCAACCATCAGTCGTGCGACCCACACACGAGTGTCCACCATGTCCATTCACAGACGGCTGAGAGAGCGAAATCTACGCTCGTACCGACCGTTACGCCACTTGCCACACACGCCTGCACACTGTCGAGCCAGATTACAGTGGTGCTTGGCTCGATCAGGCTGGAATGATGCTGACTGGGGACGTATAGTCTTTAGCGACGAATCCCGCTTCCAACTATGTCCTGACGATCATCGAAGACGTTTCTGGAGACGCCCAGGGCAGCGTGCCGATCCCGCTTTCACTATTGCACGCCACACGGGCCCTCAACAAGGAGTTATTGTATGGGGCGCCATTACCCTTGATAGCCGGACCCCTTTGGTCGTCATTAGAGGTACACTTACTGCACAGCGGTACGTTGACGACATTCTGAGACCTGTTTTGCTACCATCCCTTTCGCAGTACCCTGGGCTTATTTTTCAGCAAGACAATGCCAGACCACATTCGGCACGTGTTGCTATGAACTGTCTTCAAGCTTGTCAAACACTTCCTTGACCAGCGAGATCACCAAAACTCTCTCTCATCGAGCATGTCTTGGATATGATGGGAAGGCGACTGCATGCGGTAGGGAATGTTGATGACATAGTCCGACAATTGGAGCAAATTTGGCAAGAAATAACGCAGGAGACCATCCGGGAGCTTTATCGGTCTATGCCACGCCGTGTGGCAGCGTGCATCCAGGCTAGAGGCGGGTCAACACCTTATTGAGCTAGTTACTGTAACTCTGAAATAAATCATTCACTTGTTCTGAAATTTTAATCATTTTCTATTCTGTACATAGTTTTCCTATCCACCAATTTTTATCTCCATCGGACAACTCCTTCTTGGTGCGTCGATTTTTTTTTGTTATAGAGTGTATAATTAATTTGCAAAATTAAACTTTTTGCATTCGATACAGCTTCCGGATTTGAAAAATAGTTTGCATTCCTATCATTACTTCAAATAATTGTAAATACAGCGCCTTTATTGCACTGACCTTTGATGACCACCTTGCATCAGAAAAATTTCTTAGTGATAACTATAGGCACTTTATTAAAATGTCTCAACGTGTTGTTTAGGAGTAGAAAATTTTAAATAATCACTGCATAGTACCAAAAAAGTAATCAATTCTGAAGTTGTAGATGCAGCGTGGACACCGGATAAATTTAGATTATGAGCTGCACAAGATACAAATAATGCTAAATTATAATTTTTCAAAATACGTGCACTTACTCTCTTATATTCTCTCTCTCTCAGCCGTCTGTGAATGGTCATGGTGGACACTCGTGTGTGGGTCGTACGACTGATAGTTGATAGCGATGAATCAGGCGCTGTGACAGCTGATCTGACGATCTGACAATCACTCTGTCCTCGCGATCAGTTTTGGCACTACATCGACCACTACCATCATGACACTGAAATCTGCCATTGTCCACCCACTCTTGCCAGCATCTTCTAATCGCCGCATCGCTTCGACTCACATGACGAGCGATTCTCCGATTTGCTCTACCTGCTTCTTTCAATCCATTGATACGACCTCTTCCAAACTCTGAAAGTTGCTCGTAATGAGCTCGAATCCTGCGGCGAGGCATTTTTTTCAGTCGTTGAAAGGTATCCTAAATCGCAATGCAGCAGAAATTTTTAACAACAGTTCAAGAACAACTCCTTTTATACATCTGCTGGATGCGCAGTTTCGATCGCACTATTCATTCATTGGACACCAAATTTTAATCATTTGCATATTTGGTCAAAACACTTTTGCATACGAAATTTCAAAGCAATCGGATGATTCCTTCTTGGTGCGTCGATTTTTTTGTTATAGAGTGTATTTGCCTTGTGTATTGAATTAACTACATAATCATCAATTCCATTTCCAGTCTTTCCATTCCACATACGAGTTTCGGTGCTCCGGAGAATTTTCGTGTTGGGGAATAACAGGATCAAGATGCCTCCAATCATGAAATCCTCTTTGTGGGTCTAAAATATTATGCGATTTGTGTCCGAAAAGAATGCAATTAAAGCAAAATACTACATTTTTATTAATGGAATATAAAATCCATTTTCTTCTAACAGTTTCTCCATTAATGTGTTTAACATAAAACAAGTCCTTTGTAAATTTTTTATACGAATTTTTCGAATTTGAATATAATTCCTTCGAAAGATTTTCTATTACAACAAAATGAGCAAAAGAGTATTTCCAAGGAATTCCTAAGGAAATAAATTTTAGAATCTATCCGAATGGTTTTATTCTAAGGAATTGAAAGATAGAATATATATAGAATCCTTTATAAAGATTCTAAGAAATGAGCAATAGAATTCTTCCAAAGGATTCCATTCTACAGAATTCGTAAATAGATTTGTTTCATAGAATTCTACTCTAAACAAAGGACGGATAGAAACGTTCCAGAAAAGATTATATTCTGAGGAAATGTAATCTTTATCAGGATACCGATAGAATACCAAAAAAAATCTTTCTAAAGGTTGAAAACATTTATGGATTCTATAGGATGGATATGATTATTTAGTTCTTAAGTGTGATGTGGGGGAAAAGCGATTCTACTACTCGGAAATCTTGCCTTGTATAAAAGGTTAAAGTTCGTACAAAAAGTTTTGAAAGTAAAACATTGAGTTCTTGCAAAATATATTTTTATTTCACGAAGGGGACCAGTAATTTTTTTCTGGTTCCTGGTTCGACTACAGAACATATGGTTTAGGTATTAGCATGACCAATGCTTCGATTTACAAATCGAGCATCTTAATGTAAAACGTGATCGTTCCCTTTCTTCTTCCCGATGGAGGTTGCACTAGGGGGGAGAGGCTGGTGCACGTTAAATCTATCGTGGCCTAAAATGTACTCACGCTGGTGTGGTGTGGAATTTTAGAGAGTGGGGAGTCAGATTAGGTGTGACTTCGTCATCAGGCCTTAGTTCAAAATTACGTGGTGTTGTCCTCGGATATTCCCTTTTGGGTTTGATTCCGGACCATCGCCAATAGTCCGTTATGTTGCTCCAGGGAGACGTGAATTCAATACCTACCTACTTCTGCCAAGATTAGGAGGTCACACACAAAGAAAACGCAAAATTTTTTTCGAGGCAGAGAAGTAATGTATTTGTGGTTCAAGCAAATCTATACATTGAAGATTGTGACTTGGGGAATGTTTTAAAAAAAATTAGGTTAAAAGCCACGATGCAAGAGATTTTTTTAACTCTATGAGTGAGAATTTATAACCATAAATAAATCTTGCAAAAATATCATTTTTTTTTTAGATATTGTTTGGGACTGCTGTCTTACTATCCATCTTTCTTGCAAATTGTTTTATTGAGATTGATAGAAAATAATTGATTTAAAATTGGGGGGTTCTTGATATTGACATAGGATAATCAATGTTAAAGTGTTTTCTTGAAATTGATTGAAAATAATTTATATAAAATTAGTTATTTGAAATTAATTCAATACCTAATTATTTTCTTGAAATTGAGTGAGAGATTAATCATTAAAAAAATTTATTTTCAGGAAACAACAAAGAAAAACTTGATTGCGATATTATTTTAGACTCTCCAAAGAGTATCAAGCTCTCCACGATAACTGAAGAATTACATATTGGAGGACCTCCGGCAGAAGTTTCAGTCATCGCAAAGGACGAATATGGTAAATTCCCTAATTTATGTTACACATTATTTTCCGTGTCAGTTCAAATGGGGTTAAATAAAAATGGCTACTTTTCAGAATATTAAATTGAATATTTCACTCTATCTCACAAATATTCAGGAAAAAAAAGAAACATGCCATAACATAAATAATTGTAACTTGTATTCGTAGATTCATTTAGTTTCGATTTCAAGCATGTTATATTTAAATTAATGATGCACTTGACTCCTTTGGACCATTAAAGCCAGACTTAACGCCTTTTGCACTGATACTGAAGATATAATAACTATGTGAAGAATTGGATGTCTGGGAAAAAAAACTATATAATATAATACTATATAATATTATAAATAGCAAGGATAAGTATCGACCACACATACATAGGGCACTTTTTGATAGATTGAAGTACTCAGTTTGGTTCACAGTGGTTCTCAAAAAAAAAATTTTTTGAAACAATCTATTTATCATACTTGTAACAAAAAATCCTTCTCAATATTATTTATACGGATATTACTTGAAATTATCTGTTAACACACTCGTCGAAAATTAAAAACTAAGTCCTGTGAAATGAAATAATTAATACAATTTTACCCCTTTCAGTATCTGTCAGGTATATAAGGGCCATTCGTGTGATACATTAGTCTGACATCTATCTCGAATTGGTCTAACATATTTTGCACCACCAAAACTGTCAAAAATATGAATTTTTTGATTGATTTACCAAAAATAAATAGTAACTACCCTCCCTTTATCCTCCAAAATAGCTGGAAGTGGTTGGTTTGTTGGTTGGTTTTATGGCGCAAGATCCAAAAAAAGGATAAGCTGCGCCAGACAAAAGATAAAATATAGTCCACATATAAGGTTAAAATATTTTTATCCGTCAGATCGGTAAGTAAAAGTATAAATTGAGATTGAAATATATATATTCAATAAATGCAATAAAAATTCAAGTGCCAAGAAAGCAATTAAGATGAAGAAATTAGTTTAAAAGGGGTAAAAATGAGTCTTATATCAATGGTAATAATGTCAGTCGATAAAATGCTGTGGTATAAAAATATAGACTTGGACATTTATATGTAGTTTAAAAATCCAATGAGATATAAAAATTTAAAGAGATTGGTAGCCTTGTTGGAGGTAGGTATTTTAACTAACGTCGTACTGGAGCAACAGAACAGGATATTTACGACGGCCTGGGATCAATCCCGAAAGGAGATATCCAAGGACACCCCGTAATTTTGAATCAGTCAGATGACGAGGTCACACCTGATATGGACCTTGACTCTCCAGCTTCCTCACCATACCAACATGAGGAAATTTGAGGCCACGACAGATTTAACGTGCACCATACCCTTTTGAACGCGACGGTCTTTGTTTTGATTCGAACTCGAAACCTTTCTGTTACTAATCCGCTGCTCTTCCAATAGCATAGCCCACCCAATTGGAAGAGCAACGGATTAACAACCGGAAGGTTGCGAGTTCGAAACTAGGTCCAGCTAAAGACCGTCGGGTACACAGGGAGCAGGTGCACGTTAGATCTGTCCTGACCTCAAGTGTCCTTTTGTTGGCGTGGTGTGGAAGTTTGGAGAGCGGGATGCCAGCTCAGGTGACCTCATCATCTGACATGGCTCAAAATAACGAGGCGTCTTTGGATCCCGGACCATCGCAAATTTCTCGTTCTGTTGCTTCAGTGTGACGTTAATTAACTACCTATCCACCCCCTCCCATAGTGGTATAAAAATCTTTTTGAAACAATTTATGAAAACATCATCATAAAAATAATGCTCAAAAATACGAGGGCTGTTCAATAAAGAGTGATTATAAATTAATATAAAATAATTTCCTATACTAATCCTCCAAATTTTATGGTCTTTCTCAAAATACTCTCCATTACATGCAATGCACTTATCCCACCTCTATTCCAGTCTTCAAACACATGCTGGAAGCCATTTTTTGACAGGTCCTTCAAAATCGTCTACGCAACTTTTACCACTGCCTGTGATGAAGAAAACCGCTTCTCCAGAGGTGTTTCTTCAAATTCGGGGGGAAAAAAATCGAATGGACATCAGGACTCTATGGAGGATGGGGAACACACATGACATTGGTTTTTGAAAGATCTGACGCTTTTTAAAGCCGAAAACAAAATTTCAATGCAGTGTATTGAACTTTGCGTGTCACATCCATTTTTGCCGCCGGCGAAAGTAAAACTAGGCATTCTTGGCCGGCTGCCAAGGCCGACGTCATGACCATGAAACTTGCGCTATATATTCTCCACTTATCCCACTACACATTCAATATGAATTTTTTTTTTTAGATTTTTTTAATCACATTTAAAAAAATTATGATCATTTTTTATTGACCTCGTATTTATACGATACTACTTGGAATTATTTGATATCACACTGTTTAAACCAAACCGCAGCAATGAAATTAGTCTGCAGTTTAAACCATTTAACCATCTGTAAGACACACGTGCCATTGTTGAGGTCTACCAATGAACCGGTTGGAAATCTCCGATATAAGGCGACAGGTCTTCAATCATATAATGTTTTTCGTCACAAACATTTTGAACAGTGCCCTTGAAAAGTCTGAAGTGAAACGGAGCCTTTACCTCGAGGTAGCGGCACATCCCATTGGAAAAAGTCCGACAGTCAATCTGCGATTTTTCGTTCGGGTGAAAAATTTTTGACAAGACGGATGCTCCGGTCTATTGGAGCTTCACCGAGTGCCACCAGCGGACATAAAAGCCGCACTCTGAAAAGTAAAGCCCTACGTGCCACCATTGACACGTTCCCCGAAGTACGGAGGAATGGTTTTCTTCGTGTAACACGGCGAAGGAAACAAGTCGTTCCGAGGTCTTGGTTGCTTAGCAACTAGGCCAATGGCACTTAGGACACGTAATGCTGTGGAATCACGTTTGTGTGTAGCGGGCCGTAAAATGAAATTCATGCTGGGACATATTCATAGCACTCTTCCGAAGAAAAAGTTTTAGTCTAATCGGGGAGGAAGTTTTCAAACCTATATTTCACTCAAGCTCTGATCGAATTCAAATAGTACTTCGGTATGAAAGTGAGGTTACAAGAAATGGGTACCAAGTCCTTTGGACCCACAACTAATCAAAAATACGGCAGGTTTTTCGTTTTTAGAAGTGTGCCGAGAGGTATCTCGTCATTACTAAAACTGACCAGATCTTGATGGATGAAGTACCTCATTATTAGAAGAAAATTGACAAGATCTTGATCTTGTTATTATCAAATTATCTTGATGACGAGATGTCTCGTTATTAGCAAAATGTGTTTGTCTCAAAGGTATCTCGTTAGAAAAATTACCAGATCTTGAGGGACAAAATATCTCATTAGAATAGAACTGACCAGATCTTGATCTCGCCATCATATAATTGACAATATCTTGATTTCTAGATTTCTCATCATTAGAACTATTCTTCAGACCTTGATGGTTTGGTTTGGGTTTTATGGCACAAAGTCCAAAATTGGACAAGCTGCACCAAACGCCGGATAAGACAGTAAAATCATTGTAGATGTAAAAATATTAAAAATCAGTGGGAACAGATTCCAGAGCAAAATTGTTTTTTTACGATAAAATATTTTGAAAAAAAGTCAATAGTATGAGATTTGAATGCACCTTAAATATGTAGATCAACTATACATATGGAAAATAAATTAATAAAAATATGATGTAAAATAATAAGAGTGTAAGAGTTATATATTTAAAAGTATGATGGTAAGACATTATATCGCATGTAAAAAGCCAGTGGCATTTAAAAATGGGAAAAGATTTGGATGGGGATTTTCACCTACTAAATCATCCAAATTCAAAAATGAACAATTAAAAAAATCTGTTACGATGTGAGTTAAAAACAGGGCATGTAATTAAAATGTGGTGAACAGTAAAAGGTACGCCACACACAGGGACCCTCTCTCCTAAGAAAAGATGCATGTGTGTAAAATGCGTGTGTCCGATTCCAAGGCGGGTTAAAATCACGTCTGATCGACGAATCGTTAGGCAGGGTCGCATGGAGTTGATTAGTTGGATAGCATGAAGTTTGTTATTAATTTACATACCCCAATCCTGGTGCCAATCGTTTAAAACAAGGTCTTTGGTAGATAATTTAAGATCGTTTTAAGGGATATCGATATTTTGTCGAGTCGTCGCACTTTTAGCTGCAGCATCGGCTTGTTCGTTGCCAGGTATCCCAACGTGACCTGTCAGACCTTGATGGACGAGATATCTCGTCAAAACCATCTGGAGGATTAACCCTCTTGGTCTTTATCTCTAAGAGGCATCTCGTCGTTAGCAAAACTCACCAGATCTAGATTTCGTTATCTTAAAAAAATCTACAATACTTTGACGATACCTTGATCTCGTCATTCGCAAAGTTGGTCAGATCTTGATGGACAAGATATCGCAGTGTGGAATTTCACGATTCTAGTGGGACAAAGTTCTAAAAACGAACAGTTTTTTTCCTGAATAGCAATCAGCATCAATGAAGAAATATCCATGTTTTAACAGTCCCACGATAGCCCAGTTAGAAGAGCAGAGGATTAGCGACAGAAAGGTTGCGAGTTCGAATCAAAACAAAGACCGTCGCGTACAAAAGGGTATGGTACACATTATCTGTCGAATCGTTAAACTTGTCCTCAAATATCCATATGTTTGCATGGTGATGAAGTCTGGAAAGTGGAGGGGACAGCTCAAGTGTTGTTCTTGTCATTGTGGTTGTTCTTGGATCTATCTTTCAGGATTCATCCCGGACTGTCACCAATAGCACCAGTGTGAAAAGTTAACTAACTACCTACCATGGAGTAACACACGGGGATATTTATTTTCAATACTGTTCTTTTAATGAGCAAAAGGCATTAAAAGGCTCCTCCTTTCCCACTTTATTATACTAAGCGATTTATTTCATGTTGGAATTTTTCTCCGCTTGGTGCCCTGCTAATAATATCTAGAAAAATTTGGGTCCGTAGTCTTCAAACTGTATGTTTGAAGGTATAGTTTTGAATTAAATAATATTTAGATACTCCCTTTTAGTGTTTTTTAGGATTTTCCTTCCACTAGTAGGCTTAAAAAAATAACTTTCGTTAATAATGACAAATTAAATATGGAGTGAAAAGCTCTCTATTTCTCTCACTAAATATATAACTATATAAAGGATAAAAATATTCCGAAGCCACTGCTCTTTAATTACTCGAATCTGTAAAGAGGTGCAGAAATTTGCTCTTTTTTGAATAGTCCAATTCTTAAACTTTTTTTGAGTATTTACGTACTGAAATTTTCTGCGTACGATTGAAATCTGACGGTTTCAAAACATTGAGCTGAGTTACTTTACAGAGTTTTAAAATACTACACCTTCCTGATGATGCGGATAAAAGCCCTTAAGGCTTGTGCTTAAGAAATAGAAAAAAAAAAAAAAAACGAAAACTGCATCTAGAGAAGTTTTGCCAAGTTAATGTAAAGTTCTTGAGAGTGAAAGTTTCGCAACATGTTTGTCTCCAACTGTTGCGCTTAGTTTCTAGGAGACCCAGTTTGGCGCGTTTGCAAATAGTTCTTTTTCTTACGATTAGATGTTATTGTTTAATGACATAAGGTCCAAAAGAGGGCCACCTACACCAAACACAAGACTGAATGTAACCCACAAACAATAAAAGTATAAAACATTTAAAAAATAATAGTTCAAGAATAAGATAAGAGGTTTATTTAATATATGTAAAATGTGTAGGCAAGAGTAAAAATATTTAAATTGTTTGACTTAGAAAAACAAGATTATGTCCGCAGCATAACTAAGAATTTACCTAACATATGCATAAAATTTTGAAAGCATGAAAATTAAAGGATTGAATAGTAAAATCTGATAAAACAAATTTATGATTCATGCTGAATTTGGAAAAAGTTAGAAGCTATTAAAAAAACCCGTCTGAACGTATAAAAGTGAAAAGGTTTGAATAGGGATTTTTCCCCAATCAAATCTCACAGATTTAAAATTGTATAATTAAAAATTTGAGAAGTTGCTTAAAACCAGGACAGATAGTTAAAATGTGATAAACAGAAAAAAGCAGTAAAGCATGAGTTGCAATTGGGCGCCGCTCTCTCCTAGTACAATGGGCGAATCGTGTGTCCGATGCGAAGGCGGGTCATTTTGAGATCAATCCTCCGGACCGGAGACACTGGCCACTGATGAATGATAGGTTTTAGACAATACAGTTTGTTGATATGACTTGCAGGTTCCCTTTTCCTTAACTTTGTCATTTGAAACGCGGATTTCGCACTCGGAAGAGAATTATCCGAATTCCGAAATGACAGCTATGGATCTACAGAATGGCGGCTGTCACTGAAAACGGACGGTTGGGTTCGGTTTTATGGTGCAAGAGCCATTTTGGCCAAACTGTGCCAAACACAAGACAGAAAATGCCAAGTAATAGACACACACAAAGTTTTACTGACACAGTGGGCTTATGGTAGGTAGGTAGTTAAATAACGTCGCACTGAAGCAACGAAACGAGCAATTGGTGATGGTCTGGGATCAATCCCCAAGGGAAAGATCGGAGGACACCTAATTTCGAACCATGATCAGATGACGAGAACATCCGAGATGGCACACCTCTATAAACATCCACTCCACGGCAACGAGAGGACATTTGAAGCCGTGACAGATTTAACGTGTTCCAGCTCCCGTGAATACAATGATCATTGACGGGACCAAGTTTCGAACTCGCTCCTGTTGTTAATCCGTTGCTCTTCCAACTGGGCTATCCTAGTCCACAATGGTCTTTGTAGGAAATGTTCATGGCAGTCTGAGCAGCTCTTTCGTTTCCGTCTCTCTGAATAGGATAACCATAACCATCCCGAAAGTATATGACCAACCTTTACTCGAGTAGAAGACAGGGGAAAATTTTAAGCTTGCTGATTCGTTGGTTTCTCACCCCGTGATCGATCTATGACCTGTTTCCGCCTTCCATTTCGTTCAAGGACTCAAGTGTCCTTTATAGCTCGAAATTGGACTGTATTTTTAAAGTGTGCATGTAGAAGCTACAATGGAATTAACACTGCATTTAAACACAAGACATTCATTACGATCACAAGTAGATGGCACCAACCATTGCTGACGCTTCACATCTCAAAACTTTCGCTTTCTTTGTTATAAGTATTCTATTTTCGGTAGTAGTTGCAACTGTCAACAGAATATTGCGCAATCCACAGAACCAAAAACACAGAACCAAAACTACTTAGCTCATCAATATTTTTTATTTGCACTGAATCACCTCGGTTCAATACGTGGAAAAACTAAAAGAAAGAAGTTTTACTGAGAGATGGAGTTCCACGATGACGATAAGAAACCAACGAATCAGCGAGCTTAAAATTTTTCCATGTCTTCTACTCGAGTAAAGGTTGGTTATATGCCTCCCAGAGGTTTTCTGAGCATAACTCGCTTTTAACGAGCAAACCCCGGTTATAGCGAGCAATATTTTTGTGATTCATAAAATTTCTATCGAATTCCACCTCTCCAGCTCAGCTAATTCTTTCTTGGAACCGAATTCTACAAGCGTTATCCAGCCTATGGACCAAGAGGTCATCAGAAGTTTTAAATAAAACTTTCGTAAGCACTTGATTTTTATGTTTATCGATAGAAGAGAAAAAATAGGGAACAACCTCAAATGCTAAGATAAACGTACTCGAAGCGATACGTTTATTGAGCGATGCATGTGAAAACGGTACATCAACATGCATTACCAATTGCTTCCGTAAGGCTGGATTGGACTTTTCTCAAGAGGAGCAAATCACTGAGGAAGAAGTATACGACTTGGAAAATTTGGAAATGAGTAGAGAAGAATTTGAAAATTATGTATATGTTGATGGGGAGGGGGGCAATGTTATCACTTCCGAGATACCTACTCCCGAGGATATTGTATGTAGATGAAATTCAAGCTAAAGCAGATGAAAACAATAATGAAAACGATGAATGTGAAGAATTTCAAGCTGAACCACCCCCAACATACTCAATGGCTTTTGAGTTTGCAGAAAAACTTCTAACTTTTTTCGACGCCAGGGGTGTAAATGATAATGCTTTTCAGGCCACGAGTCTTCTCCGATTAACAATAACACAAGAAAGTTCAAAGCAAACTAACCAACTTTATTTGTACTGCACAGAAATAAAGAAATAAATAAAGTAAGTATGTATATATATATATATAGAGAGAGAGTATAGTAAGAGTATGTAATGTGTGGATTTTTATGATTTTTTCACGAACCCGTTTTATGAGCAAATATCGCGGTCCGTTCGTGCTCGTTATAAGCGAGCTCTACTGTATCTTGAAAGCGAGGTATGTCGTCGAAACCACTTGTAGGATTAATCGGAGATAATCACCTTGCATAAATATGACTTAGTTTAACGACAATTTGTTTGTATTGTCAAACAGATTACTCCAATTACTAGACAGCGAAAAAAGACCAAATGTACAGAACATGCATAACATAATAACGTAATGTAGCGAATAAAAAAAAAGCACGTCGAAAACTGTATAAATCAGTTTATTTTGTTTCAGGACATTCATTCAGCAGTATCAATGGCTTGCAGTTTGAATGGATCCTCCGTCATGCAGTTGACGAGGCTGTGGAATCTGATGGAATCGAAGTGGCGAGGTATGGTATCACTTGTTTATAACTAAGATCGGTAAAAGCTTAGAGAGTTAACGAACTTTTGAAAAATAAAGACTTTCAGGGGACACCTTATACCTTGCACCTTTAGAATACTTTATACCTATACTTTTGCTCATAACACTTTATGGGCGGTATCCCAGTTGGAAAAGTAGCGCATTGGCCAACTGGAAGGTTGCGATTACGAATCTCGACCCAACCAATGGTAATGGTAATTGTAACTGTAATTAATCAACTTCGAACTGACGAAACACAGAGGGCTATTGGTGACGTTCCGGGATCAATCCTTAAGTTCATCCAAACAAAGACAGCTGTATACGGTGTGGGGGCTGGTGCATGGTAAGTCTGACATAGAGTCAAATGTTACGTTTGCGTAGAGGGAATGTTTGTAGCATGATGTTATAGACATGAAATATAAGACTGAGCATTGTTATTGGGAGGAACTTCAAAAAGTGTGACCAATGTAGTCTAGTAGTCACGTGACTGCTCTGTGAAAATGGGTTTGGCTAACCGATTTGGCATCTTATCACCTCGTTTGGCGATATAACATCTTATGACAGACTAAGGGTGTGAATGCGCATTTCTATAGAGGGGCGAAATCACCAGTCTACTACGATCAGATGATCAATCACTTGACCAATGAGATGAAGAATCTGGGGCGGTCAATATCAGAAGGCTTTTATTTCACAAACATCAATTACTTTGGTTATATGAGTGAATACCGCAAATCAATGAATGGGCGTCTTCCGTGGACCAATCATATGATGAATATCAGGTTCCACCCAGCAGACGCGAATGCGTAGTGGGCCGTCAGCTCAGGTGTCGTCCTCGCCATTTGCCCGTGGTTCAAAATGACGAGGTGTTGTACTCGAATCTTTCCCTTGTGATGGATCCTGGATCGTCACCAATAGTCTGTTGTGTTACAACAGTGCAACGTTAACTCAACTTCCAACCACATCCTTTTTATCACATTTTATGATCTTCTCGTACTTTTTCCAGGTTAAAAAGGTTTGCTGATTCCAGTTACTCATCAGCTGTCGATGGCAATGGATGGGAAATGCGAGGACTCTATGGTGATTCTGTCCTCATAGAAGTTGTCAACATCGGTGCCTGCTTCATTAAGGTCGCCCTCAAGAATCAAGATAAGCAGGTGAAGAACACAAACTTCATTAGTTATTTCTTATATTAATATATTGGGGTTCGGAATTCTAAAAGGAAATTTAAAATAATTGTATATAAAAGGATTTCGCATCAACTATGTATTAGTTTTACCAAATGGACGATTTAATTACATCGTAGTTAAATGACAAATTACAAGTATGAAAGAAATATATTGATTCGTCATGGCTTTTTTTTTTAATTTCAGGAAAAAGAGCTCTCTACAGATGACATGAAAATAATAGCTGCACCCAATTTTCAAGTTTTTCCATCAACACGCATAGCATTACTTCGTTCAGCTGCTGTTGAACTTTACATACAGTCGATAAAAAATGGGATACCGGGCGGTAAACAAAACTTTTTGTGGACTATGTGTTGAAGTGTACTTTCCTTCTGATAAACTGTTTCAAACATCCCCGACAACTGATGTCTATTATAACCCAGCTTCGTTCAGTGAATACAGGTGATAAAGTACATGCAGGTGACTCCAGCTTGCCTAAAATGTAACACTGAACAACCCTAACCACGTCATCTGGCCTGACATTGGTCTGACGAGGGTTGATTTGAGTATTATGGGGCAAGTTCCAAAGATGGATAAGCTGTGCCAAACGCAAGATAGGTTAATGTGTAAAAAAGTAGATTTCAAAACATATTTATCACCAGACCATCATTAAAAGCCTGATGAATGAATGATTAATTAATTTGTATAAAGGTGCATGTATACACTAGAAATCACGAAAATTGACCAGAATATTGATATTGTTTTTGTTGCTTCAAAATACTTTCCGATTTCTTAACTTTTTAACGACACTAAGATCTTGTTAATATTAAGAATACTTTTCTAGTTACAAGGCTTTTTCATTAGGTACTGTCACCAGCACAAGCACGTTTCCACAATTTAAACTCACTTACTGAAGAACTGTTTTTGCAATACGATGCTCTGTTCAAACAGTGATAACTCAACAATGAGAATTGATCTATCATACTTATTTGGTATCAATACAATCTATATAATACAGTGGATGTTTGAAATCTCAGAGTTAATAGTAGGAAATCAATTTTTAATATTAATTTTTAAATGCTAAAATTCCTGAAAAAATCTTGATTCTTTTTAGACTTCCTTGTTGAAAACAATTTTAAAATGTACCTTATTCCCACTAGCAACAGTATTGAGGGTACATTATTGATACATGGAGAGAACAATATTAAGAATAATTTTCATCTCAGGAATTGTTTTTCTAGAAAAATTAGAATTTGAAATATCACTGTTTAAAAACATACTAAATAGCTGATTATATCTAAATTAAATAATTAATATGATTTTTTTCTCGATGAAAAATGATTTTAAGCATAAGTCAATGAATTGTTGGAAAAAACTGGATTTTTAAAGTCAAGATTAAAACAAAATCTTCTAGAGTATACGGGTACGGGTAAAATACGTTGTCCAACCGTGCATTTGTATAATATATAAATGAAGTGAATGTTATATATATATATATATAATGACCTGGGAAACCCGATAGTCAAAAATACAACCCTCATTTGCGCGAGGAGCATGCTCTGCGAACTAAAAAATACGAAATATGCGTGACCAACTTTTGATTGCATCGAATTTATTTATGAACCAATTTAAAAAATAATTGTACCATAATAGAGAAAGAGTACAAAGTAATGTATTCAGTGATGTTCTCAAACTTAAAAAATAATAGTATTACGCTGTAGGTATGACGGTTTTAACAAAAAGTAGCGAAAATATCCAAAGATTCCGAATTTTGTATGACCAATATTTGATCGCATCGAATTTATTTATTAGCCAATTTCAAAAATAATTGTACCGTAGAAAAGAGTACATTCTGCGGTATACTGCGATATTTTCAAAATTAAAAACTTATAGTAATAAGATATGGAGATGTCTGCGTAAAATGCGTGTTCTATACGAAGTCTAGTTAAATGTTCGTCTATTCGAAGTCTAGTTAAATGTTCGTCTATTCGAAGAGACGATAAAGATGATCAAAGGGTGTTCGTGTTGTTGTGATTAACGTCACACTGGAGCAACGCAACGGGCTATTGAAGGTCGAAGGGAAATAATGGCCTGGGACAGTTCATTGTTATTTTCGGAATTCCAGTCGTGTTGCCATTCTTTCCACATGCTAGGTCTGGTAAGGGATGATATCTGTGGAAGTCTTGATCTAGAGTTGGACTGTTTAAGCGTGTTAGGACTAATGTACATGGTCTAGCTTCTGCTAGACCATAAGGAATAAGTAGCAACAGACTGTAGTGTCGATATCACTTTTACAACAAAATTTCGGTTCAGTTGTTGATTTACAACAATTTAACCAGCCTTAAGCACTAAAAAGTTAAAGAATCCTGTTGTCTATCATAAAATGTTTACGTTAGACTAGGTTTGAAAAGATTTAAGTAAAAAATGACGGGTTTTTACATCAAAAATCTTATAGCCTAACACATTACTCTTGTCAACTTTTTACATTATTAAGCCGAAATACTAACATTGAATTTCGCTTTTCCAGGAAGAATGAATGATTACTCAGTGGAAACTGGCGATACAACGTTCACGGGGACAGAGTACGGTGTTACGCATATAAGCTTTGTTTCTACCAGTATCCTTTGTTATTGCTATAAAATAGGTCAATTTATCATTGTTATACTGTCCACTTCATGTTAGCTTCATGCAAACTAGCGTTGGGTATCCTATTTTACACTAACTCTTAGCGCACCAATTTATTTATATATAGATAACTGAAAGGAAATGTTGATCTCATGTTATATTTTTAGAGCAAATGGATTGTTGGAAGAAAATGTGGGTTGGTCGTTGTATTAACATCTCCTGGAGTAGCATAACTGGCTATTAGAGACGGTTTGGGATCAATGCCTAAGGGAATTTTCCGAGGACAGCACTACGTAATTTGAAACCAGGGTCAGATGACTAAGTCAACACCTGAACTAGCACCCCACTCTTCAACTTCGAAACCACTGTGAGGAAATTTGAGGCCAAGACAGATTTAACGTGCACGAACCCCCGTGTACACGACGTTCTTTGGTTGGACTGAGTTTCGAACTAGCAACCCTTCGATTGTTAATGCTTTACTCAACCAATCGGGCTGCCACGGCCCTTTAGGTTGACAAAAAATGTCTCTTATATTTAGCTAGACAGACAAGGCCTCTTATATTTAGCTAGTCAGAAAGGGCCTCTTATATTTAGCTAGTCAGAAAAGGCCTCTTATATTTAGTTAGACAGAAAGCCCTCTTATATTTAGCTAGACAGAAAAGGCCTCTTATAAGTAAGTGTATTTTTAAAATCGATAGTTCTTAAAAAAGGTTGAATATTGCGTTCTGCCCCTTTTCACTTGTATTCCTCTAGTGTGTGTGCAGTATTAACCTACATTAAAAATTTCTTTTCGACCCCGAGTTCTTTTACCTTCTCTTTACTAACGTAGCACTCGTGTGTGGTCACATCCATATAACAGAATATGATGAGAATCAAGAATTAGAAAAAGACTTGCAACTCACTTAAAGACATCAAATAAACATGATTTTAAAATGCTTTCGTTTAAAATTTGTGAATTTGGTTCATATCAGTTACGAAAGCAATATTATTTATCAAATAAACAGTTAAATATATCTTAATTTAGAAGATCCGCTTTTTCCCGAGATACCAGTGGAACTGAAAGTGGTGAAGCCCTCATCTATAGGTAAGGAGGATGTATTGTTTTTGAAGAATGTGCTTTCATTATCTGTCCGCTACTGTAATGCATAATTTTAATGAAACATACGTTTATCATGTTTCATTCAATAGGATGTTTGATTGGGTTGGGTCTAATGGCGCAATGGGCCATATTGCGTAAGGAGCGCAAACTTCAAGCAAATAGACATACGAACAAAAGGTTGGTTGGGTTTTTATGGCCATGCATCGCCAAATACACACACAATACAGACAAGGAAATCTTTCCTGGTACAGAAGAGAGAAATACATCCAAGGAGAAATTGAGCCTGCACCATCTACAACTAGAGGTTGCTTCCATAGACGTGAAATATGAGCATTGTTGTTGAAGAGGAGATTCAAAAAGTGTGACCAACTTGTCAATTAGTACTCACGTGTCTGTTCTGTGAAAAATTGCTTTGTTTGGCCGATTTGGTATCTTATCGCATCGTTTGGCGATATAACTTCGTATGACGGGGTAGGTGTGCGAATGTGCATTTCTATAGTGGCGACAACAGTGGTGAAATCGCCAAAGTCTACTGCTATGAGATAAATAAATAGATGAATCGATGAATAGGCGCCTTATCCCGTCTCGTGAACCAATCAGATGATGAATGTTAGGTTTCACCCAGCAGATGAAGTCACGTTACTACTAGTTTTGGTCACGATCTTGGGCACATAAAAAGGTTACATCGCTCTCTACTTTTATACTTCTTTTATGGTTGCCACCGCAGTGGCTGGTAGTTGAATTTACGTCTCCCTAAGAAAACGCAACGGGCGATTGGTGACGGTCCGGGATCTATCCCGAAGGGAAAGAGTCGAAGAAAACATCTCATCATTTTGAACCATAGTCAGATGACGAGGTCAACCCGAGCTGGCACCCCACTTTCCACACCACATCAACGTGAGGACATTTGAGGCGACGACACATTTAACGTCACGTCACGACGGTTTTTGGGTGGATCACATTTATAATTCGCAACCTTCTGCTTGCTAATACGCTAGTCTTCCAGCCTGGCTGTTGTGGCTTCCGTCTTTTAGGTGACTAGTGAAAGAACGAAAAGTTCAGTACTCGAAGAGTTAAGGGGGTATTTAGAGAAAGATTACTGGAATAGGGTTCGTTGGTTGTTTTCGGGTTTTATGACGCAAGGGGCAATATTTGGTCAAGCTGCGTCAAACACAAGACAGGCAACACAATGAGGGAATATGAAAATGCAGAAGGGTAGGCAAGGCTAAATGAGTCGATTTAGAAGATCATTCGGTTGCCTTGGGAATGTGAAGCCCGTACACGCCTAAACAAGACGTGCTTCTCAAAGCTATTGCATCAAGGAAACGATTAGGTTTATTTTGGCAGATAGGCTAGTTTCAAAAATGTTTCACGTGATTCCGGTTGAGCAAGATTTAATAAGTAAGACAGGATGTTTCAAAAGGTGGTATTGATGACAATATGTATTTAGAACCAGATGCCATAGCAATGGAAAAGACTAGAAAGAGAAAAGAGAGGGGAGTTATTCTGAAGCGTTAAGATACGTATCTGTGTGTGGCGAATATAACATTTAATTTTAGGTATTGTTTCCGTGTATATTTAAGGCTGCTTATTTTTCAGTTTTCCGAATATCTGGAGGTGGGTTTACAAGTTTAGAAACATTGAAAATATACGTCATATCCGTTGAACTACTTGATGAAGACGAAAATTTAATATACCCATCTGACGTAAGTGACCGAAGTGTTAAAATCCTTAAAAATTTCGAAACGTCCGTTACCATAAGTATTTCATTTGTACTTGCTTAAATTTCTTTTCACAGAATCTGCGGGTGATGGTGCATTTCCCGACAAAACAGTTTTTCGTGCATTCGAGTACACCGAACGGAACATACCACGTTGTTCAGACCACTTCACCAGGGAAAGGTGTTATAAAAGCTGATTTCAAAGGCGTCCTATTGCCGGTAAGTCGAAAAATAGGGTTGTTCAGAGTGATTGGCCCGATTTCAAATGTTTAGATTTTTGAAGTCTGAGATGTTTATTTTTAAAATTATGAATATTTGGATGTATATTTTTTTCAATCATTTCGGTTTCATTGCTTTGAAGCTCAGTAGACATTGATTTAACAAATTGTTTCTAAAACCTCCTGCATAACATAATTGATTTGCATTTTTTAGTTTCCTGTGTTGATTTTAACGTCCCCAGATATATCACCAAGAACTGTAAATTATATTTCGTTAAACCTTTAAAGAATGTAATAAATTTGTTATAAATTAATTTTTAAATTGTATAAACTGTTTTAAAACTGTGCGGGCGATATAGCAGTGATTTTTGCAACCTCGCAAAAGCGGTGACCCGGATGTGATTTGAACAAGCAACTCTCTTGTCTGGAGACATTACGGGTGAGGTCACTCTTCGCGTCAAGTCTGCTTACGTAAAAGAACACTAAATTTCATTTTTAATTATACGTAATATCTAAAATTCACTTAATGTTTTTTTAATTCATATATTTAATTGCTTACAAATTTGCAGGATGGCACAACTGTGAAGGAATCCGAACTGCTTGGCTCTGTAGCAATTACTGTTTTTCAAACTCTGGAAATATTTCCTTCGTATGTATATCTACCTTCAGAATCGCCAACAACTCCCTTACACGAAATTAGTATGAAGGTAAGTAATGGTAAATTAGTATTACAATAAATTCACATACTCGTATGTGTAATAGAGATAAATTTATTTCTGGCTGGACCTGCGATTCCAATTCATTCCATTGTAACGGTAATTATTGACACTCATCTAGGGTCAGTTCAATGAACATTCTTGACTTACGTCCAAAGGATATTTATTGAAAGCACAAAAGTTTGAAAGTGTTTAAATCATGTGCTGGGTTAACAAAAAAGTTTTTCAATTATTTAACCATCCAAGGGGTTTCGATGAACTATCTCGCCTATTAAGATTTGATCAAATTTTGCAAATAACCGATGTATTCTGATTTTCTTGGGACGACAACATCCAAATCTGGTCAGTTTTCTACTAATGTTGAAATATCTCGTCTATCAAGATCTGGATCGGTTTTGCTAATGAGTTAACTCGTCGAGACGATCACCAGGAGGGTTAAACGCAACAAAAACGTTCACATTTTTAAACATGTGGGGTGCACGTGATTAAGTGTACGTAAACTTTTCGTATTGGCATGTCATAACATTCTATGGTTACAATATTCTTAACAAATATTATATTAATATATTGCGACTCGGCTATTATTTAATAATTTTCAGGCAATGTAATCAAATGTACAATACAATACAGCAATAAACAGTATTTGTACTCATCTATTTTTCGTGTTTGATTTATTTCTATAACACATAAAAAAGTGCAATTTTCTTCAAAAACTTCAAAATTTCAATTGCGATGCGGGAACAAAAGATATTATTCCATCAAAAAAAAATATTTTACACATTTCTTATTTGACCCAGTGGGCACTTCTTCCGCACTGTTAGAAAAGCAATATTGAAAAATAATTATATTTCCTGCGCCGAGTAAAAATTGCCAATTTTTATCCAAATTTCCAAAATTCAAGTGCAATGCGGGAGCAGAAGATATTATCCAATCAAAAAAATATTTTACACCGTGTTTAGTGAACCCAGGGAGAACCCTTTCCGCGCACTATTAGAAAAGCGATTTAAAAAAAAGTGTTTTTCGGCCCACCTTAGTGTGCACACGCGTGTGTAGTACATTCAGCAATTTTAATTTTCATGCGTGACCTCGAGTAAGTTTCGGTCTTCTTGACCAATAGAATGTTTATTATGATTCTTTCAGCCAAAGATGTGTTTATCTAGTCATTCAATGGAGGGTAAAAGCAATAGCGTGGGGCTCATATGTTTAAACAATTTGTGGATTGGATTTTGGATTTTATGACGTAAGGTTCTAAAATCCAATCCACAAATTGTTTAGCCTTTTGATAAGCGATATTTTACAACTACAAGTGAATTTCTTACATTAATGTGATGGCCCATGACTCTTCTCACTTCTGACTCATCAGAGGTGAACACCGGGTAGAAAAACACCGGTTGGAAACGGGTCACTAAAGACTATACGTCCCCAGTCAGCGCCGTTCCAAGTTGACCGAGCCCGTCACAATTCCTTGGTGCGTCGATTTTTTGTTATAGGGTATTTTTTGCTGAATATCATTGATCATTGCGGATAGTTGCACCCTTACATGGCGTCTGTCTTCCCAACTGGAAATGGAATCTTCCAGTAGGACAACGCTCCATTTCACAAGACTAGGATTGTGTTAGAGTGGTTCAAGGAGCATACTGATGAATTCCACTTAATGTCCTGTCCACCTAACTCGCCAGATAGAGCACATTTGGGGTGTCATGGAGCAGCAGCTCAGAGCTCAAACAGCACCATGTCCGAATATCTCGACTTTGCGTGACCGCTGCTTAGACATTTGGTACAACCTGTCTTCAGTCATGTACCAAGAACTTGTGGCATCTATGCTCAGGCGAGTTTCAGCTGTTTTGTAGGTCAAAGGAGGCGCAACGCGTTATTGAGTAGGTGGTCATAATGTTTTGGCTCTTCCGTGTATATCGTTATGAACCACCACAAAAAATTTAAAGTTTTGCATAAATTAAAAAGAGCCTTAGCATTTTATAAATAATATTAGTCATGAAAATTAAAACGCTGAGAAAGAGCACTTTAAAGATTTTAAATGGCTTTCTGTTTCGGCCCCTTTACATTCCATAGAACTACTAATAACTCGCTAAATAGGGATTTAGGGAAAAATTTATAGCTTGAGCTATAAAATTTCGTACACATATTCTTTAAAGTTGTATAGTTAATGAAAGATAGTAAAAAAATCAACATTTTGGTCACTCGGGTACCTGTGTCACCTTAATACATTTAGAATATATCCAAAGCTTGAACTATTTCAAGAAACGGTCATATATGTGAATACCATTAGCGTTTACCAGCAACGTCTACAAATATCTAACCATCAATTAAAACGTATGACTATTCGATACAGGCAATATTCTGAAACATATGGTAATGTTTTTTACAGGTGACTGGAGGCTCTGGATCGTATTTGTGGAGTACAAGTAACACCTCAGCCGCGCGCATCACTTTTGATCCTGATTACAGTCATCTTGCAAAACTTGAAGTTATAAGGGAAGCAGAATTTACCGTAACAGTTACAGATAATAGTAACATCAACCTGATATCCATGGCCAAGGTAAGCTCCTAATGTTTAAAACTAAATGTCTTGGGTACAGCTTTAATATAAAGATACTTTTGTGGCAACACTATTGTCGTGTTTTTGGCGCACTTTTATGTCCCTAAAGAAGAAATTCTTAGAAAAAATCGTTTTTCTTAACGGAAAATAATTATCAGAAACAGTTAGAAAATATATTTTAAATTTTGTTGACTGTTTTAAATTCCTCCGAATCTAAATCTCTAACAATTTCTAGAAACTCAACGAAAACATCTACTTTTTATCTTCACACGAATTTTTAAATAAACAGTCAAATAAAAATTTAAGTTTTTGCAAAAACCTTCATCGGGGAGCATTGCATTTTTCGTGCAATTCCGATTTCACTAATCCATATATATTCCTTAAAGAAATACAAAAAAAGCTGCTTATCCTGATCTAAATGTATACAAAATAAATTTTTAGTCACTCTCACTCCCTCTAAAGTTGCCCTACCACCTGAAAAATTAAACTTAAAATTTCGCGAATGTGCCCTAAAACTTATCTACAACACTAAATACAAAAAGCATGCTTAAATAGAAGATAACTATTTTCAAAAATAGAAAATAGCAAGAAACGATACGATCGCATGTGATTGCACTGTACCATGAAAAAAATCAAACCGAACGTTATAATTCTACAAATTTACTTAAACGGAAAATAGTTAGTAAAATTTTTTTTAAAGAACCAATGAAATGAAAAGACAATTTAACGGAAATGCAAAGAATATTTTAGAATATAGATCAAAATTTAAACATTCCGCTCTTCGAGGTTGCCATAAAAGCGGGACTAATCCTAATACAATTGGGTTGCCGTTTTTTTTTTACCTGCCATTACTCGCTACAAAAGTGTTGCCACAAAAGTACCGTTATATTAAAGCTATACCATCCTTCGTTTATTATTTTGCTAAAGTTACTCGATTATTAACCCTCCAAGTATTTCGACGAGTTATCTCGTTTTTAGCCAAATTGACCAGATCTTGGACGAGATATCTCGTCGAGTCAAAACTGTCCTCCTACTCCATGATGAATGATGATCAAAGTAAGAAAGACAAATTGTCCCTTTGCCAGAACTATTGGTAGTCTCGAAAAGGTGGTTGCACGAGAGACTTGGTCACTACCAGAAGAGTCAACCAGTCAAGGTTGTCGACCTTGTCCTATTACATCTGCCTTGATTAAACTGAGGCAGAATCCTTAACCGCATCATGTGTTCAATCTGCGTACATAGTTTGGTGTCAACTGCTTATTGGTTAGCTAGAATGCTATGAATAGGGTCAAACTTTAAGTACGGACACACTGTATACAGGGTCCTTATACACTTCAGTGTCGAACGTAGATATGAAAGCGATGTATAAGTATGCTACACACGTTTTCTTCTTTCCATCACTATGAATAACGTCGTCGTGCCTTTCAAACCATTATTATTTACGACAATCATGTATGCTATTTACATATTTTATATTCGAAACGTCTTTTTAAACATGACATCGAAGTGACCTCACATGTCCTTCCTTCTCTACCACCCTCCATTCTATCTCACCCTCATATTTTTTGCCTCTTCAAAAGAATTGACCGCCCGAATACACTCCCTCAGATAGTCGGAGATCAAATGCTCCCTCCTTCTTCAGTGTCTGGTCGAAGAACCTAACCGCATAGTGAAATGACGATGCTCTCAAAGATGAGACCATTTGCAGCTCTCCTACTTCTAAAAATCGAAATTTTCTTGAAATCTATGCGATACAGAAAAAAGTCATTTACAGTTGTAGAGCATCGCCGATTTAGGACAAAATGACTCCTTACATACATGAACAGCGTGAATAAAGAGCGCAAAGTGCTAATTTGTTGGTATTCGTCATTAACAGCAAATTGTGTGTATAGGTAATTTAATCATCGTGGCACTGGAGCAACACAACGGGCTATTGGTAACGGTCCGGGATCGATCCCGCTGGGAAATGTGTTATGCTTCGTATGTATAGTTTATACTATTCCCCTGATTATATATATAACTTTTTCTGGTCCTTTTTAGGTTTCGATTCGGCCTGTTTTTGACATTGAAGTGTACCCAACAGTTGTCGAAACAGACATTGGAAACACGCTGATATTACCCGTAGCTTTCCTAGGATATGAATCGAAAGGTAAAACCTGTGAAATTTGTAATTTTATTTAAATGTTTTCCAGTTACCTCTTTCAATTGTTTAATCTGAAAATATAATTTTAACAAGGTTTAGTAAAATCCTATTAGATTCGAATAGCAACCCATGAATTTCATGAGTTTATTCTCACGGTGACAAAATTACGTGATCTAACGCAATCTGGACCGACCAAAATCATTTCGTGGGTCACTTTGACGACGTACTATTTTCCCACGGGCTGGTTTTGAAGTTAAAGAAATTAACATTGAAAAATGAAATTTTGATCGAGAAGTCAGTTTGGAGCGTACGACTACCATTTGCAGATCGGAGAGTTGAAATTAGCATGTCCATTATTGTTCCAAAGCGTTTAAAATGTTCAGTTCAAAGCACTGCGAAACATTCTTTGTGTATTTGAATAGATCTCAAGAGCTTTAAAACGTATAACGTAAAGTCGTGTTGTCCTCATGGCTGCCGAGGTAGACTAAATAAGACGCGATGGCATACCTTCCGTCTGTCGGGAGTTAACTAACATTTACCATTGCTCACTCTCAACACTCCTCCCTTATTTCTCCTGGGTACAGCATTCCCATTGGGTCGAGAGTGTCCAATTGGAGAAACAATGGTTTAGATTAAGTAAATGTAGTACTAATTTCGATACTTTTTAGATCGAACTCTCCTTTGCACTAGGGTCTTATGTATAAGCGAACTAAGGTCTCCTCTTCGAATGCGCTATATACTACAGGGGGTTTTAGTGAACACTATGGAAAACAATAGTTTAGATTAGGTTTCAAATGTAGTAATATTCACTATTCTTTTGGATCGAACTTTTCATATTGTTTGTTTTCGTGAATAAATTATAATAACACATAAAATCATAGAATTTTTAATACTTTTCAGATCTCTCTCTCAAGATTATTCGAAAGTTTGATGACTGTTCTAAGATTCAGCCTACAGTAGATATTATTGAAAAGCATGTCATAAGTTATGATCCAGGTAACATATTTATCTTTTTATGAAAAGCTTTCCATATAATATTTTATACTCTAACATAAATTGTCCTCAATAGCATGCTACAGTAGACACATTGTGACTTCTTCGTGATAATTTCTGTCACTATTTCATTAATCCTCCTGATGGTTGACTTGACGATGTATCTCCCCATTAGCAGATCTTAATGGACAAGATATCTCGCCGTTATAAGAAAATTGACCAGATATTGATCTCGTCATCATCAAGAAAATCGGCAATAACTTGATGACGAGAGATTTCATCGTTAGAAAAATTTATCAGAATATGATCGACGAGATATCTCGTCAAAATCACTTGGAGGGTTAATGTCGTTGGGGGTCCATCATGGCACATTGCCGTCTGGGCAAGTAACCTGAAAGTTGTACATAAAGCAGGATAGATTTATTTAACTTGCCCTGGATCTATTTCTGTCCACTGTGACACTACTTTTCCTTCTATATATATAATATATGTCCGTTAGTTGAGGTTGTCTGTTTAGTTTTAGGCGTAACATGGTCAAATAAGGTCCTTTCGCCATAAAAAGTCAATCCTGTCTACTTTTAATGTCGTCCACATTTTTAAAAAAGTATTTAATTGCACTAACGACTCATGGTGCTTTTAATTTAGCTCAATTCTTAAAAACTTTAACAAATGAATTGCGAAAAGTGACGAGTTTTCCATTTGATACATGACGTCACATATTTCATGTGACGTCACATTTGACGCAGATCAGCAGTGCAAAGACAATTTCTAAAAATGGTCTACGCCTTTGTTTAATTTAAATCCACTGAGATTAACATTGACTCAAAATGAGCATTTTGAGTTCATGGTACCAAAAGAAAATATCGCGATAGATTTGGCTGGGAATTAAGAAAGGTTATTCATTTTGTTAAATATTAACATTGAACAATACGTATAGTTCATCTTCCAATTCTTGTTCTGTCACTCAAAACATTTATTTTGAATACATGGTAAGGAAAAATGACGAGAAAAAGATTTCGTTCATCCGTTAATTCTTCCTTAACATTAACCAATTATGTCTAGTTATTTTCCAATATTTATTGTGTTTTTATCATTTAGAACCTATGGAATATTTGTGTGGAAAAACATGAAGGTAGGGAACGTGTGAAGTTCCCCGTAGCCTCACCAGGTTTGGGTAGGGCCTATGGACACGGAGTCGGACTCCACGAGGGTCCCCCCCTTTTGTATGGGAAAAAAAGAAACCCATTTGGAGAAGGGTGAAAAAAGAGGACTTGCACGAAGGCCAGCGAGGAAGCCAGACGCGGTGGTTTGCTCTGGAGGTCGATGGGGATTATTCCCGAGAGTGTATGATAGACTGAATGATCCTGTATATATTATTCGTATTGCAAATAATTAAGATGTGGTGTTAATAAATTTGAAATATGCTCATGAACTAACGTTAATGTTTGGGGGGACGACAAGGCAGAGGATTAGGAAATCCGCCGTAAAGAAAGAACCATCACAGTGGCGCAGTCGGTAGGATACTGTGACGGTTTTCTTTACGGCGGATTACCCCAAACATTAACGCTAGTCCATGAGCATACTTCAAATTTATTAACACCACATCTTGATTATTTGCAATACGAATAATATATACAGGATCATTCAGTCTATCATACACGGTCGGGAATAATCCCCATCGACTTCCAGAGCAAACCAACGCGTCTGGCTTCCTCGCTGGCCTTCGTGCAAGTCCTCTTTTTTCACCAAATGGGTTTCTTTTTTTCCCATACAAAAGGGGGGGACCCCCGTGGAGTCCGACTCCGTGTCCATAGGCCCTACCCAAACCTGGTGAGGCTACGGGGAGCTTCACAGAACGAAACAAATGTTATAAATAACTTCATGTTAAAAATATTCTCAGTTGTGATTTGCAAGCTCTTGTTAACCAATCGAAATTATCCTGCTGTGTAAGTGGCCAATAGGAATGAAGTCTTGCATAGTTATACCTTTCCACTTCAATTGGCTTATACAGAAATAATATAGAGCTGTTGTAATTCTGAGAGTTTACCCACAAGCCACCTCAGTGTTGTAGGAGACGCAGGTTTGGGTACTGTACCTTACATTGGGCATATTTTTCTCTTGTATCAGTAAAATGTTGTTTGAGTGTATGCTCATTATTTGACAATGTTTGTCATGGGCTTGATGCCACTTGGCCAAGTATAACTCTTGCGCCATAAGACCCAGCCCAACCAACCACAGTAATAAACGTGTAGTAACGTATTCCTTCCAGATCCTCATATCCCTGGATTTGGTAAAGGTTGTTTGAGCCTGAATCTGAAATGCACTGCTGCTGGTTACTCAAGAATCAACGTATCGTATAAGACTTTCAAGACAACGACAGTTGTAGCGTGCTTCAAACCTTTAAAGGTGAGATCTTTTCCCCAACACATGGATGGTTAATTTAAACCAAGGTAAAATTAATGTAAGCAGTTGCTAACAGTTAAAACGTCAAAAATGCAAATCGAAATAAGAATAAAACAATGATAAATGTCTTGAGAATACTGTGTAAGAAATAAAAATCACTTACATTTATTGCATATAAAAGATAAGATCTTAAGACATACAAAATCCAAAGCAGGTAAATCAAAACTAATTTGTATTTAGTCCTTGTCTGTCAGGAGGCTTTCTTGAAGCTCTACTGTCACAGTACGAAGTATCCTGATATTCTTATCTTCAAGAAAGCCTCATAGACAGGCAAGATTCTTTGAAGAGGGAAATAACATCCACATAGATTTCAAAGTTAATAAATCCAATTAATTAAATCCTAATAACATAAACACGGCAAACAAGAACAGATAATTTCTGTCTTAGAGACTCATTTTATGCAGAGCAAAATTGATTCATGTTCGATTGACAGGAACGAGTGGGTATTTGTAGAGCAAAAGAACTGATTCCCTATTATGTTATACCCGCAAGTGGGAACACACGTAATAAAATATTCCAATAAATACTTAGTGTCATCGTTGAGTTAGTGTAAACTCTAGAGATAAAAGAGTGTTGCATCGGTCACTCATCCTCTTTTACTGATATGATATTTATAGGTTATTTTGTTTACAGAGTTAATGTTCTTCAATTCATGTTTAATTCCGACATTTTCTCACAGAAAAGACCTGTGCTCTTTAACATAAACAACTTCACACCTTTCCACCACGACTTAAATGACGATTATGTGTTTTGTTTGAACCCTGAAGTTTGCTATTTCAATTCCTCTGCAAATTAAATTTCACTAGCCTTTTATGGACTCCGTCTTATCGTCACCCCTATGTTGAGATTAAGACAAGGGGGACCCCTAATTGTATCACGACTTTCAATGATTATCCTCTTTTATTTATTTTTAACTAATCATTTTAACTTCCTTCGCATTAATTTATACCCGATTCTTATCCCTTAATTGTATCACACCGACCTTCAAAATCCTGCATTTATTAACTTATAGCTAATCCTGTTAACTTCCATCCCACTAATTTATGTCCGATTCATATCCATTCAAAGTAATTTAAACAGTAGCATAGATGGTCACCCAGCTCTGAATTGATCACCAAAACTTAAGACCTTCCGGACAGTACGGTGACCGCTCTGGCTACTATCCCCAGTGGTGAAGTCAACTTTTTTGCCGCTGATAATTTTAATTTTATGAATATTTTATGGTGTGAAGATAAGCTACTTGGAGAGGATGCTCCATAAGAGATATGTCCAGTACAATTACGTCTTTAAACTTTAGACAGATGAACATTTGAATAATTTATCTCTACTTTTGTAGCCTATTCATCCGGTACGTGTTGCTGTATTAGCCATTGGTACATCTAAAGAAGTCGCATTTGAAGGTGGACCGCGAAAATTTCCTCTGTTCAAGGCTGGACACTACACAACATGTAAGTAACAAATATAACGAAACGTCTACTGTTAGGGCTTATATACAGATATAAGCTACTGTAATTTCAATTTAGTATTATTTTCAAAATAATCATTCGCTTGGTTCACTACTTTTTTCACTGCATGCAAGAATTATTATTTAAAAATCTTAATTTAAATAACTAAATCAATAAATACATTTCAATCAGTTAAGTTTTAAAAAGTTCCACAAAATTACACTCATGCGTGGTGAAGCCTTTAAGGTATCTATCTGCCTGTCTTCAAGGGGGTCATTTTTTTAAAATTACATAAATTTTTACTTCTAACTCAATTTTTATGATTAAACACAGCATAAAACTAGAAACAGCATGTAAAATATAAGCATAGAATAATTTGTTCATTTTTTAGATAGAAAAACAAGGTAAAAATTGTAGTAAAATACGCCAATACGCAGGATATAACTCCAAAAGAAATCATATCTCTGTTTTGTAAATTTGATAATGTTTATAATGAACTTTTTGAGAGAATAGTCTATTATCATGGTGATCATACATATATCTCTGAAATTATGGGAACTCGATTACAACATTTAAAAAAGTTCCCTAAACTTTAGCACGTCCTGAATTAAAAGACTGTAAATCAGAAAATAATTAATATTTAACCATGGTTGTAGTCTATTTGATGTAAATATGTGTGTACAACAAAGCCTTAAAAATTGCAAAGCATTTGAACTTTTAACTTTTTGAGTTATGATAAGTTGCGTAAAGCAAAAGCATGTAAACATCAGTTTTGAGAAAAATAACTTTATGTACCTGAAAAACTGTAATTAAACTCTCATAATGCAATAAAATTCACCTGGTTCATAAAATTAATTTTTTTTTCTGTCTGAAACAGTGATTTTTTCTTTCTTAGTTTTTTTAATATATTCCTATGCCTTTTTTTTAGAAGTAGAAGAATGCCGCTTTGAATCACGAATTCTACTACTATCTAAATGTATATATGCTTTCAAAGTAAAAAAGCCAGGATTAATGTTGATATTTTCAATTATATGTGTGCAACCTTGTAATCCATCATTAAAATGAACAACATCATACACTCCCAACTTCGTGGTTTTGAGGCCAACAAATACCTCTTTTGATAATCTTTGCCATATATTACCATTGAGGCATTCTTTGTTTTACTGTGATAACACTTACTAAGAAGTTCTTTAGAGCACAGTTCAAGATATGTGGGCTTTATTTTGTTTTGAATGAATATTTTGTTGAGAATTTCATTTGGCAGCCCACTATACTTTCGTTTGGAAGCAGTCCCAGAATCAATTGCTCTTTGGTAATAACACCAAATTTCTTTACCGATCAGGCACTGTCCATGCATTGGCTTTTTAAAGTTTGATGCACAGTGAAACAAAGCAGCTATCACACTCTGCTGCATCTTTTGGAAACTGCCTACATTAGACCTCACTGCTATTCCGTAATAATTTTGCAGACTGTCAATAAAAGCATCGGTCAACTTTCCCTTACCTGACAAACCTTTAATTTTAGACTTCAATTTGTGAAGACGTGAACAGACTCTCTTTTGGACAGGGCCTATGCATTCAAATTTTGTAACACTATTTTCACCATGAGTCTCTTTCACATTCATATATGCTTTTGAGTCACCGTCTACGTAGTATTGAGTATCTTTCAACTTTCGTTTATTTTCCGAATGAAGAAATATATGTGAAGCACCCACAACTTCCATTTTAGATGATGATCTTTCAAAATTGTACTGGCACACATGATTCGCTTTAAGAGAGTCGTACACAGTGCCTCTGGGCATTTTTTCTAATGCTTTGCATTTCGGGCAGTAAGATGACATGACTTCAATGTCAACTACTTTTCAAGTGTCAACAGAAATGGCAGCAAAGCACCCATTCATAGAAGTATAACCTCTCTGCTGCCACGTTCCGTCGACAGATACTCCACATTCAGTTGCTTCATTATGATCAGTTCCCTTTTCTTGTACTATTTTAGAAGCTGCATTTTCCATGGATTTTTTAGCTACTTCTGAAATAACTCCTAAAAGCCTATTTTCATGAATAACATACAGAGATTTTGATAGTCCAGGCATATTTAGTGTCGCACATAATTTGTAAGCTGCTGAGAAACCTTTACCTATTTGTCGCATGGCATAAATGAATATGGTATTTATTTTATGGAAGTTCACAGATTTCTTAGATGAAGCAAATCCTTTGCAAAAGTCACAGCTCTTACATTTTAGAAAAAAATGTGAACACAGACCATACCTTGATTCCTCACATAAATATAATCTAGTGGCAAACAGGGCTGTAGTGGAAAGTATACGGCAGTATACTCTCTGGTTTTTCCAGCAAATTCCGTATACCCTCAGCTTTTTTTTAAAACTACGTTCACGCTTTGCTTTTTGTAGCAAACATCATGTGAAACGCAGATAGCTGTAGAAGCGAAACAAAAGTTTCTATTTCAAGATATCACCTTGGTACGTAATTCCAAAATCGTACCTATTAATCAAAAGCAATTCATTCAAAGTATTGTCGACAGAATGAAATCCAGACTTTGTTCTGATCTTAATGAAAGAAAATTTACAACTTTTGAAGGATATATCCATGCTTGATAAAAAAATATATAAATACAGAGGATATTTGCTAATAAGAAAAGGAGGTAAAAAGGATCTGTCGACGTTTTGGCATAGATGAAATGTGCACTATTCAGGGTTTGAGTGACCAATGAAAACAGCTTATGAATTTCCAAGAAATACACACATGTATGTGAATGTGTACATGTTTTTCTTGCACTCAACTGGAAAGTGTAAGTAGTAAGTAAATGTTTCACCCCCCCCCCCATGGAAAAAATTATGCGTGCTCCCATGGTATACCCTCTGTTTTTTTTTACGACCACAGCACTGGTGACAAAGCAACTTGGGCAGCAGAGTTCAGAAAACAAATTTGTGATAATCTCTGTATCAAAAATTCTGTTACCACATAACTGAACGTCATTTTCGTTCAATTCGATAGAGCTAATATCTTTCAACTTCAATGAACTAGCATCGCAGATTGCAGCATCTAAAGTTTTCGCTTTGTTTGGATACTTTTACCCATTTTGTCTTGAAAAAGACAGTTGTTTTAAAGAATTGGCTATTTACCAAGACTTTATAATATCAAAGAAACAAGAATGTAAACACAGCGATCATAACAAATTAATTGCTGCCAGTTTTAGAATTATATCAGCATTAAAATCAAGTTGCCAGATATAATTCAAAAGTTTTATATTTGAAATATAAATGTATAAATGTTTATTGAGGTACAATGTCAAATTTCATATCGAAACTGAAAGAAACAACCATGTAAACAAACATTTTAGGGAATTTCCGGTTGTAAAATAGAACTTCCGGGTTCAAATATCAACTGTGTAGTAATATCAAAACACCTATAACTCCAGTTCTAAATTACTTAGAAACAAAATTTTAGCAGAATTTGAAAGAAAAAAGTTCAGTCTACAATAGTAGAACAAAATTGAAAAATCGATATTTTCACCAAATTTCATGTTTTAAAGGCAAGCAGAAACATAATTAATATTCCAAGGTTGCCAGAAAAACCACCCAAAATGCATTCAGGACAAAGGCAGTATTTCTGGCTTTAGATTAAAAGCATTAAGAACGATTTTCAGTGTAAACAAACAAATCAGTCTGTCTGCGAAGACCTTACTTCGGCTACCCAAATGCTGTTATGATACATATCGGGGCCAAACTTAAAATGTAGTTTATCGTCGTTTTTGGTAACGTTTGGTGTTTAATCTAACTAGCGTTGACCATTCAGCTATGATGCATCAATTCGAATTTAACTTTGACTATAGCTTATAGATATAACTAACGCGATTATTATAACTTTCAATGTACAACAGCTGTATCGGTCGCAGTCTAAAGGTTAATTCGTTGGAATTTTTATTGGCGAAATTCTGAAATCGAATTAGGAAAAAAATAAAAATAAAAACTTACGTCAAGTTCAGAATACGTATAGGAAACACGCATCATCACAGACATACTACCTCCATACATTGTTGCCGACCAACCGGTATAGTGGTTAAGGTGTTAGCCTCTAGATCGGAAGGTTCCTGGTTCGAATCCGGGTCCGGGCATGGATGTTTGTAAACGTATGGTGTAGAGGCGGCTGGTGCACCTTAAATCTGTCGTGGCCGAAAGTCCTCACGTTGGGTTGGCGTGGAAGTTTGGAGAGTGGGGTGCCAGTTCAGGTGTTGCTTCGTCATCTGACCGTGGTTCAAAATTACGAGGTGTTGTCCTCGGATCTTTCCCTTGAGGGACTGATCCCGGACCGTCGTCAATAGCCCGTTGTGTTGCTCTAGTACGACGTTAACTAAAATTACCATTACCATTACCATGCATTGTTGACTAAAAGAAAGCTTGTCAGAAAACTCTTCACTTTCAAAACTATTAAAATTATTTTTAACTTCGTAATCTTTGTGTCGCAATTTATATGTGTATTTGTGGAACTCTTAATGTTAGTTAAGTTATAAGAGAAGTTATTTTCAATTAAATATGTCTGGTTGGTAGGTAGGTATTTTAATTAAAATCCCACTAGAGCAACGCAACGGGATATTGAAGACGATCCGGGATCAACCCCCAAGGGAAAGATTCGAGGACAACACCACGTAATTTTGAACCAAGAACAACGATGATGACCAAAGACGAGGTCACACCTGAGCTGGCGCCCCACTCTCCAAACTTCCGCACCATGTCAACGTAAGAACATTTGAGGCCAAGACCGATTTAAGGCACACCAATCCCCTTGTACACGGTGGTTTTTGGTTGAACTCGAACTCGCAATCCTCCGGTTGCAAATCCGTTACTCTTCCAATGTTTGATTACAATGGATAGAGGAATCTACTTACAGGGATCATCGTTACATAACATGTTCGTCGTGCGTGGGTGCATGCCACCTTCTTCAAGGGGTTCTCCTATGCCTCTCGCTGAGATCTGCCCTGGTATCCGGTTTGTCTCGTCATCCTGGCGCTTGAACACCTCCTGGATAACTGGAAAGGGCAGACGTGCTGATACTTTATATCCAGATACCCGTGTTACACTAACTCCAATCCTAAACATTTCAAGAGTTCAAAATTCTCAGAATGGAGTATTGAAATCTATTATGAATATTTGACTTATGATCGATTGTCCTGGTGGTAACACATTAAGTTTTGAAAGCCAATACACCCCTTGCCAGAAGTAAGCTTTGTTGATAAGCCGGTATAAACCGGTACTGGATTATTATTGATTGATAAAAGATATGCTATCACCATTATCCACGGAGTAAAATTATTTTGACTCTCGGTATAAAGTTCTAATACCACTCATTATCCCTTTCTAGTGGAGGCCAGTGATCCAGACCTTATTGACATTCAACTTGTACCAGACCCTATTCGTTATAACAGTAAGTATCATTGTTTCACACACACACATTCGGCCAAATCGCAATTTTACTTTAGGCGTTTATTTATTTTACACAAACTTTCTTTTTATGAACTGTAAAAACTAAGCATCCTGCATTGGGCAACTCGGTTATTTCTTTAACCCCCTAAGTGATTTCGACGAGGTATCTCGTCCATCAAAGTCTGACTTATTTTGCTAATGACGAGACATCTCGTCATCCAGACATTGCCGAGTTTTTGATGACAGTATCAAGATCTGTGATCAAGTTTCTTCTGATGACTTTAATGAGGTATGACTTGAACGTTAAACCAGGTATCTTTCCATCAAGATTTGGTTAATTTTGCTAATGTCAAGATACCTCGTCGAGACAACCACTAGGAGGGTTAATGCAGATAGATTCATGAAGGCTAGTCCTAAAATGGGCCAGAAGGCCATCAATTCCCACTGAAATTTCGTTTTACCCATTCATAGGCCGTCATACAACCTTTCTAAAGATTCTTCCCCATAATCATCTATATCATTCACAACAAACTTTACTTTAAATAATTGACTTAACTTCACATTGTTAAAAGCAACTTCACATTCTTTGTGAAAGTGACTTCACATTTTATAACACAAAAGTATCATAAAATGTCAAAATAATTCATATACTGATTTTTTAAAAGTCTTTTTCATTGAAAATAGTTTTGAGAATTTCATTCCTTTGGCATTCTTCTATCATGAACAGAGGCTGTTCACACATTTTTTAGACAGTGTATATTGTATTCACAAAACTAAATTATATAAAATTCATGTGTTTTAAATGTTCTATTTGATAGCCCTTATTCTGAACTATCTTTCGACACCCTAATTTACAGGATAATAATGCCTTTTGAAGTGTCAGAAGAGGTATTCTATCCCATTCCTCCTGAACAGCTTTCCAGAGTCCTGTAAGGGTTGTGGGACGACGTTTGGATAATACAGATTTTAAAAGTACGAAAGCACAAAAATCCACAGGTGATACATCGGGAGATTTAGTAGGGATATCAGTGAAGGGTATGGCCTTGATACCGGTTTTTTGTTCCATTTCTTTTAGGAAATTTACAGTGGATTTTGATGTGTGACTGCTAGCTTTGTCTTGATGGAGTTCCACAGATTGATGGCACTGTGGGAAAAGCGATGGTATTTCATTCAGAAAAATTGGCGATAAAATATGTTCCTGATAGTATTTGGAGTTAATCTTGACATTTTTTTCCACTCTCTTTATTTTTAACTTGCCACTATATGAAAAACCAGCAGCAATCATGAATCCCTTAGAAAAACTTTCTTTCGATTCTGTGAACCATCTACTTAAATTTTTTTCTCCCCTTTTATGATAATAAATGGCTCTTTTTTTTTGCTGCAATCATTTAAATACACCCATGATTTTTTTCCATTTTTCTTTGGATAAGTGTTTTTTATATAGAATTCGGCAGCGTGTCCTGCGTTCAGCGATATGCTTTGGAGAAAGACGATGCACATAGCGTTTTTTCGCTTTCTTTACGATTTAAATCAACGCTTATCATTTTGTTTACAGTGGACACCGATCACTTTAATGATTTTGCAATTGTCCTTTTACTAGGGGGATTTTCTTTTAACATTAAACAACGTACCTTTGCAATAGTCGAAGATGTCCGTTTCTTCCTTGGATACTTGTTTGGAATTTTTGTCCCACTTGAGGCTCCAATTTGACGTTTTTTTCCTTTTTTGTTGACGATATTACCTATCGACGCTTTAGATATCACAAAACCATGACTCTCACATCGTTTTTGGATAACGGAATATGAATATTTCTCTTCGGAAAGAGCATAAATATAACCTTCGAACCACTGCTTCGTTAAAAACGCCATTTTGAATAAAAACAAACCTCTCAAGACGCAGACGATAATTTTGACTTTTAAAAACATAGTACAACTGCAATTATTTCTTTTGCAGCAAACGATTTTTTATTACCGCTAACCAAAATCGTCTAAAAAATGTGCGAACAGCCTCTGTATGGGAATATCTCAGATTTTAGTCATGAAACTGGCCACATTTTTTATTAACCAGAAACTTTTGTGTTCGAGTGAGCGTATCCCGCCTTTGAGGGTACTCTGTTATTTTTCTTTACAATATGAGCTTATATCATAGGAAAATTGTTGATCTAAAGAGCACTATATATAAGCCGTCCATACTATTTTTGTTATGTTGGGAAGAAGCAAATTCCGATTTGTAGAACTATGTTGTGGAGTTCTTGTCATATCCTGTGAATTTTTTGTAATGCGATCGTCCAATAAATTGTTTTGTTTAAAAGCAGACTTTTGAATGACCTTTGAAACTGTTGATTTCATTCCAAATGTCCAAAATAATATTATTGGATAAATGCAAAAATTCGTCCTATTTTTTAAACAGAAATTGAAGAAAAATTATGTTTAATACTAAAAATGACATTGAATCAAAATAGCATGTGCCGTTCTGTTCGATGACCTTTCTTCATCTCTCCGGTCGTTGCATCATCTCACGCTCTTAGAAGTTCTGAGCTAAAAAACTGATCCCAGGTGACGAAACTTTTCGAAACACTTACGACACGTGGAATAATATAATGCACCTTTACCCTACGCAACACATATCTTTTGTATCTGCGAAGCATTTTTGCCTTTTCGAATGTAAAAACAGCATATTTTGAAAATGCTCCTTATATTCTGCCATTTTTAATGCTTAACAAAACTTAAAAAACACAATCAACTAACAATTTTTTTTACAGGGACTCGCTAAAATTTCTTCTTTCAAAAAACATCAAAACTTTTCCAGTGGGAAGTAGATAATACTTTGCTTCTTTCATGTAAGGCTATCATGTCATCTAGCGCCAAAAACGAGATAAACTTTTGCATCATTCCAATACCTATTGGTATGTTGAATTGTGGCAGTGACTTTTAGTTTCACATTTCAAGCCATCGCGTTTCTGGCTTCTCTGATACGATTGAGATGTCCTAAACATGACGGGGTGATATTAGCTTTTAATATGTAAATTATGTGTAACGATTACTGTAAATTATGTGTAACGCAATTATGTTGAACGATATGTAGTCTAAATAACATTCTCTCTCCTATAGAAGATTTAACAGTTTTCCGTATTCGATGCAAAGCTTTAGGAGAAAATGTAAGTTTCATCTTTGATAATAATTGAAAATAGTGTAAAGTTTAATTCATTTCTTTCATGTAATTCTATAAAACTTTTTCAGACTTTAACTTTCCGTATTGGAAATGAACCATCTGCAACAAATGCACATCCAGCCAAGGCCGAAACGACTATAAAGTAAGGTTTAATAAACTAAATATCGAGAAATAATATGCTTACTTTTGGTTTATTAGTCTCTCTACTCATACAATACGGCGGTTAAGGTGTTAGCCTCTAGATCGGAAGGTTCCTGGTTCGTATCCGGGTCCGGGCATGGATGATTGTAAACGTATGGTGTAGAGGCGGCTGGTGCACCTTAAATCTGTCGTGGTCGAAATTCCTCACGTTGGGTTGGCGTGGAAGTTTGGAGAGTGGGGTGCCAGCTCAGGTGTTGCTTCGTCATCTGACCGTGGTTCAAAATTACGAGGTGTTGTCCTCGGATCTTTCCCTTAAGGGACTGATCCCGGACCGTCGTCAATAGCCCGTTGTGTTGCTCTAGAACGACGTTAACTAAAAATTACCAATTACCTACAATACGGCATTTCTTTTAACTCTTGATAGTAAGATATTTTCTCCAACGCATAGATGATTCATTTTAATCAAGGCAAATAGAAAAAAAAGTCACAAAAATTATAAATGTCAAAAAGTAAATGGAAATACTAATCAAACACTGATAAACGCAACGAGGCTATATTGAATAAAAAATAAATACAAGTTAACACAAATAAATTTATACATGTTACGGTCTAAAACAAATAAAACTCATAGTTGGCAAATCAAAATTACGTAGCGACCACAGTAGCCCAGTTGGAAGAGTAACGGATTAGCAACCGGAGGGTTGCGGGTTCGTAACTCGATTCAACCAGACTATCGAGTACTTGGGGACTGGTGCACTTTAAATCGATCGTGGCCTCAACTGTCCAAACGTTGATGCGGTGTGGAATTTTGGAGAGTGGTATACCAGATCAGGTGTGTTGTTCTTCAAATGACTACCTACATACATACCTACCACGTTTTGATGTTTTCAAACTTATTCATATTTTTATCAGTTGTAGGAGGCTTGGGTTCAATTTCTGTAACTTACCCTGAGTGTAATTGTACTTTGTGTCAGTATTGGTAAATAGGGATATAGAGAGGTATTTCAATTTCCGTCGCACTAAAGCAACACAACGGGCAATTAGCGACTGTCCTGGATCAAGCCCGAAAGGAAAGATCCCAGGACAACATCATGTAATTTTGAACCACGGTAACGTGCAGCGGTCCCCTTTATACACGATGGTCTTTGGTTGGATTCGAACTCGCGACCCTCCGGTTGCTAATCCGTTACATTATAACCGGATTACCGCGTCCCAATTTGTTAGTAAACATTCCCTGTGTGTATGTCCATTCCGTGACGCTATTTGTCTTGTGTTTGGTGCAGATTCTATAGGTATTGCTCCTTGCGCCGTAAAACTCAAACCTAGTTCCAAAATATAATTCTGACTATCCCACTGCGTCGAGTGCTTTTTAATTACGCAAGCAGAAGGGTTTTCCGGACTACTGTTCTAGATCTAGATAATTTATTCGGATACCCTACGTCTATTCCAATCGTTCCAACGCAACGCTAGTTCTATTCTTTTGACAACTATCCCGAGTTTGATTTTTGAAAGAAGTAGAAAAAGAGATAAAAAGAACTTCAGGTCTTGCAGAAAGGTAGTTAGACGGGAAAATTCTTTCTATATATTTATAAAATTGCTTTTGGGGAGAAAAGATATAATCCAACGTGACTTTTCCTTTTATGGACCTGGAGCTGTGGAAAGTTCGGCTTTAGGTAAAATAAAAGCTCGAAAGAGTACGCTGGAAAAGCTACAAAATCAGGGCAAGTGGGAAAATGGATGTATTGCTTTGCACCTGCGTGTGCCTTTCTGACGAACGGAAAGTAACGAAATCGTGAGAGAATGTAATTTACGAAAATCTAGATCAAGTTATGCTACAGATATTCTAGGGAAACTTTGGTTTGCAGGCATGCACACATATATGGAATAATGGCTAATTGCCTCAAATTATCATAAGTTATTTTTGTCAAGTGTTAGTCAAAGCTCAGTCAAATGCTGAAACTAAAATGAAAAATTGTTTTCTTAAAAGTATTTATTTCATAACACTTATTGAGATAGGCTTAGGAAACTGATTTTTAGATATGTGCACACATATGGAATAATCACTAACTGCCTCAAACTATCATGTCACATTTGTTAAGTTAGTCAAAGCTCAGTCAACTGTAGAAACTAAAGCGAAAAATTGTTTTTTACCCTTTTGACTATACGGCTATAGATAAACTGAGGCTATTCTTGGTATGATTCTAATAACTTTCCAGGTACAACTGCCTGTACTGACCGTAGTCAAAATTCTTTTTTGGCGCGATCACGGTACACTTCTGTACCCGCCGTAATCTAAATGTTAAAGTATTTATTTCATAACCTAAATTGATGGTTGGTTGGGTTTGGCGCAAGTGTCATATTTAGCCATGCTACTCGAAACACAATAAAGGCAACGTTAAGTAATAGACACACACACAAGGAAAGTTTCACTGATACAAAAAGAGAAATACAATCGACAGGAATCGATACTGAGCCACCTACAACTCGCATGTTGCTAGCACCTTGGGCATACCCAATGAGTCACGACGGCCCCTAACGATTACTGAAGAAAATATATAAAACTATATCAATTTAATAACACTGAGCGTCACGAGATTTCTTAGAGTAGTATTACGTTTACCTAACACATGACTGAATACACGCATCTATTGGTGGAAAAAATCATAGGAAAGATTATATTAATCATGGAAGTCAAAACTAGTTCAAAGTCAAGACTACAGATTTATAAAGGATATATGCGTGTGAACCTCTCAGAGGTTGAATGAATTTACTATTTCATATTTTTTTCTGGTGTAAGAGAGAGACTCACAAAATGCTATTTTTGCACTCATTTCACATATCGAACTTTGTTTAGAAAAGTGACACAACTCAATAATTGCAGAATTTGAGAAACATCAACTTATAGGTAACTTATATTGAAATAGTATAAGCTTCTTTTAAATTTTAGGTAAGTATTTATGGTGGTAACTTCTATTATATTCTATAGAATAATAATATAACACGCTGGGGCAACACATACATATTTTTCAATGACATAATATCAAAATTTTTATTTTTTGACTTGTATCACTTTTCTTGCCGGGTTGCGATATGGTTGTCAAAAGTGGAAAACATCCGTTAAACGTTTATGTCAAATCATCTTAAATATTTACAAGTTTTCACAGAAGTTTAAAAGCTTTGAGGTCCGATATTTCATTTTAGATTTTAGGAGCCCTTAAAAGGCCTTAATCTTTTTGAAAGCCCTTTAAAAAGTTTAAAAAAGACTTGTTTTTCACAAAAAAACACCATATCCAATTGACCTAAATTCAAAAACCAAGGTCAATGATACTTGTCCAAAAGCTCATTAAAAGTCAATGGCATAGTATTTATAGTACACGAATACTGCCTTAAACAGGGCTCACTCCTGTTGATTGGATTGGTAGGTACTGTTTAACCCTCCGTCGGGAGCAACCGGCCTGACAGGCACAGCTTTGACGTTTACGTTCCCCATTCCTCTCGTAGAAGGGGTAGAAATCTGCTTATTCTAGTAGTCTCTTATCTTTACCGGATATGTATATATATAGCACTGTAAGGGTCCGCGCAAAGGAATTCTCGATACTACACTCGTCAATGAATAGAAATTTTTGGTGGTTCATTTCCTTTTCGACATACATTTATATATTACTCATTAAGTGCTACTAGTTTCACTTAACATCATGGTTTCTTAACAGCCTACATATTATTAGCAGTTAAAATTCCTTAAGGGTGAGATAACATTCTCTTTGCAGATATGTTCTGGTAAACCTTATCAGCAGCACATCTTCTGTACTTCTCCTTTAAAATGTTTCAGTATTAAAATGTTGCATACTTCCTTTAAGTGTTTATATTATGAGTGCTGTTAATCACAAATGTTTATACATTACTCTTCCCGCATTTAGATTTATGATTTCATATGTTTACCATTACTGTTTCTAGTATGAACTATATTCTAATCAGTTACAACTGGTTGTTGTAATCTTTTATAATACGCAGTAATTGACCCAATTGCCTCGAGTCCTTACGCTGCTCGTTTCGTATTTATCCCTGTCTATTGTGATGTCCCTTTATAATTATTAAATATCTTGTTGGACTTGGAAGTACACTCTTATTCCTTTATTACAAGACATAACAAAAAATAACATTGCGAAAGCATTATTGCAGTTTGAAGGTAAGACATATTTGATGTAATTATGTTGGAATTTGAATAATACTTTCGGGAGATGACTTTTATAACAAAAAAATTTCACTAGAAACGTTAATGTGAAAAGTGTAAGTTATTTTTCCTCTTGTTGACATCACAACAGTGACATCAATATTTAAGTTTCTACCAACACTGATGAATCATTTCATGTCTTAATCTCATCATAAATATTGCAGTTGCATAGTTATTCACAAGTATATAGTTAATACACTTATTAAAAAAATGTGAGCACTCATAGACAACAGAATCAGAATCGAGAGAATTTTTACCGCTGTGCTTCAAGCAAAGTTTAAATATGAGAAGTTACGAAAAAATCGACGTTTTAATTTCTAATTTAAATGTGTTGTAAATTTTAAAATTCACCTTAAAAACATCTGGTAAATATTGTATAAACTAGGGGCTCCGCCCCTGCTCGCGAACCCTCGATGATTGATGCGCAATCTTATTTGTTTTGCTTCGCAAATCAACATTCTTTTCGCAAGTGATTTCTCTTTTTTATATTTTACACTTAATGTATCAGTAACGCATCAGTATCACACATCAGTAAAAAAACCTTCTTCATCTTGTTCCCTGTACAATTTTAAATAGACCATGGTAATCTATTAATTTTCTGATCTCTACTTTCTTGGGAAACCGTTAATAATTGAATCCGTGTCAACATACTTAATTATTAATAATGAACAGATATTAACCGCATTAATGTAATACATTATAAATAATTAATATATGTTAACTATGTCAGTATAATTAATATAATGTTCCCCTTTTTACTGGGGTGTAATCCAAACTTTTTTTTTGGTTACCCCCCCCCCCCATTCAACAAACCTAGTTACGCCTATGTGTGTGCCTGGCACGCGCATTGCGCCGGAGCACGTTGGTTCTATATTGCGCCCGACGGAGGATTAAAGATGACTCAGTTCTTAATATTAAAAATTATTCAGCTTCAGTTGACTTGAAGTAAATTTTAAATTCATGAAAGTAATTTGCTTTTCTTTTAGGGTCATTTGCAGTGAACCACACTCTGTCCACTTAAAACTGTTCAAGGCGAACGCGAACGCAAACAGCAAAAGAGAGCAAATTCCAGAACATGTTGTAAAGGTAGGAAACGTACTCTCTTGTGCTATTACTATTTTAGATTAGCTGAACTTAGGAGCGTAACACTATCGATGTACCATATTGTTATTCTTGCAGTTGAAGTAAAATGTACTATGACCTGAAGATTGTTTATGGATCATAATTGGTTAGCGTTTTAACCCTCCTGTGGTTGCCTTGACAAGGTAACTCATCATTGCTACACTAATATCAGGTCTTGATGAACGAGATATCTAGTCATTAGAAGAAAACTGACCAGATTTTGATCTCATCACCAAACAATTGGCATACATCTTGATGATCGCGTCGTTAGCAAATTTATCAGATTTTGATGGACGAGATATCTCGTCGAAACCACTTGGATGATTAATGTCTCGATGCTTCGATAAGGGTCTTGGATGAGAGGACAGTATCAGCATTGTCATTAATTTATGCCAAAAGTCATGGGATAGCTGAATGTGAATTTTTAATTTGCACATGTCGACATGAAGGATAGGAGTTTGAACGTAGTGGGAACCAGACGGATGGGATATTCGATTTACCGAAGTAGTACGAATGTTCAACTTCCACAAATTCATGCTTGTACAGAGAATTCTTCATGGAAGGCTGACCAAGTGTTCTGGATGAATGCGATCAGTGGTGCCTGGTCATTGTCCAGGCCAACATACAACATCCACATTCTTTGCAGGTGGTATCAGAGACGTATCCATCAGGTCAGTGCAGTGATTTAACCACGTCCATTGGGCATGAAGACAGAACCACCAGTGTCATTGTTCACGCAAAGCCATCGGACACAACAGCTCCTCACTTGGGCTCTTAAACATGGTAATTGGACTCTGGAAGACTGGAGAGATATTACGTAGTCATATCTTTCGGTAGACGGTGTCAATTACTAATAGTAGGGTTCAGGTGTGGCGAAGGATCCATGAGATCGTGGATTCAAGTAATCAACGATGCACTATGCAAGATGGTAGTTCCATAGTTATGTGAGGTGTCTACGTGGCACTCTTTGGGTCCTCGTTAACACTCCTTAGCAGGTAATTGCTGTTGCTCTGCTGGGAGATCAGTTGTATTGCTTTATGGACATCATGTACCTCAACAAAGATCGGTTTTTCCAGGTTGACGATGCACCATGTCATCGGTCCCACATTGTCCAAAATACATTAAAACTTTCTGAAAACAGAACTGATGGATGGTGTAGATACCACGTTTACTCGACAAGGACACTCAATGGCGCATTTATGGGAGGAGACGGAAGAACCATTGGCTCTGAAGATCTACTTAACAGGGAACTGTGGGTTGTCATTAAGGCGGTATGGCTCAACAATTTTTTCAGATTTCGTGGAATCAATGCCAGGTGGAACTTTTGCACTTCGCCGGGGTACAAGAGATCATCCACGATACTAAGTAGGTGTCCCATGACTACACTTCAGTGTGTGTTGCTGACAAATACCTATCGTTTGGTCGCTAGGCCATTAGACCACGTGCTCTCATATATTTTCTCCCATGACCATAAAAATCATTTCCAAATGCTCAACGGACATCCTTAGATCTCACAAATTACTGTCTGGGGAATCAGTCCTATTCGGTTGAGGATAGGCTCTGAGAAAATCATGGACAATAAGCAGTCTGAACTTGGTAGCTCATCGAGGAGTCTGGAACAGCTAAAATGCTATTGCACTCAACGTTCCAAGATGTCTTTTAAAGACAGTGAGACTGCTCGAAATCCTTTCCCATGCATCAGTTTGACATGTAGTAGTGACGAATGGAAAGTCATGGGCTTTGAAAATTTATGCTCCACCCTAGCATCTTTATTGGTCCAGAACTGGTTTTTTTTTTAATTTCCCGGCACACCACAATGTGCAGGTACAGTCGTGAAAAAAATAACCGAATCGCCTAATTTATTTCGAGTACTTTTCATGCTAGAGCAAATGCAAAGGTATCATTCAATAGGGAATAACGTCCTCTACAAATAAAAATTTAAAAAAATGCATAAGAGGACGTCTTCATATAAATTTTTGCACAAACAATGATATTTCTAATGAAAAGCACCATGTTGTGAAGCCATAATCAGATTCTGCATCGTTAATGTAGTATAAATATAAAATTTGATGACTTTACTACCTTTATATCCAGAGATAGTCAATCCTAAAATTAGTATTAATTTCAGGGATCTACTCGACATAGAAAGTCGCAATTTGTAGATCGATATTAATTGTAGTTGTAGCTACCCGAATTTCAAATGTGAACACTATTTCAAACGTATTTTTCAGCGATTCGAGAATTATTATACACTCTATAACAAAAAAAAAATCGATACACCAAGGATGAATCATCCGATTGCTTTGAAATTTCGTATGCAAAAATGTTTTGACCAAATATGCAAATGATTAAAATTTTGTGTTCAATGTATGAATAGTGCGATCTCCAGCGCATCGGAACTGCACATCCAGCAGATGTATATAAGGAGTTGTTCTTGAACTGTTGTTAAAAATTTCTGCTGCATTGCGATTTAGAATACCTTTTAAAGACTGAAAAAATGCCTCGCCGCAGGATTCGAGCTCATTACGAGCAACTTTCAGAGTTTGAAAGAGGTCGTATCATTGGATTGAAAGAGGCAGGTTGGGCAAATCGGAGAATCGCTTGTCATGTGAGTCGAAGCGATGCGGCGATTAGAAGATGCTGGCAAGAGTGGGTGGACAATGGCAGATTTCAGCGTCATGATGGTAGCGGTCGACGTAGGGCCACAACAGATCGCGAGGACAGAGTGATTGTCAGATCAGCTGTCACAGCGCCTGATTCATCGCTATCAACCATCAGTCGTGCGACCCACACACGACTGTCCACCATGATCATTCACGGACGGCTGAGAGAGCGAAATCTACGCTCGTACCGATCGTTGCGCCACCTGCCACTCACGCCTGCATACTGTCGAGCCAGATTACAGTGGTGCTTGACTCGATCAGGCTGGAATGATGCTGACTGGGGACGTATAGTCTTTAACGACGAATCCCGCTTCCAACTGTGTCCTGAAGATCATCGAAGACGGGTTTGGAGACGCCCAGGGCAGCGTGCCGATCCTGCTTTCACTATTGCACGCCACACGGCCCCTAAACAAGGATTTATAGTATGGGGTGTCATTTCCCTTGATAGCCGGACCCCTTTGGTCGTCATTAGAGGTACACTTACTGCACAGCAGTACGTTGACGACATTCTGAGACCTGTTTTGCTACCGTTCCTTTCGCAGTACCCTGGGCTTATTTTTCAGCAAGACAATGCCAGACCACATACGGCACGTGTTGCTATGAACTGTCTTCAAGCTTGTCAGACACTTCCTTGGCCAGCCAGATCACTAGATCTCTCTCACATCGAGCTTGTCTGATGGGAAGGTGACTGCATCCGGTAGGGAATGTTGATGACGTAGTCCGACAATTGGAGCAAATTTGGCAAGAAATACTGCAGGAGACCATCCGGGAGCTTTATCGGTCCATGCCATGCCGTGTGGCAACTTGCATCCAGGCTAGAGGCGTGTCAACACCTTATTGAGCTCGTAACTGTAACTCTGAAATAAATCATTCAATTGTTCTGAAATTTTAATCATTTTCTATTCTGTACATAATTTTCCTATCCACCAATTTTTGTCTCCATCGGACAACTCCTTCTTGTTGCGTAGATTTTGTTTGTTATAGAGTGTATTTATTAAGCAAGTGTAAACGACATGCAAATTAAATTATTATAGTTACTTTGCAAGTGCAATCGATCCAAGATTTATTATTCGAGGTCTGTCAGACGTTTTTTTTTATTTACAGTTTTTGGTTGCCCCTAAAATCGCAATAATGAGGAAAATTTAATGTAGCTCAGGAATTAATCATCGGAATGAGCTAAAATTTTACATGACCATACTAGAAGTCCTTTTGAATGGATCCGTATCAAAATATAATAAAGTTCCAATTCATATTTTTTCAAACATCAATTTAATAGTTGTTATTGCATGCTAAAAACTATTTTTTAAATAAAATATTAGGTGGATTTTGTTTACGTTTTTTAACTGTAACATGGAACAAAATATCAGCGCTATAGAAATGTTATTTGGAAAGATATGTATAAAAGCGTAAGCAACTGATTTGACATTAGGAGCTCCAATTTTTCTGTACTCGTAACATCGAAATGGTAAGACCTAATGACATACAATTTTGGACCTGTAGTTAAATTTTGATATTGATTCAAAATTGTGTGTCAAAATAGTTGTTATTGGAAATTAGGAAGTTGGTGCTCAATTTAATATGAAGAGGGCCGCTTATGCAAATTTTATGCATTTGAATTTACAGAAGACGTTAGTTGGTTTCAAACAACATGTTTGAATTTTCTTCAGTGTTAAAATTGTTGGAATGAAAAGGGGTGGTTCGGTTTTTTCTTCCACGACTACATATTGAAGATATATTACGGAATTAGATCTTTTAGCTGTGTCCTCTTAGTGTGTGTTTAGCTGTGATCTCTTGAATCTCCGGGCCCCAACTGTGTTGCTTACAAAAAAATGTTTTTATTTTTATGCTCAACCTCTTTGAAATGAGTTAGGTTCCTTTCTATGACAATTAAGTATTTCCTGTTGCAGTGTATGTCAAAGATGCAATGGGACAAAAGTTTTCAAATATTTCTTCGTAGACATTTTAATAGTGTTCTAATCTCCTGAATCCAGGGACAACTGTCATTGGTTGTAAGACAATATCTATGTTTATATAGTCAACCTCTTTCAAATGTTCTTTTTTTTATATATTTTAAATGTTTTTAGGTTCCTTTTTACGGCAACAAGGAATTTTCTGTTGACGTGTTTGTCAAAGATTCAATGGGCCGAAAGTTTTCAAACATATCTTCTCTATCTTTTTCATGGAAAATATCAAATAAAGATTTGGCAGCTCCAGAGACCTATACTGGGTTCAAAACATATGAAAATGCTGTCGCTGGATACAGGAAAGTTTCACGAGGTATGAACATTTAGAATATTTTTATCATAAAATTCATAAGACGGGGAACTTATCCATCACTGCGACAGTTAAATTTCAATTTAATAGCACTGAAGTTACACTGCCTTTTTACGCTCTGCTACATTGGTGATTAGGACGTGATTTGCGTGCTTTCAAACAAGCCAGGTGGCGCTTCCGACAAACTCCAGATTGAGCTCAACGAATTCGGCATACTCTTCGATTGATGAGTAGTAAATTCATTATGCGTTAGAAACCATTCCAACAACTGTCTGGATCCCTCAACAGGACATCAAACCTTTGCAATCATTCACCATGAACAAAAATACAACCACGATCATATACAGCTCAATGTCTCCAGCAATTGGCAATCAGTCAACTAGTGGTTGCATTTATCGAATTTGGCCACGGTGAAATTATAAAGGGGGTATTGTAGGGAATTTATCCGCAACTGAAAAAATAATTTCTAATTCCAAAATTCAATACAGTAATGAATATATAGCACTGCGACGAAACTTGAAACTTAACCATAAAGTAATTTTAATAGACGAAGTTGCGCAATCTTTCCACGGTCAGTTCAGCGTCCCAGACGTTCAATTGTACTGCACTTTCTGACTGGTCATGAAGGTGAAGAACGAAAGACCAGATTAAGCAATCGCATCCATCATAAAAATTAACAAATGTAAATAAATTCAACAAAAATGTCCCCAACCATGTCCTTTGCATGCGAAAACCCCCATTAACACACGGCAGTACTCGCATGGGGTGGCTGCACAAACCATGGGTCCAAAATCTATTCGTCTGTAAATTCTATTCATGGCAGAAACTTTATCTTGTCAGTAGCTAAACTTAAAACGCAATCTTTGGTAGCAAAGTGGTTTGAATCCCCTTACTTTATTTGTTTTCGAATATAGTTTCTAGAGACTAGGGGAAACCAGACATTCCGTGTGAAGATTTAAGTTCGTCTCTATCCCTCCAATACCATACCATACTTTGCGTTATTATGAGTATAACGGGATACTTTCTATACCATTATGACTCATGCTAGGTTTATATTCTTTTTTTAAATGTCTCTCAGATTCGGTTGCCTTTGTGATAGGCAGAAAAAATTTGAAACTGGCAAAATAGCAGTAATTCAATATTTATTTGATAGTTTTCGCATGAATTGGAAAATGTGTACACCGCTGTAGACTAAGCTAATATTGACGAAAAGGTGGTTGTTTGGGGGGTTTGGGCGGAAGGTCCAAAGACGGACAAGCTGAGCCAAGTGCAAGATAATTAAAACGATATAAATATAAAAACATAAAAATAAATGGTTAAGTAAAAAAGCGTCAGGATTTTACTGCTGTCAAATTAGAGTTTAATAAATTCACTCGATTAGAAATACATTGAATAACATGATTGATAATACTAAATGGTATGGAAGTGATAAAAATAATTTTTTAATGGAACATGTCGACCAACGGCTTGAAGGTAAACTTGTATATTAGAATACGAAACAACGATTTAAAAAATGTTGACCAGCAACATGATGTATAATATAACAGGACGGAAAACTGAAAGGATTACATGGTTATATGTGCCTTCAGACAATATTTTGCTAAGAAGCCTGCTAATAAGGATTTAACCTCACTAGTTGATATGCGAATTTTTAACCTTTCTCAGTGGAACTTTATACAGAACAGTAACCTGATAGTGGATTTCAAACTAGTAATTATACAATTTATGATGGGGTAGGTATTTTAATTAATGTCGCACTGGTGAAATACTGCGGGCTATTGGCAGCGGTCCGGGATCTAACCCGAATGGAAAGGTCCCTGGACAACACCACGTAATTTTGAGCTGCGTTCAGATGACGAGGTCCAACCTGAGCTGGCACCCTACTCTCCTAACTTCAACGCAAACGTGGACATTTGAGACCACAACAGATTTAACGTGCACCAGCAACGTGAACTCGCAATATTCTGGTTGCTAGTACGTTACTCTTCCAACCGGACTTCCGTGGCGCATTGATGTGAATAGATTATGCTATCCATTGTATGAGCTTAGGCTGTAATATATAAAACACTGGATAGCTAACATACGAGCTGTCCACTCGTAAATGTTCATTGAAACCTCCTGGTGGTCGACGAGGTAAATCGTCATAAGCAAAACTGTCTAAATATTGATGAGCGAAGTACCTCATCATTAGAAGAAAATGAAGTAGATCTTGATCTCAAAAACTGCTATATCGTGATGGCGAGATATCTTATCATTAACGAAATTGATCACATCTTGATGGACGAGTTTGAAACTAGATCCAAAGAGAGAACGTCGTGTTTTGGTGTAAGTTATATCCGTCGTGATTTCAAATCTCCTCACATTATCGTAGTGTGAAAGTTGGGAGAGTCGGTGGCCAGATTAGGTGTTGACCTCGTCGTTTGACCTTGATTCAAAATGTGGAGGCGTTGTCCTCGGTAATGGTAATGGTAATTTTAGTTAACGTCGTACTAGAGCAACACAACGGCCTATTGACGACGGTCCGGGATCAGTCCCTTGAGGGAAAGATCCGAGGACAACACCTCGTAATTTTGAACCACGGTCAGATGACGAAGCAACACCCGAACTGGCACCCCACTCTCCAAACTTCCACGCCAACCCAACGTGAGGACTTTCGGCCACGACAGATTTAAGGTGCACAAGCCGCCTCTACACCATACGATTACAAACATCCATGCCCGTACCCGGATTCGAACCAGGAACCTTCCGATCTAGAGGCTAACACCTTAACCACTATACCGGTTGGTCGGCCGTTGTCCTCGGATTTTTCAACTTCGGGATGGATTCCAGAGCGTCACCAAGGGTCCACTGTGTTATTCCATTGAGGCATAAATTAAACTACCTAACAGAAAAGTAAAGTTTTATGCAGGTGGTCAGACACTTGTTGCAAAATGGCTGATATCAGATCTTGTTGAAAGGCAAGTGTTGATAATTCTATCAGACACAAGTTGCACAAAAAAGTCTCCATCTTATCCAGATAAATGCCACTAATTGTCTTATCCGAGGAAAAGGGTCATGCACACGGAATTCCCAAATATTGCACCTACCAAATATTAATCTTTAGAGAATTTCTTAACTCCACTCCAAAATTTCATGTGACCGTCGGTGGCCCAAATCCTGCAATTATGGATAAATAAACCTGAGACACGCTTCAACTATTGATTGACACTCTTTCTTCAGCGGTCTTTTTAACGCTCCAAATGGTTTCGATGAGATCAAGTTCTGGTCAGTTTTATTCTAATGATCGCGAGCGATCATGCTTCCTTATAATGAAGAGAAATCTAGTCCAACAAGATCTGGTCAGTTTTGATAACGACGAGATACCTCGTCAACCACCGCGGTAGGGTTAAAATCTAACATTCTAATTCTTTTACTTAAACAGATATTTACTTCAGAAATATCCTATATAGCATCATACGCATCGGGGTGATAACGCAAGTGAAAGCATAAAGAATCGCAGCTCGGAGTAGCTGTTGACAAGTCTATTCTCTCTTGCTTCTTTCCTCGCCACCCTCTAATCGCAATAAATCGCGGATTTAATCGCGAGCTATTAGGGGATTTTTAATTACTTGTGTGTGGTGCGAGTGCTGATAGTGAAAACAAGCGCCAAATCAATTACAGCCGATCGATAAGCGGCACTTCATTTCCGATAAGGAAAGCCAGCAATCAATAAGGAAAACAAGGATCACTGATGAATTCAAATAGTGAGCTGTAACTGAGCCCCAGAAGCTCCATGTCAGGACCATCAGACATCAATCGTGAATCGCTCCTTCGCGTTCCTCGAGCTTGATGAGATTTGGATTTTTGGGGTCCTGCGCTTTCAAGGAATATTTTGATGTTTGCGATTGTATTGTTGGACTTTTCTACTTTTGAGGTAGGTATTTATAGTTAACGTCGTGGCTGGAGCAACACAACGGGTGGCTATTGATGACGGTCCGGGTGTTTGTGGTATTTTTAATTAACGTCACACTGGAGCAACACAATGGGACGTTGGTGATGGTCCGGAATCAACCCCCGAAGGAGGAGATCCGAGGACAACACCACGTAAATTTGAGCCACGTTCAGATGACGAGTTCACACCTGAGCAGTGTAAGGTGTTTCATAGACGGAATGAGGTAGCTGGATTAGACCGTCAAGTCTTTTATTGGCTTGGACGACACTAATACACAATACAGGAACGTGCACCACTTGGACGGAAAAATATGACATTACATTAAAAGAAAGACATTTTAAATTTAGTTGAATACAAAGTCATCAGCCGTCCCATCTACACCAACCGCACTCGTTGTTCTTTTTCTGCTTTCGCAAAGGATTCTGGGCGCTCATGATGACGTAGGCCGTAAAGTTACAGCAGGCACCCCACTCTCCAAACTCCCACATGCCGACGCGAGGACATTTTAGACAGGTAGGTATTTTAATTAACGTCCTACTAGAGCAACACAACGGGCTATTGACGATGGTCCGGGATCAATCTCCTAAGGAATAGATCCGAGGATGACACCACGTAATTTTGAACCGCGGTCAGATGACGAGACAACACCTGAGCACACCACTCTCCGAACTTTCACACAACACCAACGTGAGGACATTCGAAGTCACGACCGATGTAACGTATACCAGACCCCTTTTTACATGGTGGACTTTGGCTGGATTCGAACTCACAACCCTCCGGTTACTCTGAAGCAACACAACGTGGAAGGACATTTGATGAAATGATATTTAACGTGCTTTAGCGCCCCTTGTTTGACTTTTGAGACTGATGATGCTGATGTCACCAGGGTCACACCTCCTTTAAGTGTGTACGGACCTCACGAAAAACTGAAATACTCGAGTAATCTTTTCTGGAGCTTATACTGTCTTTAATAAACACGATGTCACACTGGCTCACTCAAGCGATATTTTTCAGTTTTCATCCCTAGGATGCCCAAGCGATCTTTGACAATTACTTGACATTGGTGCATCTTGGCCCAAAGACCCTTGCATCATAAAATTCCAAATAAAACATCGAAACAAGTTTAATGCTAAAGGAAATCTACTGAAATTTGCAGTACCGTTTAGTATTAATACATCAATTTCCATTCGCAATACTAATTATTGATTGTCATTACAGCAGAATCTTGATTATCCAAGCTCCGATTAACTAAGTGTCCATGTTTATCCCAATCAAATTTGATACCGAGTCATTTTTAAAGCATATTAGTTTCCCAGACTTTCGGTTCTTTTTCAAATATTTTTTCTTCGTCCCTTCAGAGAAAACAACTATACATTTCTTGTGAAGCTGTATCCATGTTTTAATTTAATCTAAATATATGTGTAGCTGCGGTATTTAAAAATTTCTAAAGCTAATTTGGAAATCAAATTATTGGAAACTGAAAATATAAAGCTATTTGTTAAAATGAGGCAACATAAATTTAATTGCAAAAAATACACTGGCCTTCTCAATATTACTAGTAATGAAAATCAATCAAATCAGTAAAGATAAAAATAATCATTAATGCGAGAGATGATCCTGGTGAGCTACCAATTCGTCAAAAACCTAACCGTTGAAATGAAATTAATGTTGCATAATTTAGATACGTCCTTCCGGACAGATTTACTTGGCCCCAGACCAGATACGTTCTCTAGACAGATATACCTGTAGATCATATATAGCCCTAGAAATGTTTTTATCAAGCCTACTGGCGAGACACGGCTCTTCGAATAGGTTAACCCTCAAAGTGGAGTCGACAAGATATCTCGTCCCTCTAGATCCGACAAATTTCGCAATTTTTGAAATATGTCGTCAAGCAATTACCAATTTTTTATGATGACGAGATCAAGATCTCTTCAGCATTTTTGTAATGACGAGATATTTCGTCCATCAAGATCTGGTCAGTTTTGTACTAACGAGATACCTCGTCGAGACAACCACCAGGAAGGTTAAACCATTTCACCATCCTCAGGGCACACCAATTTAAAATCCATGCCATAGTCAGTTTAACCCTCCAAATGGTTTCGACGAGATATCTCCTCCATCAAGATCTGACCATTTCACTAGTGACGAGGTATGTCGTCGTCAAGATATTGCCGATTTCTTATGATGACGGGATAAATATATGGTAAGCGTTTTTCTAATGACGAGATATCTCGTCTATCAAGATCTGATCAGTTTTGTAATGACGAGATACTTCGTCCATGATGATCAGGTCAGTTTTTCTAACGACGAGATACCTCGTCCATCAAGATCAGGTCAGTTTTTCTGATGACGAGATAACTCACCAAGACAACCGTCAAGGGGGTGGGTTAATATGTAAAATCTGGAAGTATTTACGAGTAAATTTTTTGGTCTTATAAAAGAGAAATTTGCGAGGGTCTTAAAAGTTGGAATCGCTGCTCCAAGCGTGCCTCTCCTTGGACTGCAGAAGCTTGCCTGGTGTAGGCAAGGGTATCCTCACAAGGCAATATCTTTCGACGTGCGTCTGGAAACCATTTGTCGTCGGTGGGTAGTTATTCCAGGAACCGGATGTGATTCTCCTCTCACGCAATAAACCTCCCTAAACGAACCGCCGGCTGCTTTTAATAGCAGACCAGGATGTTCTTTCCGTTCGAGAACAATCAGAGAACTCCCGCGTTTCTCAATTGCCGGAGCGCTCGTTTTCGAAACCATCGTTCGAGAAGCGGAGGCAGATCATCTCCTTTTCAAAGTTCCTTCTTTCGAAGTAAGCCTTTGGAAGGGACGTGTTTATGTCTGGAAAGTAAATGCTTTCTGAAATTACTCATCGCGAGGAAATTGTATCGCGGGGTAAGGAAATGATGCAATAAAAGTTTTGCAGAAGAAATGAAGCATATCAACTCCCGAAATTGAAATTAGCAACGTTATAACCGGGTTGAGTGCGTAAAATGTAGGTGCCTGGATTCTTTGGATTATTGTTTTTAGTTCACCCTCCAGAATAAAATGACTTGTGGTAACCAAAATGAGGACGTGTCCTCCTTTTCCAATTGAAACATATTCCCCTTTAACATCTGGTGTAAGGAAATTATGTAATAAATTTTCTACATGCGCAAGGAAAGGAAGAATATCAACTCCTTAAATTGAAAGTAGCAACATTAAACTAGACCATTGTATAAATATCGGTCTCAGGATACATTTTAATTTTTATTGTGCCCTAAAGAACAAAATTACTGTATGGTATCTAATATGAGGACATGTCCTCCTTTTTCAGCCGATACATGTTCTCTTTTCACCTTTAAGATCCTGTGTAAGGAAATGATGCAGTAGTTTTCTATGAACTGAGAAGAAATGAAGCTTATTAACCCCCAAAGTTGAAATTAGCAACGATATAACCTAGACCATCGTATAAAACATCGGTCCCTGAATTTATTTTGATTTTTATTTGTCTTTATCGTGCCCTAAACAACAAAATCACTGAATGGTATCCAATATGAGTATTTATCCTTCTTTTTCGAGTTGAAATAATTTTCTCTTTTCACCTTCAACATCCGATATAAGAAAATGATTAACATATTTGCTATATAAATCAACTCTTAAAATTAAAATTACCAACATTATTACCAGGACGAGTGCATACCATATTGATCTCTGGACAAACTTGGATTTTTATTCACCGGCCCCAGGAGGAAGGGGGTGTTTAGAGGTAAGAGTGGAAAATAAGATGCTTAAAAAAAACTAAAAATATTTTAAACAAACACTTATCCACTTGGCCATACAAGTACTCTCTACAGTGATGCATTTTAGCAAGAATTATGGTGTAAAATGCAAGTTCTCATTAGAGATTACTTTTAATACATGTTACCGATTTGATTAATACTAAAGACTACCGATAGTGAGCAATCTAGTTGCAGTGTAATAGTCTGCCCTCTCAACCCTTATACTTTATGGGGAAAGCAGAGGCGCAAGCGTCAAGTGGTAACATAGAGCGAGGAAGACGGCGGAATTTTAGAACCGTTTATTTTTGGGAAGGTTCTTCCCTGTGACTATAGAAAGCAGATTTATTATAACGTTTATTGAAATAAACATTTGTTAAGTTTACAGTGTTCTCTTTTCTGTGGTTATTCACAAACCACACGAGGAACCTTACACTAGTGTTTATGTGCGATTTATCAGTGGTTATTCCATTTTATTTAGTTTTTTTATTTTAGTTGCATGTTGTTTTATTTTCAAAAATGGTTTGAAAGTTTAGAATTACACGCACAGCTACATAAGCATTTGGGGGAAATTCAAAAATTGTGAGAGATGGCTACACTTGTAATTTTTTCAGTTGAGAGCTTTCCGGAGGGGGCGAAAACCGAAGAAAATTGTTTGTAAAAACGGAGTGCTGAGTTAAAAGAGTTTGAGAAACTGCAACAGTCGTATACGTATAGAAATTAAGAAAATCAGCTCTAGAAATCGAAATAAGCAGCACTATAATCAGGACAAGCGCAAAAAATATCAGTCACTGAATAAATTTTAATTTGTTTTCATTGTGCCCTCAAGCATAAGATTACCATATGGCATTTAAAAGGACACGTGCTACATGAGACCCTTAGTGTTCTGTAGTAATCAATCAGTAATTTTCGAAAAATAACCAAGAAAACTTTGAAATAAAACACATTGATGTTAAGTACAAATTTATCCGTAAAAAGTAAGAAAGGATGAACTGTTCAACTTAAGGGATTATAACTAGTTGCAATTAAAAAAAAAGCACTTTTTTTTTGTGAAGGGGGGGGGGGGACGCATATGTATATTTAAATGAAACATTTTACATTTAAAACGGCATATATTAAGGATGTTATCACAAAATTTTTTATAAAAAAATCTATCGACTAGGTACAATTGTTTTCCGGGGGGGGGTCTTTTAAAAAAGGCGTTTTGTGGCGATCAAGATATCTACGAGCTGGATTATTTGAAATAGAACAACACAAAAGTTTTAGTTAGTTTACAAGTTGCTATAATACTTAATCGAAGGAATAAGTTAAATTTTGATTTTTCACAAAATAGTAGTCGTCAAAAGATTGTTTCAATTTGTAAGAAATAACTGAATTTCTTCGCTTATAAAATCTATAACATCCCTCAGAAAACAAAATCAATCGATTAAAGACTAGTTAATTATGTTAAAAAAAGCAACGAAAATTTTGGAGTGATTGGTTCAACGGTTCTCGAGCTCGTATTTTGATCACCGACTTACACATAATCATAATTAAATTTTTTCTACTTATATTGAAACTTCTATTCCAAACCACAGTGGACATTTTTAAGGTAATGTACATACAACTGGAAAATGTTACTTTAGAAACGTCGACTTTTTAGAAGTTGCAACCTTAAATCATATTTCTTCTGAAAATAATTTGGCTAACTTTTTGGCGAAGCCTTTTATTGTTAAATAAATTCATCAATACAAAAGCCAAATATTTTGTTGAACCATGAATACACGCTGAATATAAGTTGAACTATGATACATTTGCAGCGGTTTCCAACCCATAGGAGCGCATGCTGAATTAGGTTTCAAACGATCCCAACATGGCGGACTAGAAATTTTAATAATGAGTGCCGTGTGGTGGTTGTAAAACTCGTATATTGTGACTACGTAAATATTATGTAATAAAGGATTCAAAATTATACATATACTTGTATAAGATATAAAACTGCAAATACGTAAAACTATTCTTACGCAAAATCACACAGTAAGCAAGTACCCAATTTAATATGAAGACGACCCCTTAGACAAATTTTAAATTTTGGTATTTGTAGGTAGAAAAAATTTGGTAAGAAATTGACAATGCAACCTCTGTACCTATTCAATCGAAGATTAAATTTCTGATGTACACCCGGCAAAAAAAAAAAAAAAAACGACTCACCCGATCGCAATTGCACAATTTACATCACCGAAGAAAACGTAAGGTAGCAATCGATAGGTGTAAATTTTTTCTACCTACAAATACCAAAATTTAAAATTTGTCTAAGGGGTCGTCTTTATATTAAATTGGGTGCTTGCTTAGATATTTTCAATACGAACTCCCATCTTTTATCACAAATTTGGATTATACACACTATTTCAGGCGGATTTGATAAAAAAATAATGAAAAACGGCGTAAAATTGACCGAGAAAATCCATAAAAACCATTGAGGGAGCGTGTAAATGTTCGGAGTTCAAACACGTTATAAATATTAAGAAAGACGTGTAGTGGCCGTCCAGTCAATGACCTGTTGCAGGCGCCTTGGTATGAAGTCCATTAAGATGGTGACAAAGTCAAAATCCATTTTGATTGAATCACAGGATCTGTTAGCGGAAATTTATGTTTTCACTTTGTGAACAGTCCCCAATAACGATAATAATCATCGAATTTTGCAAACAGTCTCACTGCGCTACTAATTATGCAAAATTTGATAGTTACAAAGATTACAAATCTGAAATTTGGAATTCAAATGTTTAAGTAACAGTTGAATCGCATGGAGTCAAAATTTGCCCAGGTTTCTAATCATAATTTTTATGAATATTAATTTCATAATTAATAAAAAATAGTAAAATTTAGTTTCATAGTTAAAATGTTAAAAGATTGTGTTTGGGTTTTTGGGTAGCAAAGGATGGAAAAACAATTTCCAAGGAAAAATTAATGTTTTTAACAAATGTAACAAAAAACGTGAAATACCATTTTAACATTAGGAGATCTAATTTTCAAACACTTAAAAATCGATGGAAAATCCAATAAAACTGATGAATTTTTAAAAATTCTTGTTCTTGAAATTGTGTGTAGAATCCAAATTTGTGATAAAAGATGGGGTTCGTATTGAAATTTTCGTAGCAAGCTGCCAATTTTATATGAAGACGGTCTCTTAGACAAATTTTAAATACCGATATTGGTAGAAAACATTCATCCCTATCGATTGCTACCTTCCGTTTTGTTCTGCGATGTAAATTGTGCAATTGCGATTGGGTGAGTCGTTTTTTTTTTGACGGGTGTACTTCATTCGCGAAAGTACTGGGATGATACACTAGTTCGTCCAGTTTTTGGCACCAGATAGGCATTGTAACAAAAACCCGAAGTATAATCTACTTTACACGAGTCAAGTTTTGATGTTTGAAAAAATTGTGTTATTAGATTTTGTTTACATTTTGTTAAGCATAAAAAATGGCAGAAAATAACGAGCATTTTCGCCACGCTTTTTATTTAAAAAAAAAAGCAAGAATGCTTCGCAGACGTAAAAGATATGTTGTGTTGGGTGAGGGTGCCCTTGACGATTCCCCGTGCCGTAAGTAGTTCAGAAAGTTTCGTCAAAGGGATCAGTTCTTCAGCCAGAAACCTCAGAACTTCTAAAGCGCGGGATGATGATGCAGTTACTGGAGGTAATCGAGCAGAAAACAGCATATACTATATTGATTCAATGTAATTTTCAGTAAATAAAATAATTTTTCTTCAAAATTTGTCCAAAAAATGGGATGAACTTTTGCATTTATCCAATATAACTGTTTATTCTCAATGATATACACTTAATACTTGATACAGTTGAAGAAACAAAACTGTTCAATGAAGAAATAATTTATGAACCAAACTTGATAGAATATGTGTTGTACGGCATTAGTTGAACTGTATTTCAGAATGATTAAGGGGACGCAGTACCTAAAAATCACTCAAAGTATCGAATTTTTTTTTATTGCTTTAAATTAGAGCTATAACCTTTCTAAATAAGTGTGCAAAATTTTAAACTCGTAACTGCATTAATTAAAAAGTTATAGACACTTTTCTGATCCAAGACACAATAAAAATTACGCGCTTCGAAGTAGGTGTGCGACCTTCAAAGACGAAATTTTTAAATTTTAATTCAAAGTGTGTTGGCAAGAATATAACGAAGATTCCTGGTGCTTTTACCAAGCTGCATTGGCTCTTGGTATAACTCTTGGTTCGCATATGAAGCATATTAAACGAATATATATCAACATATCAACGAATCGCATTTTGCAAAAATACTGTCAATTTACCAAAGGCTTGCTTCAACTGAACTGTTACAACGTTCTGTAATGTGTACCTCACAAAACTCTAATGTAAGCATGCACAGTGCAATATGGAGTAAGTGCTCAAAGCAAAGTTGTGCATCACTGCAACGTGTTACGATTGCTGTTTTTGATGCTATCACATAATTCAATGTGGATACTCTAAAAGATATAGAAGGTTTTCAAAAAGAAAACAATCTTTCATTTAGTGTGCATTCTAAACATCTTGCTATCTATAAGGACTATTGTAGAACATAGTTAAGAAACAGAAAGAAGACCAGCAGTTTATTTACTAGCTCAGAATGAAATTAAAACTGCACGGCTGCAAAGACAAAGCATTCAACTAAAAAATGAATGAATTTTGAATTAATCTGGCTACTTTTAAATATACACACTGTTTAATGCCTTTTCAATTATATTTTTAATTTGTGTAAAGTTATTATAAACTGGATACTAAAAAAATTAAAATTCAAAACTGGAAAATTATGTATTGATGAATTTTTGAGTTCACGTCGATAACGAAATGTTTTTAAACTTCAACAAAATAACTTATCCTTACGGGTTATATTTTAGTTAAATAGATTTAAATTTGAGTGAAAAATGCTTTGAATTGCTTTAATTGGTATGGAAATCAACATATTAAGTCCAAATAGCTCTGAATTTTGTAAATAATTTTTTATACGGGTTTTAAAACTTTAAAAGCATTTTTCTCAGCTTTGGTTTTTTTGGCACTATAAGGTATTCAAAATACTAAGTCTTTTTATGTATCACAGAAAAAGTTTCCAAACTTTTTACACTTATTTTTAAATATCTTTAGAATAAAACTGTGTATGGATTTACATCTAAGTGCTATATTTATTTTTTTAGAAATAGTTAAATATAAACATTTTTATTTTCGGTGGTTTTTGTATCATTTTAGCTTTAAAAAATTGTATAAAATTAACTATGTTTTTTATTTAAAAATCCATACACAGTTTTGTTAAGTATATTTGAAATAAAGTTGAGAAAAAAATTTGAAGCAAAAAAATAAAAATTGAAAGAGTAGTAACATTTTTAAAAAATTCAAAAATATTTGTAAAAATTGATTTTTTTTAAAAATTGCTCATTTAACAAGATTTTTTCTTCTAAAATCAACTTATTGCTTACAAAACAATAGACAAACAACAATATTTTAATTCTAATATTAAAATTGAAGAAAATTTTTTAAATGGTAATGCGTCCCCTTAAAATGGAATTTTTTCTTTCTAGACTTCAAGGAATTCAAGATGTCGGGTGATACAGGGAAACTCAAAGTCAGCGTTAAACTTCTAGGATACCGTCCAGACGTTTTGACCAAAGAAGGGATTTCAGTTCCTGTAAGTCTCTCTCTCTCTCTCTCTCTCTCTCTCTCTCTCTCTCTCTCTCTCTCTCTCTCTCTCTCTCTCTCTCTCTCTCTCTCTCTCTCGATACATCAACTAGTTCCACACTAGAACTGACATCGCTGATGAGAAATGTTATGAGCATGGTCTTCAGTTTTTGTACAAACATTGCGATACGCATACGCATAGAAATTAAATTCTAGAGTTGTACAAATGCACCAAATTGCAATCGCAAATGTGCTGATTATCCAAATGTCCTCAGGTTCTGTATAATCTTGTGTCATTCTTTGTGTTCCGAAAGTATTCATTCTGCGTCTCTTTTATTTGTCTCCAAGAACCATTCGAAATTTTTGTGCAAATTACTCTGAAGTTAACAGGAATCCTAAGAAAAACACGAAAATTGCAGCTTTTGTGTTACATCAAACTTCATTCTGTAATTTCCCTGCCTGAGTCGTCGAGCTTCTTGCAAAACTCCTTGACAAAATCCCTACGAAATTCTTTGATGAAAAGTTTGAAACAAAATTCCTCGACGGGAAGGTTCATATGAAATTTCTTGACAAGATTCTTACAAAATTCTTTGATTAGATCCTTACGTAATTTCTTAAAAAATAAAGGTTCGTACGAACCTCTTTGATACATTTAACGAGAATAATGTACGTCTTTCGGAAATCGAAGATCAGAATAGTCTATAGGATATGGATTATAATTCAGCATATTTATCTTAAATATCATCTAAATGCACGTTCTTAAAGCTCTTGCACGTCGGAAACAAAGTGTAAATTAATATTTAGAAACAGATCTGTGGCAAAGCACACACGCAGTTGCAAATGGAATATAATCGTATTACAAACCTTGCATGGAACACAAGCGCACAAAAATATCTTTCTGGAGTGCATGAAGACTTGATATCCAAAAAATAATCAAGTGGAGACAATTGAAGTGATTATTTAGAATTAATATTACACGTGAATACTTCGTGGGCCTACAAGTTTTTCCGAGACAATTTTAAAATGCTGAATTTTTCAGGTCTTACTCTATTAATAAAGCAAGAACTATAAAATTAAATGATCATGTGGACACAAAATAAAAATAATTCTTAATGATCAAATTGTTATTTTAACGAGATTTTGTGATTCAATTTTTATTTCCTATTATGAATATTTTTAAAATCCACTGATTTGTGTTTGATTGCAAATCATTCACTTTTTTTGTTGGGCAGTATCTACCAACCGTCAACTCAAATTAACCAACCTTGGAGCACGGCAAAATTGTGATCTGTGTAATTTGTTTTGATGTTACACTTTTCTTTGTTCGGGAACAAATGATAACGTTTTCTTACATGTATGCTTTCAGGCCAAGTTTGAAGAAATCTCTACATCTATCGATTTGGATCTTGTGAGTTTGAGAGACATCAATGCAGGGTTATATTCCAGTAACAGTGATGACTCACAAGTAATTGTAAACCATATTTTTCAAAGTACAATTTATACAATCTAGATATTTTAGGCATGAATTGAAAGCAATAATCAAGGGCATAACAATTCAAGAATTATGGAAATTATTTAGACGTTCTTGCTATTTTATACTTAAACCAGGCCTCGAAATATATTTTTTAATACAGGTGCACAAGGTGCACCTAAGTTTTTTAATTAGGTGCACAGGTGCGCCTAGCGGGAAAAAATTAGGTGCACAATTTTATTTTCACGTGCACAGTGCACCTGTGCACCCGGGTATTTCGAGCCCTGACTTAAACTATTCTCTATGTTGATAGTAATAAAGGCACAGCTATATTGGTTTAGCTGGATCTCTTGAGTCTTATAAATCTAATGATACGTGCAGATGCTATTAATCGATGTAAGATAATTTGATTTTTTTTTGTATTTCTACTATGTTAGAAACGATGCTTTGATGTTAAGCTTGCTGTGGTTTGTTCATGTTTTAAAAACTAAGTCGAAACTGCATACCATGGTAAAAAAGTTTCATATTTAGTGCTCCTGTATACAGTACACAAAACTCCTTAAAATCTCATTTATTGAATGTCGTAGTACGAAATAAGTACCTGATTCCAGTCCTAAAAGTCAGTGCCTCCCGATAAGAAAAAAGAAGCCCTAAGAACTACTATTAACCCTCCCCGAGTGGTTACGTCGAGATGTCTGTCACGATCTGACCAAATTCGATAATGGCAAGTAATTGGTAATTATTAGTTAACGTCGTACTAGAGCAACACAACGGCTATTGACGACGGTCCGGGATCAGTCCCTTAAGGGAAAGATCCGAGAACAACACCTCGTAATTTTGAACCACGGTCAGATGACGAAGATCGATAGTGGCAAGATAATTCGTCATCGATTTAGCCGAATTTCTATGACAAGATCAAGGTCTTCAGTTTTCTTCCAATCACGAGATATCTTATCCAACATCTGGTCAGTTGTCTTTTAATTAGGCATCAAGATCTGGTCAGCTGAATTCTAATTAGGAGATATCTTGTCCATCAAGATCTGGTCAGTTTTGCTGAGACGATATTCCTTGTCGAGACACTAGGAGGGTTAACAATTTTTGTTGTCAATTTATCAGCAATGAGAGTGCCGGTAATTTTCAAACCTTTTTTTGTGTCTTTCAACCCCTTAACCCTGGTTCATTTATAACAGGTAGACTACATAACACTATAAAGTATCGAGTCCTGCATTCAAATTCGTCAGGCAATTGCGTCTAAAATAAATTTATAAGTGCATCATGAATTAAACCCGCCAGTGCCTCATCTATTATGGAAGGCTTCCTTTGAGTCCTCCACAGCGAATTGTTGCAAAACTCATCTAAAGACAGAGTCACGTAGAAGGAAGCGTGTCTGAATTCAAATGAAATACTCGTAAATGGCGAAATCCAAATATATAAGTTAGATGGGTCTCTCCCACACAAACACAAACATGGAATTTCAAACACTCAAAATGCTATTTCGCCTCTGACAAAGCGAGTGGGTTCTGGCTCTCGTCCAACTTCCGCGTAGTGTTTTGCTTTTTACAGGTAGAGAGCTCAGATTGCGATGTTATTTCCACCCCCAAATATCCGTAAATGGATTCAAAATTGCTTGCTTAATTGAAAACCAATCTGTGCGGTGGGAATTCATCGAAATCGACTCTATCTGCATTTAGAAGACTCAATCGGCTGACGAAAAGCGTTTTTACTTGACATTTTATTTTAGAAAAGCAGTTTCGAGTTAAGCTCTGGTTGTGGTTGCCTCGACAAGTTATAAGCCAGGTAGTCAATAAAAGCCGTACTGTAGCAACACTATGGACTACTGACGATGGTCCGGGTCTATCCTGAAGAGAAATACACGAGGACAATACCGCCATTTTCAACCACGGTCAGATGACGAGGTCAATATCTGAGCTGGAACCCCACTCTCCACAGCACGCCAACGTGAGAACATTCGAGTCCACTACAGAATTATCATGTGCCAGCCTCCACCAAGGTTTTTGGTTGGACCTAGTTTCTTACTCAAAACCCTACGATTGCTAATCCGTTACTCTTGACAAACTATAGCTTTCAAGAAAAAGTAAAATAATCTATTATATGCTCCGGTTCTTTTATGTTTTAAAAATGATCATTAGAAAATGTCCATAACACACACAGATCGTCGCCTTAGAGCAGAAACTCATTAACTGGTTCTAGATCGGTTGGTTCCCGGTTCGAATCCGGGTCCGGGCATGGATATTTGTAAACGTATGGTGTAGAGGCGGCTGGTGCACCTTACATCTGTCGTGGCCGAAAGTCCTCACGTTGGGTTGGCGTGAAAGTTTGGAGAGTGGGGTGCCAGCTCAGGTGTTGCTTCGTCACCTGACCGTGGTTCAAAATTACGAGGTGTTGTCCTCCGATCTCTCCCTTAAGGGACTGATCCCGGTCCGTCGTCAATAGCCCGTTGTGTTGCTCTAGTACGACGTTAACTAAAATTACCATTACCTGGTATATTTTTGGACACTAAATGCTTATTTTCATAACGATAAGAAATACATTGTCATATTGTAATCTAATTAAAAGAAACATTACACTAGCAAAATGCCTACGAATCGTATTTTTTAATGCTTATAATTCAACACCTCAGCTTAACTCTACTCTCCAAACTTCTACACCACGCCAAAGTGAGGACATTGGACGTATCGACAGATTTAACGTGCACCAGCCCCTCGTACGCAATGGTGTTTAATTGGATCAAGACAATTTGAGTTTCGTCGAGACTTTTTGTGCATGATTTGGCGCTTTTCATGTCTCGGCAAATGCCTCGCTTCGCTGGAGTTCCTCAATAATTGTAAACTTGAGTGTTGACCTGGACAACTGACAGTGGTTGAAAATTACGAGGTAATGGTAATGGTAATGGTAATTTTAGTTAACGTCGTACTAGAGCAACACAACGGGCTATTGACGACGGTCCGGGATCAGTCCCTTAAGGGAAAGAACCGAGGATAACACCTCGTATTTTTGAACCACGGTCAGATGACGAAGCAATACCTGTGCTGGCAACCAACTCTCCAAACTTCCACGCCAATTCAACGTGAGGACTTTCGGCCACGACAGATTTAAAGTGCACCAGCCGCCTCTACACCATACGGTTACAAACATCCATGCCCGGACCCGGATTCGAACCAAGAACCTTCCGATCTAGGAGCTAACACCTTAACCACTATACCGGTTGGTCGGTCTTGCCGTTGGATCTTTCCCTTCGGAATGGATCCCGGATCGTCGCCAATAGTCCGTTGCGTTACCTCACTGTCGACAATAGTTAAAACAGCTACCTATCTATTCCCCCTCCCCCTTTTCACATAGTAAAGAACATATTACTACTAAACACCATAAATATGTGTGTATAACCTCCAGGCGACTACAATCTTAATTTGGAAGGGAAGGTCGACCAACCGGTTTAGTGGTTAGGGTGTTGGCCAATAGATCGAAAGGTTCCTGGTTCGAATCCGTGTCCGGGCATGGATATTTGTAAGCGTATGGTGTAGAGGCGGCTGGTGCACTTTAAATCTGTCGTGGCCGAAAGTCCTCAAGTTGGGCACGTTGGGTTGGTGTGGAAGTTTGGAGAGTGGGGTGCCAGCTCAGGTGTTGCTTCGTCATCTGACCGTGGTTCAAAATTACGAGGTGTTGTCCTCGGATATTTTCCTTAAGGGACTGATCCCGGACCGTCGTCAATAGCCCGTTGTGTTGCTCTAGTACGACGTTAACTAAAATTACCAATTACTAATTACTACCTCAAGTTGGGTTGGTGTTGAAGTTTGGAGAGTGGGGTGCCAGGTCAGGTGTCGCTTTGTCATCTGACGTGGTTCAAAATTTCGAGGTGTTGTCCTCGGGGGTTGGCCTCTTTCCCTTAAGGGACTGATCCCGGACCGTCGTCAATAGCCTGTTGTGTTGCTCTAGTACGACGTTAACTACCATTACCCGGGCCGTCGTCAATAGCCCGTTGCTCTAGTACGACGTTAACTAAAATTAACATTACCTTAATTATGGAGGGTAGGTATGAGTTTTAATTAACGTCATTCTGAAGTAACACAACGGGCCATTGGCGACGGTCCGAGATCAAACCCGAAGGGATAGATTCGAGGATAACACGTAGTTTTGAACCACGGTCAGACTCCACGCCAACGTGAGGACATATGAGAACATGACAGCTAACGTTCACCAGCCCCTTTGCACACGACGGTCTAGAGTTGGATTCGAACTCGCCCCCCTAATGTTGCTAATCCGTTACTCTTCTAACCGGGCTACCACGACCTCAATCTTAATTTGGTATAAAAAGTGTTTCTAAATTTGAGCAATTATCTCCTGTCTAAGCCTCTGGGGAGACGCTTTTATTTTTCACTTGATTGATCGCATTCGCGTGCGATGAAACTATTGCCATGTCGGACGATCTTGCGAACAATTTCGAACTTCTGTTTACTTCTCCTGGAAAAGAGAAAAGGAGAAAATCTACATCTTCGAGAGCAAAGAAGAGTATTTGACATCTGAAGGATTTATTTGGACATGTCAAGGAGAAAGTTCTTTTTTTAGAGAGAAAATTCCCCGTTGTCCTAAAATTGGGAGAAAATCCAATGGATGCATTGATTTTTACCGATTTCTTTCAAGACGAGGTTATAAAAACAGCTACGGAAGTGACAACTGAGGACTTTGAAGTCTATTACAAATTAAAGATGCGCCGATGCAAGGGGAAAAACCATTTTACAATGGCGTAGACGTTTGCTTGTTGACATGTCTCATTTCTAAGTCGCAACTGATTGAATTGGATCACAAGTACTTCTCGCATCCAAATGATTTTTGTTGTCAAGATATCCCAAGAGAGAAAGCGTTCTCTGCTTTGTAATGAAAGTCTTCTATCTCTATACGATAAACACATTTTACCGTCTTACATCCGAATGATTCGAGAATTCTTTATAGATAATGGTTCAGACACGTATTCAGGGGGTTTCTAAAGTAACTATCCATTTCAGAATTTTGATACCTCGGTGTATTAGAAATAAATTAAACGTATGATAGGCAAGTATTTCATTAACGTAGCACTTGAGCAACACAACGAGCTATTGGCGACGGTCCGGGATCAAACCCGAAGTGAAAGATCCGAAGACAACACCACGTAGTTTTGAACCACGGTCAGATGACGAGGTCATACCTCAACTGGCACTCCACTCTCCAAACTTCCACACAATAAACCGTATGAAAACAACGAATATTAATGTAATTGAACACGCAAATCCGAATGTCCAATGGGACCGAAGTAGCCCAGTTGGAAGAGCAACGGATTGGCAACCGCAAGGTTGCGAGTATGAAACTAGGTCCAGCTTAAGACCGGCTTGTACGAGGGCGCTTGTGCACGTTAAATTTGCTGTGGCCTCCAATGTCCTCACGTTGACATTATGTGGAAGAGTGGAATGCAGCGCTATATGTTGATCTCATCATCCGACCGTAATGGCGAGATGTTTTCCTCAGATCTTTCCTTTCAGGTTGCTCCTGGACCATCGCCAATAGCCTGATGTGTTGCTCCTATACGAAGTTAATTAACCACACGAACGTCTAGTGTTAAAGTAGAAAATATTTTCCAAGATATTAGAAGTAATCTGAACCGTTACAGCTGTGATCCTCTCCTTAAATTGATTAATGTTGTTAACCTTTAACTGCAGTCATGGGTCTCACAGACCCCCGAGTCAGATGTTTGACAGGTCGTTTCCACCCCTTAAAGTGAATATTGGTCCCTGTCCTACTCAGTATCTTCCTACTACGTCCAACAGAAGCCACATTCCAAAACTGGTTTGGCTGCCCCAACTATTTCGTGTTTTACACTATTTGCATTTCCCGCGTGGTCTCTTAGACCCCTTCACAGCATTTGCGTTACCGTTCTTGTTGAATGAAATCGTCTAAGGTGGAGTAGGGAATTTCGGCAGAGAGCCTAAAATGACAACAAACTTTACTAAAAAACGACCTGTGTATCTTACACAAAAAGAAATTCAGGATATTGTTGATAATTGGTCGGAAATAGAGTACTGGGACAGTGAAATTTCGGATATTATTGAAAGCGAACACGAAATGGATTCGGAAATTTAGGCAGATGAAGATGGAGACATATCAAATGCGTCTTCACAAGAATAATATTTCTGCGGAAAAAATACTTCAAATGGGATGCCCCGGGGAGGGGGGGGGGACCTAATCGTGCCGTTAGAACACCAAAACACAACAGTTTTACAGTTTCTAGGGTTGAAACGTCCTGCAAAATTAGGTCCGAAATCTGAGTCTGAAGAGACATGGAATCTACTTATTTATATAGTAATATTAAATGTATTTCATGTTAAGAATTGAATTATCTATATTTAAAATGTATAAATAATAATTATCTAAAGAATCTTTCATTAATATAATTAATCAACTTTATACGCACTTTAGTGAGCGAGGTCTTAGAGACCCCTCCACACTAGTTACAAGACGGTTTGTAACACAGCAGTTAAGGGTTAGTCATAGTTTTGTACACCTGTTTTAACAAAACCTTACGCAAAACGAGAGATCTGGTGACCACCCAACAAAAATCTGTCTGATACTTTTCTTATCCATCTTCCTGGAAAAGTTTAATGTAGGTACTCACGAACACCTGTTGCTAAGAATAGGCTATCACTCCATTTCAGAAGACAACCGTGCGAATTCCATCAGATACAAGTTAAAAATCAACAAATTTGCAATGCATCCACGTAATTGTCGTCACTATTAATTTGTCTTCATATCAGAGAACAAATAGGCCATACATCTTGCATTTTGTGATGCCCCCCGAGCCCAACATTAAAATTGTAAATATTAATAGTATGCTCAAAAAATATTCGTAACATCTTCGAAACCTCCATAACATGTCCCACACACATCCTTCCGAACATCACAATAACTTGTAAACATCCCAAAACGTAGATTCTTGCCATTGAGGTGGCAGGGCTATAAGATTCATTGGCATTCGCAATTTACACAATTATGGCCGAGTCATCACTTATGAAACAGAAGCTAATTGAGTCTACACATTAATATATGTCCACTGAGGTAATAGGTAAAAATTCGCGAAGGTTTTTACTCTAATTGTCCGGGATGTTTGAGGAGCCGCAGTTGCCAGTTGGATGTAATGGTAATGGTAATTTTTGTTAACGTCGTACTAGAGCAACACAACGGGCTATTGATGACGGTCCGGGATCAGTCCCTTAAGGGAGAGATCCGAGGACAACACCTCGTAATTTTGAACCACGGTCAGATGACGAAGCAACACCTGAGCTGGCACCCCACTCTCCAAACATCCACGCAAACCCAACGTGAGGACTTTCGGCCACGACAGATTTAAGGTGCACCAGCCGCCTCTACACCATACGTTTACAAACATCCATGCCAGATCCCGGATTCGAACCAGGAACCTTCCGATCTAGAGGCTAACACCTTAACCAGTGTTGCCAGTTGGAAGAACAGTGGATTAGCAACGAGAGGGTTGCGAGTTCGAAACTAGGTCCAGCTAAAGACCATCGTGTACATGAGGGCTGGTGCACATTAAATCTGTCGTGACAGCAAATGTCATGTAGATGTTTGGAGAGTGGAGTGCCAGCTCAGATGTTCTCGTCATCAAACCGTGATTCCAAATTGCAAGGCGTTGTCCTTGGATCTTTTTATTCGATATTGATCCCGGATCATTCCCAATGGTTCGTTGCGTTGCTCCAGTGTGACGTTAAATAACTACCTACTTACCGGGAAGTTTGAACATGTCAGTTTGAAGTATTGCGCTTTTTACATGCGGTGGTGTTGGATTAATTAATCTGCTATTTTGCCATACTTGATTCATTTTAATAAAATTCAAAAAATTGATTATATTAAGCGGCTAGTTTACTAACTGGGCACCTGTAGCTTTTTAAAAGAAATTTTCATCCATGTATCCTTATTTCTATGTACATCTCATGTTCTTATTTTTTTATTTCAGTATGAAGTATGTGATGGAGACACATGTAAATTTTGAGTTTTTCTTGTACATCGCCATTCCATCTGTTTAAAACTGTTTCATCTGAAGAAAAATGTGAAGAAACCTTACGCTTTGTAAATATTTAAAATAAATTTATTTTGAATTGTACCTTAATACCGAGTTTGGCCATATTCCTGAGAGCACCGACAGAAAATTTTATGATCCTTCGAGCAGTACGTTTTAAGTTATTGTGTTTTGCGACCAACAGGAAAAATAATTCTTAAAATGTTCTTTTAGATTGAAAATTATCTAAAATTGATGAAAAACGAGGCACAATTTGAAATTTCCTACAAACATTAATCCTCTGAGCATCATTTCACCTTCAAACCTAGTCTTCTCTGTTGATCAATTCTTACCTTCTTGACCAAAAGAATCTTTCAATAGGATTCTATAATATAAGGAAGCGAGCAATAGCATCTTTCCAGAGGAACGATTCTATTCAAAGGAAATGATCAACAGAATCTTTCGAAAGGTTAAAAAAAATCAATGGATTCTTTAGACTTGGTTATGCCGTCGTTAAGTGTTTTGTGAGTTGGTTGGTTTATTGGGGTTTTATGGCGCAGGGGTTATATTTTGGCTATGATGCGATAGACACAAGACATACAATATCAACTACAAACAAGACGGATGTAAGTAAAGTTTACTGACGCAAGAGAAATACACACAGGGTGGTATGCACCTGATAGTAATCGAACCTGCTAGAGAGCGCGTTTGCAAATCGTTCTTTTTTAACTACATTAGCCACAACACGAGTTTTACATGAGATCAAGCATTACACGCCTTCCTAGATGGTTAGCATGCATCTGACGCATTGGACCGCCAATGGAAACTTTCTATTAATTTGTTAGAAACGTTATTATAGAACAGTACCAAACTAGGAGGGTGAGTCAAAAGTTTATATTTACTTTTACTATAACACACAACTTTAGGTTTGTAGCACTAAGTCCTGCGCACGCATGCTTAAAGTTGATTCTACTGTGGTCACGTTATCGAAGTTCAACCTTGAAAGCATCATTTTTCTTGTTTCTGCTTCAGTGTAAACTTAGCCAATCTGCTAGCAGTGTGCACCAAGGAGGAATACAGCATACTGGTATGATTTTTAGGGTCGGTAGATGTGCCAGGGGCTGAAATCTAGGTTCAACCTTGAAAGCGTCATTTTTCTTGCTTCTGCTTCAGTGTAAACGTAGCCAATCTGCTAGCAGTGTGCACCAAGGAGGAATACAGCATATTGGTATGATTTTTAGAGTCGGTAGATGTGCCAGGGGCTGAAATCTAGGTTCAACCTTGAAAGCGTCATTTTTCTTGCTTCTGCTTCAGTGTAAACGTAGCCAATCTGCTAGCAGTGCGCACCAAGGAGGAATACAGCATAGTGGTATGATTTTTAGGGTCGGTAGATGTGCCAGGGGCTGAAATCTAGGTTCAACCTTGAAAGCGTCATTTTTCTTGCTTCTGCTTCAGTGTAAACGTAGCCAATCTGCTAGCAGTGTGCACCAAGGAGGAATACAGCATAGTGGTATGATTTTTAGGGTCGGTAGATGTGCCAGGGGCTGAAATCTAGGTTCAACCTTGAAAGCGTCATTTTTCTTGCTTCTGCTTCAGTGTAAACGTAGCCAATCTGCTAGCAGTGTGCACCAAGGAGGAATACAGCATATTGGTATGATTTTTAGAGTCGGTAGATGTGCCAGGGGCTGAAATCTAGGTTCAACCTTGAAAGCGTCATTTTTCTTGCTTCTGCTTCAGTGTAAACGTAGCCAATCTGCTAGCAGTGTGCACCAAGGAGGAATACAGCATAGTGGTATGATTTTTAGGGTCGGTAGATGTGCCAGGGGCTGAAATCTAGGTTCAACCTTGAAAGCGTCATTTTTTTTGCTTCTGCTTCTGTGTAAACGCGGCCAATCCGCTAGCAGTGTGCAACAAGGAGGATACAGCGTAGTGGTATGATTTTTAGGGTCGGTAGATGTGCCAGGGGCTGAAATTCATTAGGCTTACAACAAAATACGGGGACAGTGCTCTACCACGTGGAAGTGCGTATGAGTGGATCGAGAAGCTTAAAAGAGGCCGGAACGTCCTGCACGAAGGAGTAGGACGTTCGTCAACCTACACCACTGACGAGAAGATTCAACAAGTTCGAAAAATGTGTACTGGTAAACCGAATTTCTTCAACCCCTACATTTGTGTAATAGATTTTTACAGTGCAGATAATTTGACTTGCTCTCTCTCTCGTAATACTTTAAAATTCTAAATATAAATGCTTACGTAATGGAGTCAGAAGAGCAGCTTAAAGATTGTATTATTGTGTAAGATTTAAAGCTAAAAAACTACATTGACGAGTGTCGAATGAAGTGCCTTCAGTACTCGAATTTGGTCGATTTGCGTTATGCTTGTTGACACGAAATGTTGCGGTTTCCGTTGGCGTTTAAAAGGCCCAAACATTTGCCCATTTGGCACTTGTTTTTCGGGAACTGGTACAGTGTTAAAAAATTATTATAAATTATTACTCCGTTTAAGCCATATAATATAAAAAATACATAACGAGCTGAAATTTTGCATAACGAATTCGATTATTATTGATAATCTGCCCCCTTGTCTATTTATACAAAAATATCAATATCCTAAAGTTCAAATTGTCAATAAAGCAATTTGTTAAAACCTAAAACGATAAATAATTATCAATCCACTTAATCCAAGAATGTGCTGCGATCATCCCTTCAAATATGTTCAGATTCATGCGCTAATACAATACATCTGAACTTACACGTCGTCTATTATTAGTTGGTTTAATAATTCGCTATTTAATTACTGTTTAAGTATTTGCTTATTATTGTTACGAAAATCACATTTCTAGATTAATGAAGTTTACATTGTATACGTTAGATGCATTACATCCATACCGGATTTCGTGTAATGCTCCTTCAAGTACGAAATCCCCGTTGCTAATATTTTTTAAACAGCAACTACTTTGCTCATGTTTTTAACAGCGCTCTCTAACACCTACGCGTAAGTTTTACAAATATATTTTCTTTAACAAAAATATTCTTTAACAAAAGTATTTTATATTGGCGCACCTTATTACCCTTTAAAGTTTTCCAGGGAATTTAAAATCACTCCGTGCATAAATGCATTAATATTTAATGTTACGAGAAGTTTAAAATTTTAAATACCAGGTGGGTGGGTATTTTTAATTAACGTTACACTGGGAGCAACATAACGGACTATTAGCAAATTATCCTGTGAGGCCGTGGCAGCCCGGTTGAAAGAGTAACGGTTTAGCAACCGAAGAGATGAGAGTTCCAATCCAATTAAAGACCGTCGTGTATAAAGAGGACTGGTGCACGTGAAATCTGTCGCGTCCTTAAATATCCTCATGTTGGCGTGGTGCTGAAGTTTGGAGAGTGGGGTGTCAGATAAGATGTTGTTCTCGTCATCTGACCGTGGTTCAAAATTACGTAGTGTTGTTTCGGATCTTTCCCATAGGTATCGATCCCAAACCGTCACCAATTGCCCGTTATGTTGCTTCAGTGCTACGTTAATTATCTACCTTCCTGCTAGTTGTAGGTGACGCCGGTTTGATTTCTGTGTTGGTATTTGGTATTTTTAATTAACGTCACGCAGAAGCAATACAAACGGGTTAGCTTCTGTGTCAGTAAAGTTTTCCTTGTGTGTGTCCATTTACTTGACGTTCTTTGGCACAGTTTGAACAACTATGGCCCTATTAATTTAATCAACCCATTGTTTACAAGGTCAAGTTTCTCACTCAGGGGTAAAACTTTGTGTACGGGCTCCAAGGATTCGAGGTATCCTATCGACCATGGAGCTTAAGTTCTTTCCTTCTTCTGTGTTAGTAAAGTTTTCCTTGTGTGTGTCCATTTACTTGACGTTCTTTGGTGCAGCTTGAACTATGGCCCTATTAATTTAATCAACCCATTGTTTACAAGGTCAAGTTTCTCACTCAGGGGTAAAACTTTGTGTACGGGCACCAAGGATTCGAGGTATCCTATCGACCATTGAGCTTTTCCCATGGGCTCAATGCCTCTTGTAAACATGGGAGACCCCAGAATGATCAAGAGATTTTTTTCTTTTTTTTCGTCTCTATTCTTTTTTTCCTAATTATTCGACACTGTCTTGTGTTTTCTGAACATTTTTATTAAAATAAAGACTTAATTTGGCATATAATGTGAAAAAAGTTAGATTATAGCTTCATGAATTCTTTTTATTGAAAAGGGATGTTTAGATTTCTTTTGTTTCATCGTCCCTTTTTGAAGTTTTGCAGGTCTGTTGTTTTTAGATAAGTTTTGAGAGTTCAACGTATATTCGCAACGATACACGTCTTACCCACTCTAAAGAATGAGGACCAACTTATCTTATAACTTAAAAATATAAAACACTACTGGTTTCATACATGGCACTTCTACATTAATAACATGAAAATAAAACAACGTGACAAAGATACAAAAATACCAACAAGCTATAATACAACCCGAAAGCGTCGACCAGAATACATGATCCAATATACTCGCTGCACAATTTATGTTGAATACTAGGGCACATAAGCTCGAAGAAAAATAAATAATCAATAATATTAATGTGTCCTCACAGGAAACAGAGAAAAAAGAAAAACACGCGTGTTTTTAAGAAAAATGCAAGAAGTAGATCTAACAATCACCATTGTCCCCCGTGTAACCCTAAATTTAAGCTAAAAAAAACACGCAGCTTATGTTTACTGTTCGCGTATGATTTATGTTTGTCCCCGAGCCCCTTGCATTCCGAAAATACGTGTCTCGATTCACGATTGGATTCATGTTACTTGTTTCTACTCCTTACAAGTTCGAGCAGTGAAGTCGAGCTCAGGGCAATTAAGGGAAATCAAGGACGTACACTGACTAATTGACCAAAAACGAACTGCAAATAGAAAAGATAATAGCGGCATGAAGCTTTTTAATCGTGAGAATTCTGGAAGTCATTCTGAGGCCGTCATCTTCAGAGATCCCAAACTCTGATGATGTGACAGGAATTCAAAATGGAAATTTCAAAAATTAGGTTTTGCGCAGTGGTGCAATTAGTGAGAGGTTGGATTGCATAGATACCCAAACTCTGATGAGATGTTTTAAGAAATAGAAATGGTATTGGATTGGATTCTGGGATTTTATGGCTCAAAATCTAAAACCGGACAAGCTGCCCCTAACGCAAGATGAAATCAATATAAGTATAAAAACAATGTAACTAAAGGAAGGTGTAAGTTGCTCAAGAAATTTACATAACACAAAATTTATTATGTGATTCAAAATGGGAATTTCAGAAATTGAGTGTTTTGCATTGTGGTGTAACTAGTGAGAGAGGTTGGGATTCATAGATCCAAACAATGATGAGATGTGTCAAGAATTCAAAATGCGAATTTCAGGGAATGTGCTTTGATCCTCTGGTGTAACTAATGACAGATTGGGATTCAGAGGTTCCAAAATCTGAAGAGACGTTTCAGGAATTCAAAATATGACTTTCAGGACTGTTTCTGGAAGTTTTTTTTCTTTCATTTGGAGGCCACGACGACAGATTTAACATGTACCAGCCCCCTTTGTACGCTAGGATCTATGTTTGGATCTGAACTCGCAACCCTCAGGTTGCTAATCCGATGCTCTTCCAACTGGGCTATAGAATTTAATGGTTGGTTATATGTGGTTTATATTGCGCACTGGTCATATTTAGCCAAGCTCTGCCGAACGCAAAACATACAGCGTCACGTAATGGACATACACACACCGTGAACGTTTTTCTGACACAGAAAAGAGAAATACATCCAGGGTAAGTTACAGAAATGGAAAACGTGTCGCCTATAACTAGCAGGTTGCTAGAGCAATGGGCAAACTATTTGAACCAACAGATTTTACTGAAATGTCCATATTAAAATATATTCTTTCAAAAAGATGAAGATTTTCAATTAATGATCAAGTAATAAGCCTTTTTATGCCAAATCTTTAAGAGGATTTGTTTTGTTTCAAATATAATCTGAAACTCTTTTAAGGACACGTCGAGCAATTTCTTCTGTGGACACAACTTTTTATAAATTTAGATAAGGCTATCGATATTTTTAATCTGTTATCTAGCTTAGAGTTATTATTTACACTCATGGAAACTAAAGCAGCCTCTGTAGAAAAAAAAATCATGATAGGTACTGGGCTTTTCTGTTAAAAAATTCGATGCAGAAATATAAACATCAACATTGGTAAATACACCATTAGATAGAAACCTCACCGCCTGAGATATATTAGAAAACTATTATCGTTAATTTTTCAGTTTGACTAAAATATTTCGAACCCTTTCCAGAGAGGGGAAGTTTAATCTAATTCAAATTGTAAAAATAAGAAAATAACTTAAATTATTTAAAAAATTAAAAAAAATTGTAATTCTAAAATTTTTAAAAATTAAATCTAAATAGTATTTTGGTAGTGTTTTCTGTGTGTTTTGATAAATTCATTAGATAGTTGGATAAAAGTTGCACTGGAGCGACCCAACGGGTTATTGACGACGGTCCGGGAACAAACCCGAAGGAAAAGATCCGAGGACAACGCCTCGTCTCTTTAAAACATAATCGGTTGACGATGTCAATACCTCAGCTGGCACCCCACTCTCCAAACTTACACAACAAGCCAACGTGAGGATATTTCAGGGCACGACAGATTTAACGTACACGGTGGTGTTTATCGAGTTTCGAACTAGTAACCCTCCAGTTGTTATCCCGCTACTCTTCCAACCAGGCTACCGTGTTCCTTCAAAATAAGGCTTAAAGTAAGAAAAACATTTATAATTTTTTTATTTCCAAAATTAAGTTTCTAAATACTTTTTTAGCATTAAACCCCCCCCCAAAATAGCATGTTGGGTTTTTAAGCGTTTTCTGTTTTTGTGTTCAATTCATCAGGTGTTTTACATCAGATATCCTTTTCTCAAATCGATGGTTCTGAATTTTTTCAGTGTTACTTAAAAAGTTCTTAACGTTCGGTATTTTTTCTATCCACACGTAAATCTTAATTAATTGTCATTGTAAATATATCTTTTGAGTAAAAAAGTCTATGCCTCCATTTTTGGTAATATTTTACAATAAGGTGTTTCATTTACGCGCCTTTACTCTATATTAAAGCTACGAGAAGGTATATAAATATAATTTGGTATTTTAATGGCTCAAAAGTGCTCTTGAGAGGTGGTGAAACATGAAAAACCTCACCACCTTGGTAAAAAAAAATTTTTGTTTTACGGAAAGTGCATTCATATAAGGTGATATATCTTCAACTTCAAAGCTTTTTTCAAAATTTTTTTAACGTAAGTGTCATTTGAAAGGTTAAAAGCAAATTTTGTGTCGGGAAAAAAATTACATCTATTTAATGTCATTGGGTTGATGCAAAAGTTCGTCCCGGTTTTTGACACAAATTGAAGAAAAATTATTTATTAAAATTACATTTAATCAATATAGTATCTGTTAGATGAAATTTCTCACTCGTTCCGGTAGCAGCATAATCTTAGAAGTTCTGAGGTTTCTGGCTGAAGAACTAATTCAGGTGACAAAACTTTCTGAACCACTTACGGTGCGGGGAATCGTCAACGGCACCCTCACCCCACACAACATTCATCTTCTTTTCCGTCCGCGAGGCAGTCTTGGCGTTTTGGAATTAAAAAAGCATACGTCGAAAATGTTCCTTATTTTCTGCCTTCTCTCTCTCTCTTTGATGCTTAACAAAATGAAAAAATACTACCACTCAAATAACACATTCCCCTCTCAAGTAATCGCTGGAATTCTTTCTTACAAACAACATCGAAACTTTACGTTTGAAATATATAACACTCGGTTTCACGATTGCAATCTAGCGCCCAAAACGGGATAAACTTTTGCATCACCCCAATAAACTAACAAATTTAAAAAAATGTTTCATGGGATTTGTGGACTGTGCTTAAGGCATATCAGCTTTAATCTTGTCCCGATTCTGAGTTACGCAATACGCCGACAAAACATTCGAACATTAAAGACGACTTACAAAAGCAGATTTCGAGTGAGCCTCCAATGCGTTCGGAGCTACACTCATTAAAGCCCACAAACAACGACCGCACTTTTTTATCTATCTCGCGAAACTACTCTTTCTACTCTACTCTTCACGCAAATTTTTGTATTTTCAGACCCAAAGCTACGAACCATTCATGCACGTTTTTACTACCGAAGGAGCGCATATTTAGAAAACCCTAAGTAACACCGGTGCGAATAACGAAAGTTTAAGATAAGAGGGATACAAGAGGTGTTTTTTAATAATTCATCCATAAAAACAAGCCATTAGTTATACGCGTTCGAGGCGCGGTATCTAATCGGTGCTTAATACACCACCAGTCGTGGAGGTTAGCGAAGATTAAATGTCAAAGTAAAACCTGTTCAGCGCTGGCAAAAAAAACAAAAAAAAAAAACTATAGGGCAGAGCTGAGCAGGTTGGTGACCTCATTTGATGGTCCCGCCCCAGCCTTTTTTAATCGCTCAAATGCGAAACGCCCGAAAAACTGTCAACAGGGAACAAACAATAGAGGTTGATGACTTTACCATTATTGTCCAGGGCACTGCTTCTCAAAGAGGGGAATTCGCGGTAGCCCGGTTGGAAGAGTAACGTATTAGCAACTAGAGAGTTGCTAGTTTGAATCCAACCAAAGACCGTCGTGTACAAAGGGTAGTTAGGTAGGTATTTTAATTCAAACGTGATCAAACGGGATCAAACGTGAAGGGAGAAAACCGAGGACAACACCAAGTAATTTTGAACCGCCGTCAGATGACGAGGTCACATCTGAGTGGGTACCCACTCACCAAACTACCACACCACGAAAACGGGAAGACAGTTGCGGCCAAGACAGATAGATTCAACGTGCACCAGCCCCCTTTCCCCACGACGGTCTTTGGTTGGATTCCATCTCGCAACCCTCCGGTCACTAATCCGTTACTCTCCCATCCGGGCTTCCGCGGCCCGACAAATAATGATTAGCGAGTTTATCCTGGCAACAATGGTGGCTTAATCAACTCCCGACCGAATACATGTGTCGCCATTTTATCCTCCCTCCGCAACCATCCCCACAGCCTCATGGGGAAACATGCCTTTCCCATTTCCGCAGCAAAAAACAAGCGGCTTATTTTGTAGCATCAATATTCCTGACAATTGCTGGGCGGGGAAGCCTTTGCGAGTATCGCTTATCAGTGGGAGGCATTCTTCAAAGAAAGGAATTGTTTGGCTGCCTGGAAGTGAATGCTCTGGGATGACAGAAGGAGTGCAAATTAAAGTGCCCGGGGCCTTTTTATTAAAAAACTTTTACGGCCCTTGACTTTCTACTCTGTTCTTATTTAGGAGGGGAGTTAGTAAGTTACAAATGGCTGTGAAAAAGTACCAAATCAGATGCAAGCTCGAAAACGATTTGTTATTATTATTTGTGTGCTTTCTCATTTCTCAGCATCATTTCTCTGCCGATGTTGGTACCTTTATATCGCATCGCCTGATCAGTTTGTCGATACCCTCTGTATACAATTCGCTGGTCTGTTTTGGTCTATATTAAATAAACCCTAATCAGGCGCTGTTATTTGCCCTATCAAAATTAAAGTGCCCCGGTACACATTTTACAAAAATAAATTTAGGGTACTTCACTTTCTTTTCTTTTGAGGATGGCGAGTTGATGTAGTTATAAATAAGCTAAAACCCCCAAACCATACATCTCTTAAATCAGCTTACCAATTCCTAGATCGCAATAGTATGTGGTTTGATATGTACTAATCTATGACAAAAGCAATCCTATCCTGGCAGATATTTTCCCCAATGGAATTTAAAGTGCCTCGGACACTTTTCATTGAAATGCTCTTAGGGTACTTGACTACTTTATGTTTCTTTAGGAGGGTGAATTCGGTTTTCTACAAATGTCTGTAAAAAGTATCAAGTCGTGCAAACTTGAAAAACGCTTTATCTTAAATTCGTACGATTCTATCATTTCTCAACATCATTTCTACTGATGTTAGTATTGGGTTGATGCAAAAGTTCGTTCCGATATTGGTACTCGATGGTATTGCATCGCAAAACCGAAGTGTTATCCACGTCACACGGAGAAAGGTTTGATATTTGAATGGGTTATTCAATGCGTTATTGGGTTATGTTTATTAAATTTTGTTAAGTAATAAAAATGGCAGAAAATAAAGAGCATTTAAAAAATATTGTGCTTTTTTACTTCCGAAAAGGCAAGAATGCTTCATAGACGCAAGATGTGTGTTGTGTAGAGTGAGATTGCCGTTGAGGATTCCATGTGCCTTAAGAGGTTCAGAATGTTTCGTCCCCTGGATTAGTACTTTAGCCAGAAACCTAGGAACTTCTATGTGAGCGCGGGATGATACAATTACCGGAGAGAGGTCATCAAACAGAATGGCACGTTATATAATGATTGAATGTAATTTTTAGTAAAAATAACTTTTCTTAAATTTTTGTAGAAAAAATGGGAAGAGAACTTTTGCATTAATCCAATGCTTTTATTGCATCGCTTAATCAATGTATCAAAACCAGGTTTTAAAAGTCGCTGGTTGACTTTCTTAATGTATACTAAATTCAATACCACCCTGACTTTGTTATTTATCCAGATATAACATTTTTACTCGTTCCACCAAGGTTTAGCAGATGCTGCTAATTTTAAAATTTCGCAAAATCGGATTATTTCTCAGCGCTTGCAGCATGTTATCCTCGGATCTTTCCCTTCGGAATCGATTCCGGACTATAGCCAATAGCCTATTGTATTACTCCAGTGCGAAGTAAATGCAACTACCTACCTAGCTAAGATTGGTCGGTAGTTTTGGTTCTTTCGAGATTTAAGTGAATATCTATTGGGCATGTATATTAAGAATATCGATTAAGGAACACCAACAGTGGCACTAACTTTAGCCCCGAGATGATAAGAGATCAAGAGTCAAACCGAAACTAGCGTGGAGGCTTGGTTCGGCTATATGGGACAAGGAGAATATTTGGCCAAGCTGCTAAAAAGACAAGACTGACAACGTTAAGTAATGACCATACACACAACATGGAGGAGAATGGTATTGGAAGAGAGGAAAAGGGCTGGATAGGACTAAACTGGAGTCAAGCAAAAGAAATGTAGAACAAGACCTTATGCACCTGCTTGGCATGAAGATACTAAGTATCGTTGAGTGTGAGGTTGGTTGAGTTTTATGGTGCAAGAGCCATACATGGCAAAGCTGACCAAACCACATGACAAACAAAGAATGGGAATACACACGAAGAAAGAGTTACTGGCAGAGAAGACACCAAGGGAGGAATCGAACCTAGGCCACCTACCAGTCTCTGAATATCTTTGCAATGCACGACGAATAATAAAAGAGGATGGTTCTAGCATGGACATAACTTGAAATGCGCACTTAATGTAGCGGGTGCTGATCTCCGTGAAAGATTCTAAGGAATTATCCAGTTAAAAAAATATTTGGTTTAGGTATGTCTATTTTCTGCTCGGCGAATTTTGCTCCCACGATTACGTCAAATATAATTACCCAACGTTTGAATCATACTTCAGCAACTGGATCGTTGCCAAAAAAATCAGTGGATCTATACACACCCACAAATAAAGTTAGGTATATTTTGGTTCATGCTCAAATACAGCATGGAACTTGATTTACAATTATCATAGAAAAGGTAGAAATGTTTTCCAAACTCTACCACATACGCCAATTTGATGGTAGGCACTTTAATTAACGTCACGCTAGAGCAACACAACGGGCTAATAACCAAAAGTTAAAACATTTTATCGCCTTGTTTGGCAATGTAGCATCTTGTATCAGGGTAGATGTGTGAATGCGCGTTTCTTTAGAAGTGGGGGGAAATATGGTGAAATTGTCAAAATCTACTATGTCGGTCGCGCAGATTAATCAGATGGTAAATCAATGGATGGTTTCCTTGTTCCGTCCCGTGAACCAATCTGATGAGGAATTTTCTTTTCCGCCGGGCGTACGAAAGTAATTTAAAGGTTAGGTTACTACTAGGGTTGATCGCTTGATCCCGGGCACATAAAAAGGTTACCATTACTCTACTTTTGTATTTCCTCTATGGCACTGACCGCTAGTGACAATAGCGATTTACTGTGTATGTTATTATGGTTCTGTTACACAGACGAGTAAGCATTGGTGAAGAATTACCATGGATCAAGAACAGAAAGAAGCTGTGGATGCGCTGTTCTCTGCACAGCTGGCAACTTAATTTTTAGAGCAGAAAAAAATCTAGTCCTATGATGGATTAACCCTTCAATTGGTTTCGACGAGATATTTAGTCCATCGAATCCGACAAATTTTGCTACTTACGAGATCTATCGTCAAGATGCTACCGATTATTTGATGATAACGACATCCGGATCTGGTCAGTTTTCTCAAGATCTATTACTGGTTTTGCTAATGATAAGATACCTCGTCAAGACAACCACCAGTAGGGTTAAGGTGGAAAAGCAAAGGGGCTAATTGGTTAGGTTTCATTATGGAAGTGCCATACTCGGTCACGCTGCGCACAGCACAAGACTAACATCAAGTAATGGTCATACACACACAAGCAAGGTTTTTTTTGACACAAAAGAGAGCAATACATCCAGGATGGTAGGTAGGTACTTTTAATTAACATCACACTGGAGCGACACAACGGGCTATTGGCGAAGGTCTAGGACCAATCTCAAAGTGAAAGATCCAAGACAACACTGTAATTTCGAACAACTATTAGATGACGAGTTCTCACCCGAGCTAGCACTCTAATCTCCAAACTTTCAAACCACGCCAACATGAGGACATTTGAGGCCACGACAGATTTAACGTTCATACCCCTTTGTGTACACAACGGTCTTCGGTTGGATTCGAACTCGCAACCATCCGGTCTCTAATCCATTACTCTTCCAACCGGGATACCCATACACCCAGGAAGGATTCGAACTGGATCCGCTGTAAGTGTAGAAACACTGAGGACAAACTTGGTTGGTTAGTTAGTTTAGGGTTTTATGACGCAAAAGAGGGTATATTTAACGAAGCTACGTCCAACACAAGACAACAGCGAAGACGACAAAGTTTGAAAGTCTTGTTCGCTTAGGCTGTGCATTTAATTGAAATAAAGTTTTTAGCTGCATTGCGGAGGATCAACTCACCTTGGTATTTACTGTTTTGTATTCGTTCGAGATTAATACTTTTCTTCCATAAAAAAACAAAAAAAAACAATGGCTGCACCAAGAGCCGGGATGGAGTTGGCAAGTTGACAAAAGCATTTCACCTCTTCAAAAAATCGGGAAAAGCATTCCGATCCTTTGCGATTTTAATTTTTCACTCGAGTTCTCCGCTGGTAAAAGTCAATTCCCGTTTCCTTCTATCATGGGGAATCAATGCTCTGTCTTATCTTCCACCTCCTTTGTTTACCAACCTTCTTATCACCTACTTGGAGAAATCGAAGACCTTACTGCAATAGTGGGCTAACCCACGTTTCAGGAAAACAGACGGCTCGCTGGGTTTTTATGGTGGATATCCCGAATTTGGTCAGCCTGCGATAGAGTTAAGAGACCCAATGGCAACCGACGATTGCCAATGCGAAAAAAATTACTTTCATCAGCAATCTGAAGCCCTGTCATATCAGACACTGCTTCTATTCTTATGACAGCTTCATTTTCCTCTTCCTTTCATTTTTAGAACCACCGTTATCACTCTTTTGATAACAGAAACAAAAGCCAAATAAACGGTCACAATTATCCGTTGCACCACCAGGCATACGGAAAGACATCCTTTTTCTGAATACAGATCTCACGGTTTCACATGATCGTCAATTAGTCAACTAGAGAACAAATCTCTGTCGAATTCAGCACTGTTAAATTATAATAGGGAGTATTGTTGTTGGGTAAGGTCAACATCAATCGAATAGACGTACGCACACAATTATTGTTTAAATGGTACAGAAGAGAAATACAGTCAGGGAGGATAGTTGGTTCTAGTGTTTTATAGCGTTAGGGCCGTATTTGGCAAAGCTGCGTCATACACAAAACAGGCAATGTCAATTAATGGACAAAATTCACACAATGAAAGTTTCACTGACACAGGAGAGATAAATATAACCAGGGAGGAGGGTTTAATTTTGGAGTTTAGACTTTTCGTAAGCAACTAACACGCCACTAGCTAGATATGTGGAACGTTGCAATTAAAAAAAATACCGGAAATAGACACAAATTAATACAGATTCAACTAATACAGATTCCTTTGACCACATAGATTCATTTCAATGTATTGACATTTCTTGTGTTCAACAAATTGCATCTGGTGTGTGGCATGCTCTACAGCTGCGCGTACGGAGTCGATCAACACGGAAAGTCACAGCAGTCTTTAAAAGTTTCAATACCAAATTGGGTCTCACTCCGTTTATTTTATTAGCTACAGATGCCTCCAAAGAGTGAACGTTATTTTATGGCCACCCTGTATTATATTTCACTGCTACTAAAACACGTGTAAGTTTAGTAGCGTCAGTTTATTCGGCAATTGAACTTTTGGCCAGTTAGAGTTTTAGACATGAAATGTGAACTTTCTGATCAATGTTCTTTTCTTTATTTCGGTGTTCCGGGAAAACAATGACCCAAGTGCAAAATATGGGTATTTTTAGTTAAGGTGTACGTATACACTAGATGTTCTTTTTTTTAATTTTGATTTCAACAATGCAGTTTTTTACAACAAGTCATTGGCTTACGCTTAAGAACAGTTCATTGAGAAAAAATCTGATTGAGCTAATCATTAATTATCTAATTAAGATATAATCAGTTAATTTTCACTGTTCAAAGAACCTGCTATCCCAAATTCTAATTTGTTCAGGAAGACAATTTCTGCTAGAAATGTTTTCTAATATTATTCTTCATGTTTTGGCTTTGAATCAAGTTGCTAGAGGGAATAGGTTTTGTTAATGGTTTTCAACAAGGAAGTCTAAAAGAATCAAGATTCTTCAGGAATTTTATCATAAAAATCAACTAAAAATTATTTTCTTAACTAATAACTCCAAGGTACCAAACATTCACTGTATTACATAGATTATAAAGATAAAAATAACTATAATAGATCAATTCATTGTTGAATTTCTACCTGTTGAACAAAGCATCATATTACAAAAACAGTTATTTATACAGGGATTTTAAAGTCTTGTACAATTGTTTGTACACGTAGACAGTACCTAAAGAAAAGCCCCTGTAGCTTAAAAAGTATTCTTCATATCTACAAGATCTTGGTATCGCTTGAAAGCTAAGAAATTGAGAAATATTTCGAAGGTATTGAAAAAATCAATATTTTGGTCAATTTTTGAGATTTCTAATCTATACACCTTAAATGCTTGTCTTTGACGCGATTCATACTTCCGATGAGGCAAGGACAGAACCATAGTTACACAGTTCCTCGTAACGTTTCAGTCTCTATTTTGATGGTTACAGAAAAATAAAACATTTGTTCGAAAAAATTTGAAGTAGTACAGATTATTTTTACAAGTCACGATGATGAGTCATTTAAGCTATTGTTTACCGAATCTGCCACAGAGTCAGGAGGCTGGCCAAAATCTGATAATTTGAAGGATGCCGTCTGCTCCTTTCGTGATTTCAGTCTACTCTGCTGCACCCATCTTTGGTGGGAGTATGTCTAAGAATTGGAATGTTCATCTTGGTGGTCTCTACGCCACCTGAAACGGAAGGCGATGAGAAAATCCACAGCTGCGAGACAATCTTTAGATCTCGGAATCGTTAAGAAAGACGTGTTACAGTTACCAATCCCCTTCTGGATGATAACGGTAAGGGAGAGCAATAAGTCGGATTATATTCGAAGACAGATTTAATGTCTTTCTGGCCCGGATTTCCACAGAACTGTACATTAGAAGTGTTGACAACGTGTTTGGTAGTTGAGGGAGGTCTGAATCCCAGATGTGGGAACGCGATACCGACCGGAACATCCTCTACAGAACATCGCGTCAGTGTTCAAGAGTCAACAGTTTCTCATCCTTTAGAAAAGTGGTTCTTAGCCTGGGATGCTTGAACCCCTGGGGGTGAGAGAGAAGTTTCTAAATTTTCGATGGAAGCTACCGCTTGTTAGAAACTAGCGAACGCTACGCCGACTTTTTAGACTCCCCCTCCTACCCAATCTTCCCTTGCTTCAGCCACTAAGGTATATAAACTGGAATAAGCGATGCTGCTTCGAAAACGGCTTCAAAACGCACCACCTTATTGACTAAGAAATACTTTACTCTACAGCAATAAATTCTTCTCTTTTGAATAACCGTCATTTTTAGGTTGTAATTATTTCTTCCACGACTAAATTCCTAATTTTTTTTTAATGGGTACTATCACCAGGATCAAAATTTTCATCACTTTTGCACATGAGCAAAACCAGAAATCGCTTAAGGGAGGGTCCGGCACCTCCATAAGCACCCATGTTAAATTCACAAACTTTAGGAGCATCTCATTTATTCATAAATTACTGTATTAATATGAAATTTTTACAGTGTACTATTTAAATACTTTTAAAGACTTTAACTCGGGTTTTTTAAGTTTTTTAAAAATTCACAAAATTATAACCTTTTTATAAAATGCCAAAAAATATTAAAATTTTTTAGATAATATATATATTTTTTAAAGTATGCATTTTATATCTTATTCTTTGTGTTAAAGCGTTTAAAACTGCTTCTTAAACAATCAAACAAGTTTCAAGAATGTATCAACTAGTTTTTGAGAAATGTGTCCCCAGACATGAAAAAAGTTTGTTCTGAGAAATCAGGTTTAACACTTGACGTACGTCGTGGTGATAGTGTGTGTATCTCATCTACTTTAAAAAAAATATATAAAAATACTTCCGATTAACGGATTTCTACAAATGAGGTATCGTTATAAAAAGGACGATTCAAGTTTTTATAAACAGTAAAATTCTCAAAAATGATTTTTTTTCGAATTTATAGGTGCCGGACCCCTTTAAATGCATTAATGACTTTCACGTAGCTCTTTAAAAAGAGAAGCTAGAAGTTATGAATAAACAACGCATACATTAAAAATTGAACTATTGTTTTGTATGTATTTCCCCCCCCCTCCAATATGTTTATTTTTCAAAAAAATTATCTTCCAATCGATGTAAATTCCTAAATAAAGAAATGGGAACACTTTTTTCAAGGGGTGTGAAAATTTATTTCTCGATTCAATGGGTACAAAAACTTATTTTTGGATTCAAGGGGATGCTGATCACTAAAAAGGTTAACAACCACTGCTTTAGAAGATTGAAGCAAGTGTCGGGGTTTGACTCGCGTTTTAATGCGGGAGATGAGCTCTTCGAAGCTACAAGTGCTGTTTAATGTTATTGTATAAGATGTGTGGCCCATTCGATTAAAACAGTGACGTTAATTGTATATTGTGTCATTGTTGAAATACACTATCTCCGTTTCAGGAACCAGTATAACCCGGTTGGAAAAGTATCGAATTAGAATACGGAGGATTGCTAGTTCGAACCTATACGAGTCAAAGACCGTGGTGTACGCGGGAGCTTGTGCCGCGTTAAATCTGTCATGGGCTCACGTTGACGTGGTGTGGAAGTTTGGAGAGAGTGCGGTGCCATCTCGGGTGTTGATCTCGCGATCTAACCGTGGTTCAAAATTACGAGGCGTTGTCCTCGATTCTTTCCTTTCGGGATGGATCCAGGAGCCTCCTCAATAGTTCGTTGTGTTGATCCAGTGTGGCGTTAATTCACTCACCTACCATATCCGTTACATGGTTTAAATTACTGAATGAGTAAAAATGTCAATAACTGTAGTATTAAAAATGTAAAATATTACAAACGAATGGGAAAATGTTTTGCATGGTAAGTGACTTTATGTTGAATATTGCATTCCAAGGTACGTAGATATTGTAATAAAAGTTTCACTGCAGCAACACAACAAGCTATTGGCATGGTCCGGAATCAATACCAAAGGAAAGATCTGAACACAACACCTCGTAATTTTGAACCACGATCAGATGACTAGGTCACAACTGAGCTGGCACCCCAATCTCCAAACTTCCACACCAATGTGAGGACATTTGAGACCACGACAGATTTAATATGCACTAGCCGCCTTTGAACACGACTGTCTTAGGTTGGATTCGAACTCGCAACCCTGCGGTTGCTAATCCGTTACTCTTCCAAACGGGCTACCGCGACCTTTCATTCCAAGTTTCAGAAGTACGCAGCTGCAGAATCGAGATGAATGTTAAAAATACACCTGCATAAGTGGCATCATTAAAAGTAGCATAAATATGTTGTGTGACGTTAGTTCAACTACCTTCCTAACATGTTGCAATTTTTTTTAATCAAGAATGCTGTCCCCTGCGGTTTTATTTTCTGAAGACATCGATGTATTGCACTTGTCATTGTTCATCCCGAGCACTAATATGGATGTGTATTAAAAGCCAACAAGAAAACATAGTAAGGCTCTTGTGAAATATCCTAAAATTGAAAAAGAATTTCCACTAACGTCATCGCACGGAATAGAGCTCGGTTGAATATTAAGCAGGATAATGTTTTTATTCCCACAGCAAGGTGTATTATGCCATGGGTTTTAAAACTTTTTCGTAGGAGGCGCGGTAGCCCGGTTAGAAGGGTAACGAATTATCAACCGGATGCTTGCGAGTACAACCAAAGACCGTCAAAGAAGGTTGGTGCACGTTCAATCTGTCTGTCTTGGCCGCAAATATAATCACGTTGGCATGGTGCGCAAGTTTGGAGAGTGGGGTGCCAACTCAAGTGTGACCTCGTCATAAGACCGTGGTTCAAAATTAAGGGGTGGTATCCTCGGAATTTTCCCTTGGTGTTAGATCCCATACCGTCACTAATAGCACGTTGAGTTGCTGCGGTGCGACGTTAATTTAAATTCCTACATACCGCGGATTCGATATTAATATATTTTCTACAAAAACTATTTTAGTTAAAGTATTGTGTTCTGGTTGCTTAGATTTTATGGTGCAAAAGCTATATGTATGTGTGATCAAGCGGTGCGAATCACTAGACATACGACATGAAGCAAAGGACATACAAAAACAAGATTGGAAGTGTGTTTTTGTTTTGTGGCGCAAAGACCATAATTGGGCAAACCGGGCCAAACAACGTCGAGTAATGGTGGAATCTAACATTCATTATCTGGTTGGTCCACGGGACGGGAGGAGATCTTCATCTATTGATTCATATTTTGATTGGTTCATTGATTGGTCATCTGACAGTAGTAGACTTTTGCGATTTCACCACTTTTGTCGCCCTTCTACAGAAATGCCCATTCACACACCTAGATTATCATAAGATGTTATATCGCCAAGTGATGTGATAAGATTCCAAATCAGCCAACAAGTCAGTTTTTCACAGAACAGTCACTACTAGTTGACATGTTGGTCACTTTTAGAAGATCTTCTCAGTCTACTTATATTCATGTCTATGCCCTATTCTCCAAACTTATACACCTCGCCAACGTGAGGACATAGAGGCCACGACATATTTAACCTGCACCAGTCCCCGTGCACACGTCTTTGTTTTACGGTAAAAGAAATAAGTTAGTCAATTCATTGGTTTATACTAATTATCTAAAGCATTTGCAGTTGTGTGGAGCAATTTTTCGATATTTTCTTGTCCATATACTCAATTTAAAATGAAGCAAAATAAGATTTTCCCCTGTGTTCAAGTAATCTTTCGGGCGATAAACCCCAAAAAAGTCCTGACAAACAAATGTTTTTATATTTATCAATCTCGCTTTAGGACCCAATGTAAAATTCTCCATAGCATGTCATTCGGATGCGTGTTAAAAAGAGAAAAACGCTGCAACAGGATGGACAGAGTAACAAACGACACGTTAGTTTCCCAAGTGACGGTCCAGGCTAAAAAACGCAAATGCTAATAGCCGATTTGTAAGGGATTTTATCCCTTACAAACAGGAAAGTAAAAAGAAAGATAAGGATAATTACTCGCCACTTGCGTTTGCACTTTTTTTTGAAACTTTTAAGCTTCCTTCCGGTTTACTGCTCATTTCCTGTTCTCTAGATACAGAGAAATTTTCATTACCGAAGTTTAAGGGGGGAAAGGTGCTCTTCGCCAATATTAGCACAAAAAAGGTGGTTTAATTTCGTTATGAGATTTTTTAAGACCCTTTTAAATTGAGACAAGAGAAATGAATAAAAAGAATATTCTGCACTTGAATATTTAAGCTCTTGCAAGATCTTTTTATCCGAAACTTTGTTTTTTGACTTCACTTATACTATTTCATATCTGTATAACTTGTGCATTTATTCAGTTTAACCCTAGGAGAGACACTAGATTTCCAATTAGTGTTCTATTGCTTTTACCCCCAAAAGCATATAATAGCTGAATTAGCACATCGATATGTTGATAGATTTTATTGGTTAAAAGTGGACATTAAGGGCAATAAACTAACTTCCCATTGGAGCACTTCAACGGGCTATTGGTGACGGTCCGGGATCAATCCTCTAGAGCAGGGGTTCCCAAAGTGTGTGCCGCGGCACCCTGGGGTGCCACGTAGAGAGATGAGGGGTGCCGCGAAGCGCCTATGATCTCTAATATAGGCTATTGCTGAGCAACAGAAGAAGTGTTGAGGTCACTCATCAAAAATCGATTCACTTCCCAACCAAGAGCATGTTGACGGTAATTTTATTTATTTTAATCATATAGTACAATTAAAGCATTTTTGTGAATTTTAAATACGAGGTGTATTATTTATGGTTATGTTCTTACCGCTTACTTCTCTAATTTCTTCTTCAAAGTTGTATAAAAAATAAAAGATACACACATTAATATATATATACAGGGTGGTCCCGAATTCATGGTATAAACTTTAATGGTAGGTACAGGACATTGTAACAATGATTTATTGTATAGGAATGTATAGTCGCAAGTGACGCGGTGAGGCGTAAACAGGGGAAATAAAAGGAAAGAGAAATGGAGTGATCGGTTGGTATCATTGCCGGTAGAGGGCAGTAGATGTCTAGCCGCTGTTGAACATGATGCATCGCAGTAGGGAAAAGCGCCATTCACAATTGTGCTGCCGTAGACGATGGGTGACTTTACGTATGCAGAAAAAGCAGACATGCATTACATGTACGGCCGTGCAAATGGTAACGGCAGAGCTGCGTTACGAATGTATCGCGCGGAGTATCCTGATCGACGAATGCCGGATCATAGAATTTTTCAACGGTTACATCGTCAACTTTGTGAAACAGGTGCGTTCGACGTCAACAGACATGGCGCTGGTCGAGTAAGAGCTGTACGCACTCCAAGGCTGGAAGAAAGCATCTTGAACATTGTGGCTGATAGACCCGAGTCAAGCACAAGAACTGTTGCGCGTGACGTAGGTGTGAGTCATCAGACTGTATGCAGAGTGTTAAACGAAAATCGCTTACACCCCTTCCATTTTCAGAAAGTACAAGCATTGAATCCGGCAGATTATCCTCGCCGCGTGAACTTCTGCCTGTGGGTGATGCAGCAATGTGCGTTGCAGCCGGATTTCGTAGATTATGTGCTATTTACAGATGAAGCGACATTTTCACGCGAGGGTGTCTTTAATGCGCACAATTCCCATGTGTGGGCAACCGATAATCCACATGCAACGCGTCGACATGCGTTTCAACAACGTTTCAGTATTAATGTGTGGGCTGGTATTGTGAACGACTTTTTGATTGGCCCATACTTACTACCCACGCGGCTCACTGGCGGAAGCTATCTTATTTTTCTGAAAGAAGTGTTACCACAACTGCTGCATGATGTTCCGATCGCCATTCGTAACCGCATGTGGTTTCAGCACGATGGGGCGCCAGCACACTTCAGCATTGATGTACGGAATTACCTGAATGCCACGTTTGGTACTCGATGGATTGGGCGTGGTGGACCAGTCCCTTGGCCACCCCGATCTCCCGATTTATCGAGCCTCGATTACTTTTTATGGTGACATCTAAAGCATCTTGTTTATGAGACTCCAGTTGACTCAGATGAGGATCTCGTCGCTCGCTTATCTGTAGCTGCTGCAGGTGTGCGTGAAATACCAGGCATCTTTGAACGTGTACGCCAATCGCTCCACCGACGCTGTCAAGCATGTATCGATACTGGTGGACGCAATTTTGAACAATTACTGTAAACATGACACTTGTCAACAACGCTTTCAATAAAATCTTTGTTTTTCCTTTCGGTGTGTATCTATCTGGACGAGAGAGTGCCTTTAGAAAATTATAATTCTCTTAAGGGTGCAACGACTGGGATAAGTTTGGGAACCCCTGCTCTAGAGAAAGATACGACGACAACACCTCGTAAATTTGAACCAGTCAGATGACAAGGTCACACCTGATCTAGCACCCCACTCTCCAAACCTCTACACCACGTCAACAAGAGAAAATTTGAGGTCATGACAGATTTAACGTGCTCCAGCCCCCACGTGCGGTGGACGACGGTCTTTGGTGGACTCGAACTCACAACCCTCCGGTTACTACTCGTCCATCAAGATCTGGTCATTTTTACGAGAGACTACCACCAGTACGGTTAGAAAAACATGAACTATATTTTTGTTGTTTCCAAAATGCAATCATTGGCATTTTGAACTTTTGAGTTTTCTTAAACAAATAATGAGCAGCGGTTCAAGTAGCAACGGATTAGCGACCGCAGGGTTGCGAATGCAAATGCAACCAAAGACCGTCGTTGGTGCATGCCAAATATGTCGATGCCTCAAATGTCCTCACGTTGGCTTGGTGCTTAGGTTTGGAGAGTGGGGTGCCAGTTCAGGCCTGATCGTCATCCAACCATGGATCAAATTTACGATATTTTATCTTTGGATCTTGTCTTTAGGGGTAGATAACGAACTGCTACGGCTGGGTAGTTGAATTAACATCGCAGTGTAGGAAGAAAAACGCACTACTGGCAACGGTCCGGGTTCCTACCAGAAGGGGAAGAAGCGAGGACAACACCTCGGCATTCTGCACCACGGCCAGATGACTAAGTCAACACCCGAGTTGGAACCCCGTTCTCCAAATTTTCACACCACTCCAACGTGTCCCAGAACTTAAGGGGTGGTAGTGAATTAAGAAGCAACTCAACGGACTATTGGAGACGGTTCTGGATATCCATCCCGAAGAAAAAGATCGTGGACAACAGCTCGTAATATTGAACAGCAGTCAGATGATGCAACAGATGAGCTCCGAATGAAGTCCAAGCTCACAAAAAGAGCGTCAGTAATAAAAGCAACGAGAACGTTTTTCAGAAAGGCCACCACATAAAGGTAATGTTATTTAATTTCCGTCGCACTGGAGCAACGCAACGGACTATTGGCGATGGTCCAAGATCCATTTCCAAGGGAAAGATCCGAGGACAGCACAACGTAATTTTGAACCTGTCGGATGACCACATAAAGGACGCTTTTGGGATCATAAATGAACAGTTTCGGCTTCGCCTTTTTTTTCACGACACGAAACCATGCATTACCATTAATTGAAAATAAATGATTCCGCCCGATGTTTTAACGAGCCCTCTGTTAAGATCGCATTTTTTTTCTCCGAGCCCCATCACGGGATATTATCACATCCTTCTTCAACTCTGTACCTTCCCTTCCCTAATGAAGAAACATAACTTTTCTTATTAGCCACGCAGCTCAAGGCGCGGACTAAGTTCGCGTATTTTTATGACGTACTTAATAATTTACTCATAACTTCCCTCGGAAAATACATCATCAGCGCGGCGCGCAATCTGGAAGCAGCAACAAGAGAGGAAATCTTTCGGAAGTTCGGAATTTTTTGTTCTTTTTATTACTATTATTGATGGCTTCCTCGGAATATTCTATTTATATTTTAACATCGCAGTCGGAAGAAAGCTAGGGGAAAGAATAAAGAGTGTAAAGTGAGCCCGTTTTTATCAGATTCAAGTTCGCTTCCCCTCACGAAAACTCTTTTTCGTGCGTAAAAAAGGAGTTCCCTTTATCTCGGGGAGGAAAATTAAAAATCGTTACAGAGGGGACTGAGTGTATCGTCTCCCTAAGCCGCTTAGAACTGGCTCTAATCCTGATGAAAGCCCCTTGCTCTTAGATGGTTATACTTTTCGAAATATATCAAAGAAAAATAATCGGAATCTGGAATGACAGATTTGACTTCACGCTACACTAACTCTCACTAAACTGCTGTGAACTGGGAAACACCTATCGAAATCAGCCACTCTTACATTTTTGAGGGGAAATGCTGTTGGCTTGCCCACAGTAATTTTCATAGGACGCTGTTTCTATGCTTCGTTATATTCCTCGGTTTCGATAAGTGTTACTACCTTGTTCGCTGCAATTTAGTGAGTTAGTGTTTTGAAAACGGCCTTTGTGTGAAGTTAAATCTGTCATTCGAGATCACAATTATTTTTTCTTTAATTTATTTCACCTATCGAAATCAGCCACTCTCAAATCTTTGAGGGGAAGTGCTGTTGGTTTGCCCACAAGTTTTTGGTTAGATGTAGTTTTTATTCCTATCTCAGCTTCACTCTTCATTGCCTCTAAATATTATTTTTGATTTCACGCTTAGGTTCATTTTCACAACACTAACTCCCGCGAAATTGCAATGAACTCAGTGGTAATATCTATCGAAATCAGTCACTTACATTTTTGAGGGGAAGTGCTGTTGGCTTGCCCAGCGTAAGTTTTGATCAGACGCTGTTTCTATTCCTATCATAGCTTCACTCTTCATTGATTTTAAACCTCAATTTTGACTTCACGCAAAAGTAGCGCGATTTTTCACAGCACTGACTCATGAATTGAAGTGAACTCAGTGGTCATAATCAAACTCATCTATCGAAATCGGCCACTGTAAATTTTAGAGGGGAGGTAGTTGAATTAACTTTACACTGAAGCAACATAAGGGGTTATTGGTGACGGTCCATGATCCATCCCGAAAGGAAAAAAACAAGGAGGACACCTAATGTTGCACCACGGTCCTAGATTTTTGAGGTGAAGTACTGTTCAGAGCTTGCCCACAGTAGTAGGCTTTGCTCCGACATTGTTTCTATTCCTATCAAGGCTTCACTCTTCGTTGCCTCTTATCCTCATTTTTGACTTTACGCTTAGATTGTTTTTTACAACACTACCTCTCATGAGATATTGGAGTATATTGCAGTGAACTTAGCAGAGGTTGATTTCGACAGATATTACCACTAAATTTTTGAGGGGAAGTACTGTTCATAGCTTGCCAACAGTAGCCTGGGACCATTTTATTCCTATCACAGCTTCACCCTTCGTTGACTCATAACCTCATTTTCAGAACTGCCGGTATCACGCTCGCTTGATGGAAGAAACGCAGGACAGTCAAACGGTCCCAATTGTGCAATGAGCTACCACGTATACTGCGATCTCAATACAGGTATCGGGCAATTGTTAGTCAACTTAAGGTAAAATGTATCTAATTCAGTCACTTCAAATTCTGTGGGGAAATTTTGTATGGAGCTTGCTCACATTAGGTTTCGGTACACCGAAGTTCCACTGTGTACCGCCAATGAATAGTCCACGATAAATTAGCGCCAGAGCGTCTGAAGACTTGTAATAAAAGACACTGCTTCTACTTCTGACACGAATTATTCTATGTTGCCTCTCAACCTTTCCTCAACCTCATTGACAACCGATGATTGCCTATGCGAAGCAAATTACTTTCATAAACTATCTTAAGCCTTGTTATTTCAGACTGCTTCTAGTCCTATCAGATTTACTTTTATTTGCCTCTCACACCGGCACCACACTCGTTTGATTACAGAAACAAAAGGCAGTTAAACGGTCAAAATTATAAATTGCGCTATCAAGCAAAGGGAAAGACATCCGCTATCTAAATACAGATCTTACGGTCTCACACGATCGTCAATCAGTCAACTAGAGGTGTTAAAATCTATCGAATTCACTCGCTGTTAAATTACAATAGGGGATATTGTTGTTGGGTAGGGTCAACGTTAAGCAAATATACGCACACACAAGGAAAGTTTTACTGGTACAGGAGAGAAATGCTACCAGAGGATGGTTGGTTGGTTTTTGGGTTTTATGGTACTAGGGTCGTGTTTGGCTAAGCTGCGTCAAGCACGAAACAGAAAACGTTCGTTAATAGATAAGCACACAAGAAAAGTTTTAATGACACAAGATAAATTCAATCAGGGAAGAGATGGTTGGTTGGTTGGTTTGATTTTTTATGGCACCAGAGCTATATTTGGCCTAGCTGTGCTCAACACAAGACAGACAGTGTCAAAAATCGGAAGAAATTTTGGAAAGTTATACTAGTTCCAACGAATATTTTCATCATCAAATGGTTTCTTTGTATGACTGGTGAATGGCGTTTGTTATGATAAATGGGTACCTTAAGCCCTGACTCTTCTCCCCTACCACATGTTCTACGCCAGGCTAGCATCCAGTTCAGATAATATGAGCAGTGGAAATGCGTATGGTCTTATTTTCTCCTTCTAGCCCAGTCAATTTGTACCAAAAAATGTTTTTCTTGCACAAGGTTGAATATTTCTAACTTTTGGATATGCTGTAGAGACCAATGCCACTAGTAAAAAGCCAAGTTTGTACGAAACCCCTGTGCAAGCAGAGTTATATTGAAAAAACGTCGAAAATTTCGGGCATTTTTCGGTTTTTGCTCAATATGCCTGTTTCCATGCATCGAATAGCAAAGTAGTTGCTACCAATATTGTAGAGAATAAAATTTGTTCAACTTTTGTACTTATAATTTTTTTTCTACGGGCTATAGTTATTGAATTACAAAACATTAAAAATGTGATAATTTTTGAAAAATCTGGAAAAGTTCCCATAAAACATCCGGTTTTGCTAAAACTTCTTTAAATAAATTAATAACATTTACTGTGGAATGTTTTCTATCATTTGGTACAAATGAAAGGTGTACTAATTACTAAAGTAAAGATGCAAAAGGTATGTCCAGTATGTACAAAATCGTATGTTGTACCTTGTGTGTACAAAAACGCATACACAACGGATGCATGAATGTATCGTTGTTCGACGATTATTCAAAGGATGCAGCCCACAAAATTATAAAGAATGCAGGACCTCTGTGCAGTGTTGTGCACGCATAATATTATTAGACGAAGCAACTCTCGTCTCAGGGCCACAGGAGAAATTTGACTAATGAAGGGAACAACAAACGACGTCTCCTCACATTGCTTTGCAACGCATTTCAACACAGCATTGGTGTAAAGTAGGCGCTGTGGAAGATGCAGATATCGAAATTGCAAAAACAGCACTTTCCAATGACTCAGCCAAAAGTAATAACCACTGGGGAAGATACTGACCTGCTGGTGCTTCTCACTTTTGGCCCCTAATATGAACAATGTGTACCTACAGAAGCGTGAAAGAGGCGAGTCTGCTGGTGTACTGTGTTGTAGTTCCTCCTTCAAATATAATCCATCAAGCTGTGCTACGTAATGAGTGACGAAGAGTCATTCAACACCTGGCTTTTTAAGGCGAGCTAAATTTTAAAACTGCAGTGAATCAAGATTAAATGAAGTGAGATTGTAGTGAAAAATATACTTTTAACAGCCGATATATTATTATATCATTACGTAATAGCATTTAATATTTTATTGTATTTGTATTTACCTATTTTTAATTCTTGGGTTTCCTCTTTGAAAATTTATTAATATTTAGTGTTTAATAAATATATAATAAATTAGTAGTATTTAATCATCAAATATTCAATAATATTCTGCATCAATATTTCTGCAATATGTGCGGATTTTGTAACTTTCCAAAATATTATCACACTTTCACTGCTCTGTAGTTCAATAACTATAGCCCGTTGAAGAAATTATAAATACAAAAGTTGTAGCAAATTTTGTCTTCGATTTTGATATTAATTACCTTGCTATCCGATGCATAACAAATATTGAGCTAATACCGAAATTGTCCAAAAATTTCAAAGTTTTATCAATATAACTGTTTGCCCACGGCTTTCGTTTCCACAAACTTAGTTTTTCACTAATTGCCGTGGTCACTACAACATATCCAAAAATTAGAGATACTCTACTTTTTGCAAGAAACCATGTATAATTTGACTAGGCTGCTCCGTTTTCCCACCATTGTAGAAGACTGCCTCCAGCTTTAAAACAGCGTTTGAATCATTCAGAGTTGATAGAATTGGATATTCCCTGTTATACTTCTTTTTAATCCTCAAAGTATTGGGTTAATGCAAAAGTTCATCCCGTTTTTTTGACAAAAATTTAAGAAAAAAAATTTTATTTACTAAGTTACATTAAATCAATACGGTATGGGCCGATTTGTTCGATGACCTCTTTCCATTTCTCCGGAAGCTGCATAATCCCGCGCTCGTAGAAATTCTAAGGTTTCTGGCTGAAGAACTGATCCAGGTGACGAAACTTTCTGAATCACGGCACGTGGAATCGTCAACGGCACCCTCACCCTACACGACGCATATTATTTTGCGTCTCCGAAGCATTCTTACCTTTTCGGAAGTAACAATGCACATGTTGAAAATGCTCCGTATTTTCTGCCATTTTTAATGCTTAACAAAACTTAAAAAACCCAACCAAATAACGCAATGTTTTTTCCTAAGTACTCGATGAAATTCCTTCGTTGAAACATCATCAAAACTTTACATGTGTGAAGTAGATAACACCTCGAGTTTGCGATGTAACAACATCTAACGTCAAAACGGGACGGTCATTTGTCTCAACCCAATAGTTTCGACGAGATATTTTGTCCATCAAGGGTTGACCAATTTTATTTGACGATATTTCTCGTCCATGAAGATCTGACCAATTTTGATAGTGACGAGATATCTCGTATATAAGTATTGCAGATAATTTTTATAATGAAGACACCGATATCTGGGTTAGTATTTTCTAATGAGAAGATATCTCGCCATCAAAATATGGTCAATTTTAATAACGAGATACCACCAGGAGTGTTAACCTAGAAAATATCATTAGAATAAAAAATAGCGAAACTTGACATAGGACAACTAAACACGGATTTTTTTTTATTGCGACTGAATCTCTGTGCTGTTCTGAGTACACTGGTTTCCATACATTTAGGAAAAAAGGAAACACTTAAAAATTATTCAGCCGATTTGAGTGAAATTGGGAAATTTTTTTGATTGCTTACGATTGTATCATTTTCGAGATACTCTCACAAAAGGCAAACTATGCAATCATCGCATGCAGATGGAAAGGCTCAGATAAAATCCAGTTCAATAATAACTAGAAGAAAGAATTATAAACTGAAAATTTGTTTTCATAGACTGTAGGAACAATATAACCACGAATGCTTGCAATTGTTTCTCATCAAAAAATGTGTCGATCATCCAACTTCTAATCAAAAAACGCACGATTCGGATGAACTAGAAAAGTCAAAGACTAGAACCAAAAGCACAAGGCTACGTTCTTTAAAGAAATTCCAACACATTAAAAATTTCAAAATATGGACATTACAATAAAAAGCCAGTTTAACCCTCCAAGTAGTTTTGACGAGATATCTCGTCCATCATTATCTTATCAATTTTGTTATTGCGAGATATCTCGTGATTAAGATATTGCCAGTTTTTTTTTATGACGAGATCAAGATGTATCAAATTTTTTTAATGACGAGATATTTCGTCTATCACGATATCTGGTCAGTTTTGCGAATGAGATCCACCAATGCTTGCGTGGATTCAAAAGTAATTCTTTCTCATCAAAAAAGTTGTAAGATTTTGTCAAAACTTTGTTAAAAGCTTTATCTACTGCTCACATTAGAAAACTTCGACAGATGGACATTACAAAAAGCCAGTTTAATTACAAATAAGCGAGAAAACGGAAAATTAATTTTCTTTCATTAGATTACAATGTAACCATCAATGTTTGCGTGAGCGCAAAAGCAATTGTTTCTCATCTAAAAGATTCAAGATTCCGAAAACTTCATAAAAACAAATCTATTGCTGAAACAATAACAAAGCACTTCGAAAGATGGACATTTATAAAAAGTCAGTTTAACTATAAATAAGTTAAAAAAACGGGAAATTAGTTTTCTTTGAGGAGTGGAGGATAACGTAACCACCAATTTTGATGTGCGTAAAATAGCAATTGCTTCTGAAGTTTTCGGAATCTTGCATCAATTGATGAAAAACAATTGCCGTTTCACCCTCGCAAACATTGGTGGTTACATTTCCTCTACTGAAAGAACTATGACTTCTCGTTTCCTCGCTTATTTATGATTGAACTGGCTTTTTGTAATCTTCATGTGGTCCAGGAAAACAAGAAATTACTTTTCTTTCAGTAAAGGACAGTTTAACCACCAATATTTGAGTGGGTACAATAGCAATTGCTTCTCATCAAAAGATGTAAGATTCTGAAAACTTCATACCTAATATATTGCCGATACAATTATAAAACTCTTCGAAGTATGGAATTACAAAAAGCCACTCTAATCATAAACAAATGAAAAAACGCGGGCATCGAAAATTACTTTTCTTTGAGTAAGACAATGAAACCACCAATGTTTGCGTGGGTGCAACAGCAATTGTTTCTCATCAAGGCGCTCCTCCTCATCTATAATTTTCCAACTTGAAAAGCACGTTTTGGAGGGCCGGCGGGGCGCAGGCGCAGCGGATGCTGGGGCGCATGCGCCCCGTGCGCCCCATCCAGGAGAAAGCCCTTTCCCGATTCCAGGAGCCGCAGCATCCTTGCCGCAGTGCCTGGCGCGGGGATGGAAGTCCTCTAGCAGCGCTTGCAATGCCGACTCCCAAGCCCCTCAGACATCTCGTACTGGAGGGCTTCTGTTCCGTTAGTGTCTTCCTTGTGGTGCTCTTCGAACTCTTAAATCTGGTGGTCGTCCCTTACGCCCATGGGCTGCCCAGCGTCATACGGATAGGTAAGGACACCTTCTGCTACTCCTGACCACTAGCTCCGACTGAATGGGTGACGTAAATAGAGTACGCACGCGGCGGGTTTTTCTAGTTGGGAAATCGATCTGTGGTGCTGGATTAGAGACAGGATAACGTTTTTGTTTCATCAAAAGTCGAAACTGTTTCAGTCGTGTACGATGAAGCGGGATGCGATTAACATTGCGGCTTTGCATTCATTAAGCTTTGTTTGGGAAGATTCGCTGGTGGAAGGTCAGTTTATATCCAACTCGAATAACGCTGCATGCAGCATTCCGATTCTTGATCTTTTAAGGATGACAGTAACGTGACATTGGTTTTGTTTTCCAAATATTGAAACTGTTTCAAACACTATCCACGTTTATTGAAGCAGTTTATGAGCTCTTGCTGAGTATAGTATGATGATACGAATAACACCGCGGTTTGTATTTATTATGGTTCATCTAGAGATTCGTCTGTGAAAGTGTCCTCTTTTTATTTGCAATGTAAGAAAACCTGGGGGACAGATTTTTCTTTTGTGTACCTGTTTTGTTTCCATGAGTGTGGATGTAATAAGACATCAGTTTTGTTTGTAGAAAAGTTGAAACTATTTCAATCACTACCCACGTATATTGAAATAGTGTATGAGTTTTATTCGAGCATTAGAGGGAGAGATACGAATAACACCAATTTATATTCATTGAGCTTCATTTGAATGATTCATTTGCGGTTTTTTTGCAATGTGATTAATGCTGCGTATGCAACAATTGCAATATGCTAACAGTTTTGTTTCAACAAAAGTGCAAACTGTTTCAATTACTTTAGAGGTATTCTGAAGCAGTTTTAGTGGCCTAGTCCAGCATCAAATGAAGATGCGATTCACAAACTACCTTTTATATTTATTATGCTTCTTTAGGAAAATTCGGTTGAATGAAAGTGTTCAATTTAATTTATTTCCTATGTGAATAACGCAACATAGACCATGTTTCATAATGTTTGTTTCATAAAAAATTGAAACCATTTTGATCACTATCAGTGTATAACTGAAGCAATCTTGGTGACCTTGATGGATAAACGATCGACACATGAAGTTTTGCATATTTAATTTGGTAGTTTGGACTTGGTTGTGCAAGGGTCATATTTGGTCAATCTGTGCCAAACACATGACAACGTCAACTGCATATTCAGGAAAATTTGGTTGCCAAAGAGATCCGTATCTTTCTAATGCTAATATTATATACAGCTCTGTTTTATACGTTATTATTTGTGTTTCTATAAGTGTTTTATTAAATTTATGTGATAAATTAGGGTGTGATAATAGCTGTTTGTGTACGAGTCACTCAATTTAAATCTGTCACTGTATTCACAAAATGTATTAACTTTTATACAAGTTTCGTGTTCGTTACAAAATTTGGTTATGACATTAGCTGATTGTGCGAGTCGTTTAACTTACGTCTGTCTCAGTATTTTCCAGAATTTATTAAGAGTTTTTATGTAAGAAATTCAAATCGTAGAGATACGGTCATGCTATTAAGTTATGCATAGTGCCGTATTGCTGAATAGGTTGAATCCTAGTGAAGGGATTTTCAACTTGTTCATTTCATGGCACAAACTAATTACTAATATTCTGTGGGATACCAAAAACATTTTTTGTTGATCGGACAAAATATTGCTATAATTTTGTTTGATTTACAAAAAAGAATAATTGCCTATCCCATTTTGCTCCAAATTTGACTTACAAAAATATTTTGAAACTTATTTATGATACTTTGTGATTGAAAATAACGCACAAAATTATTCATACGGGTATTAAAAATTCGAGTATTGAACTTATTTCAGAGGACACTTTTGTCTAATGTTCAAAACTAAACCTTTTAAATTAAGTAAATCTCAATTTAATCCGCTTCCCCATCCGTAAGGAACGCCTGTGTCATTTTTGCAGTTTGGTCTATGACAAAATAAATCTAAACAATATTTGTTGTGGCTCACACAAAAACACAAAAATTAGCAGAGTAACTATATTTATCTGACAGATTCTAAATTGCTGTGCTATCCTAAGTACACAGATAGTGGATTCTGGAGAGGTAGGTAGGTTGGTTTTAGGATTTTTTTAAGCTATATTTGTTCTAAGTTGCGTCAAACACAAGACGAACGTTCACGATGTCTCCAATCGCGTTGAGAGATGAGACTCTGAGGTTGTGTGCCATCATTACGTGCACTTGCAAGGCACTTGAAAAGTTACGCCAGTTTAATCCTCTGATTGGATTTGGGAATAGTGTAGTATTGTTTTTACCCCACAATGCACTTAATGATTAAACAACCACGTCTTCCTAAAGTATTCATGGATTCTTTTAGCTTTTAGAAAAATTCTATTGGTATTTTTTAATATAATCCATTGGAAAGATTTTATTGGCCATTTATTGGATTTTATTGGCTGTAGAATAGAATCCTATGAAACGATTCTATTGCTCATTTTCTTAGATTAGAGTTCTTTGGAAAGATTCTATTACTTGATCCTATTGCTATATTGGTCAAGTCAATTCAACAGAGATGGACAGACATGATCTATTAAAAGTCTTAAATGGGCAACTGTCGCACATCTAGACGAGATTCCTCTTGACAGATGGTAAGGTCTCAGTTTATTACAATTTTCCGAGTTGTGGAAGTTTAGATTTCACCTTTAGGTTTCAACTACCTACGTTGAAAAGTTTTCATTTCACATGGACTGTTTGAAATGTCTTGTACGAATACGTAGTACGTCATTTGCTTTTGGTTGTCTTCCATGTTGTGGTGTAGTCTTCAGATTAAAGACATTATTATCCCAAATATGGAACTAATGACCCGCATCCTTTTGTATCGTATATATCATTAGGTAGGCAGGAATTTAATTAACGTCACACTGGAGTAACACAACAGGCTATTGACGATTGTCCGGGATAAATTCCTGAGGGAAATCTCGTAATTTTGAACCACGGTCGGATGACGAGATCAGCACTTAAGCTTGCATCCCACTTTACAAACCTCCACACCACGCCAACGTGAGGACATTCGAGGCCACGATAGATTTAATTTGTTCCAGCTCTTGTGTACACGACGGTCTTTGGTTGGAATCGAACTCACTACCCTCCGGTTGCTAATCCGTTACTCTTCCAACTGGGCTACCGCGTCCCCTAGAAAATCCGAGGACAACGTCTCGTATTTTTGAACCTAGGTCCGATGACAAGAACTGGCACCCCACTCTTTAGATGTACATGTCATCACACTCCATGTAGAACTTAAAACATATTTTTTATGTGGGAAAAGTTTGGAATGATCAATTATTTTATGAGAATACAGTTGCGAAAACTGATATGAAAACAAAAAAATCGTTGAATAGAGAACAGGCTTCGTAATTTGGAGATATTTTAAGAAAGAAATTCGAAAAAATAGCAACGTGTCCCAGAAAGATATGTAAGGTATAGAAGTTTTCATGTTTCAAATTTTTCTAGAGCGCGAAAACATTTTCCAGTGTATTGTCCTCAAATTGAAGTGTCGTCTCAAATGCATTCTTTTCTTCATGCCAATGCGTGATAAGTTCTACTTTATTTACAACTCTGCTTTACATACGCTTTGCTTTTGGGGCTCAGTACCTGTAAATATTTAAATCAGGAGAAATAAACAGCCTAATTTCGATAAACTGAATCTCAAAGTTTGATTGTATCACAATGAAACTTTAAATTAATATGTTGATTTAAATAATTGTTTATGAATACATGTTTGATATCAATAAAGATGATATTGATATCAATAATGATGACATCAATATGATGATATTTAAATAAATGTTTATGAATACATACTACACAATATAAGAAACTGTCGTTATAACAGTGTCTATGTTACACAGCCCAAGAAAATTAGGTTAAAATGTTAAAATTAGTAATATTTCATTCGAATTTACATAAACAACCTACAAGACAAAAATTTACATGAACAACCTCGCGTTATTTAACGAGTCAGCCCATGCATTTTCAACGAAATTAATGCGATTTAAATAACAACGTACCTTATATTTTAAATTAAAACCAAAAAATAACTAGAGTAACACAAAAATATGAAATAATCAATTCACATCTAATTTTATCAAAATTTACCCTTTGTTTGTTGAATAAAAATTCGATTAAAATTATTGCATAGTATATTCTAGTTACGCTATTTTACGTCTAGTCCGTTTTTCATTACGTAAATTGCAAAAAACATTGAAATAAAACACCAGAAGTTTGTTAGATGCTAGTTACAAAATAGACGCGAGTCCTACCAATATTTTAAAATTAAAATTCTAATGATGCAGTTATTTAAACTCTAAAGGGATGTAAATATTTTTCAGTTAACTCATTAAAGTTTCCCTTGTGTTCATCTTCATATTTGATAGTTTGAAAAAAACTTAAACTGTAAACATGTACAAAAGCTTCGTGTCCTTTCATCTGTAACGTGAGTCACTGTTATTTTTTATAAACATATATAAAAATTAAAAATATTTTTTAAATGACCATTAGTTTCTGATATGGGAAACCAAAAAATAAAAACTGATTCAACAAAAACTTAAAAATAACTCATTTTAATTTGAAAATTTTATGAGTCGCGGTGGTAGGCCCGCTCCATGAAGTGAGGCATAAAAGTCTTTCAAAATACAAATGAAACACCCCGAGGCTAATAAATATTTCTAAAATTCCATAGCTCTAGGCTGGCATTCAGGGTCACTGACCCTGTTGCTCCCTTCCCCATCGCTTAGACAAAGCATACTTGACTAAATGCTAACTAAACAGCGATTATAACTTTGTTCCAACAGCGACTATAGCCTTAGTTTAATTGGGTCGATGCAAAAATTCCTGTTTTTTTTACAAAAATTGAAGAAAATTACTACGTATTTACTAAAAATTACATTTAATCAATATACAATAGTAAAGGCCATTCTGTTCCTTTCTTCATTTCTCCGGTAGTTATGTAATCCCGCTCTCAAAGAAGTTCTGAGGTTTCAGGCTAACGAACTTATCGTCTACGGCTCCATTACCCAAAACACACACCTTTTACCTCAGTGAAGCATTCTTGCCTTTTCGGAAATGAAAAAGTATTTGTCGTAAATGCTTATTTCTGCCATTTTTAATGCTTAACAAAATTTTAAAAACGCAACCCAATAACGCATTTTTTCCGCAAGTACTCGCGAGAACATCTAACTACCTCTCCGCATTAGCGAACAACTCCTTCTTTCAAACATTAAAACTTAACACATGTGATGTAGATAACACTTCGATTTTGAGATGCACTGCCATTTAGCATGGAAAACAAGACAAACTTTTGCATCAACTCAATATTAACCTTTTAACTACGGCTGCGTGAAAATTTTGTATCACGTTTGTTATAGATATAACAAAAGTGATTCTTTCTTGACGCGATTCTTATAACTTTCAGGATACAACTTACAATAACGGCCGTAGTCTAAATTCTATCTTGGTGCTATTCTTATAACTTTCAAGGTACCGGCCATAGCTTAAAGGTTAACAAGTAATCTTGGTCTATTAGAAGGGCACATCCACTCTGTTGTGGTCTCCTTAGAAATCAAAAACTGTTCATCAGTAAACGTTTTTGAATCTTGATCTGTATAACAATGTTTCATTTTGTCCCCTTTTTTCATCCCCAAAGCTCTTATAAGGAAATAACTTAAAATTTAAAACAATTAACCCCCTGATGGTTGTCTCGCCGAGGCATTTCATCATTAACAAAACTGTCCAGATCTTGATGGACAAGATATCTTGTCAAAAAAGAGTGACCATATCTTGGTCTCGTCATATAAAATTCAATAATATCTTGATGACGAAATGTCTCTTCATTAACAAAGCTAGTCAGATCTCGATGAACAAAATATATCGTCTATTTAAAATACATTAGATAGATATATTACGCTTAATAGTTTCTCCCGTAATTATTGCTTGGAATTAATATTTATTATTGCAGTTTTAAGCACATAGGTTTATGAAAAAATACTTTTTAGTCTGGTTAAGTGCTTGATATTTATATGATCTTAATTATATGCAAGAAAATTTAAAAACTTCAAAATATGACTTACGAAGATTGAAACATGTGAAAACGTGTCAATAAATACTACAGTGAAACAACGTCCACACAATCATCAGGACAAAAGACTTTTGAGTTCCTCCTTATCACACCTGGATTTCTCTCGATGAGATATCTCGTCATTAGCAAACTGACCAGATCTTGGGCGATATATATCGCTGAAACCACTTGGTGGGATAAATAAACTTGCCCAGCAATAAATTTTTAGAAATAATTTTATACTTTTTCGGTGCTAATAAGTTATCTATGCGATTCTAAACAAAGATCGTTGGAGGTAGTTGAATTAACGTTGCACTGATGCAATTTCAAAGGTGACGGTCTGGGATCCATCCCGAGGGGAAAGACCCGAATCATGGTCAGATGACGAGGTCATAACCTGAGCTGGCACCCCACTCTCTAAACTCCACACTACGCCAACGTGGGGACATTTGCGACCAAGACATTTAAAGTGCACCAGTCCCCACATACACGGTGGTGTTTGTTTGGATCGAGTTTTGAACTCACAACTCTGGTTGTTAACTCTATTCTTCCCACAAGGAAACCACGACCCAAAGATATTTTGAATCTGCATCTATTTTATTCTTAATTTGCATTAGTATCTTAATTTACATTAGTATATTAGTAAATAGTATAACATGAAAGACACTTATCTAAGAGCTCAGAGCTCGAAATTATTTGGAATAAAAGGTATCAAAAACACAAAATTATATCAGAGAACATACAATTTTCGTATATTTTAGGTATATACGTCTGAATTCTATCAAAATACGTCCAAAAACTGAAGAATTCATTCAATGTAAAGCACATTTGCAGGATGGCATTTGGGGAACAGAGTGAAAAAAGAAGGGGCCGCATTTCTATATATATATATATATGTTTTAAAAAATCAACACGGATAATGGAGTATCTAATTGGTAAACGCATGCATTATAGTGCATGCAATGTACAAACAAACAGAAAAGCATAGAACCTACAAACACTTAAAAGGGCATTCAATTGATAAACACATACATCATACACAGAACATGCAAGGGATACGCACACACAATTGCACTTTCAGTTCCTCATGCATGAAGTAGAAAAAATATAATACATATGCACTAGAATTATTCATTAGTTAATTCGCCTAAATGCATTGTCTTTTTTAGTTTTGTTATTATTAATGCACACATGGTGAAACAATGCTTGGTTTGGGTTTTATGTCGCTAGATACAAAAACAATAGGCTGTGCCAAATACAAGATAGGATGCAACTAAATTAAAAAGTTAATATTTATAGCAGTCCGATAAATAAAATTAGGTATTAAATGTCAACTAAGATTAAAATTCAATGAAAACACTAAGATTAAAATATTCGTTTAAGAAGGGTACAAATGACTTTAACATCGATGGTAATATTGACAACTGATGAAATAAGGCGTGATTTAAAAGGTAGACGAAAAAATGTATTATATTAAGCTTAAAAAGTTAAGGTATAAAGAATTTAAATAAATTTGGAAGGAATTTTCTCTCACCAAATTTTAGAAGTTAAAAATTGGAGTTTCTACGATGTGGTTAGAACCTGCACAGTTGATTAAAATGCGATGAACGGTAAAAGGGACTACACACAGGGGTACTCTCTCCTAACAAAAGATGGGGCCGCGGTAGCCCGGTTGGTAGAGTAACGAATTAGCAACCGGAGGGATGCGAATTCGAATCCAACCCAAATCCATCGTGTACAAAAGGGGGCTGGTACACGTTAAATTTGTCGTGGCCTCAAATGTTTTCACGCTGGCATGGTGTAGAATTTTGGAGTGGGGTGCCGGCTCAGGTGTGACCTCGTCATCTGACCGTGGTTTAAAACTACTTGGTGGTGTTCCCTTCTGATTTGATCCCGGACCGTCGCTAATTACCCGTTGTGTTGCTCCAGTGTGACGTTAATTAAATACTTGATAAAAGATACCTGTGGGTAAAACGAATGTGGCCTATACGAAAGCGAATTAAAAGCACTTCGGAATGTCGAGAAGGTAATGAAAATCCATAATGAATTGCTTAGATGAATGCCATGTATATGAATTGCCTAGATGAATGCCATTGTTTGTTTTGAAACTCCAATAACTTTCTTTCATTTCATGCAATATCTCGGACAACATGTCGTATAGATGAAATAATAAAGAATAGTGGACAGACGTCACGAAAACATCTTCCGTATTCAATGAACACGAATCATGGTAGCAACTCGTTATTTCCCTTAGGTGAAAGAGTCCCCTTAGGGAAATGGTTCCCAAAGGGTGGTCCACGCAAAGCATGCGATATTCCATTAGAGAATTTCCAAGAAAATAAAAACTTCCGCTGTTTTCTTCGATTCCTTTAAGCTCTAAAAAACGCTGATCTAAGAAAGGAATCTGAATGGATTCCCATCGCATGTTGGCATTCCGGGCAATGAGAAAGCTGACTTATTAGCACAAACTGGAACAAATAAACAACCTGGCACATGAGAAAGTACCGTCCTATTCTCAGAGGACGACCACACGTTCCTACTTAAAAAGCAATTGAGCAGATCATCTATAGTACCTTTTCTTCACTGGAGTCTCAGTAAAACATCAGAAGAGCTGCTTACCTTAAATTCTCCACGGAAAACTTTATGCTTGCCAGGCTTCGATCTGACCATTAAAAAAAATATATTCTTTGACGTCCAAAAATCCTTTCCCACCTATTAAAAGTGCAGCCTCTCCCTTACACATCCTGAATTGCATTGGATCCATACATGAAGACAATTTTAAGGAACCATCTGCCATTGTACCAAAACATTTGTGCAGATTCAAAGAATTAGTGTAATATTTTTACACTAGGATACACATGTTTAAAAATGTCTATTATATTTTCTGGAAACTATACTTACAGCTAGGTGTTGTGTACATGAGGGCTGATGCACGTTAAATCAGTCGTGGCATCAAATGTCCTCGTGCTGGCGTGGTGTGGGCATATGTAGAGTGGGGTACCAGCTCTCGTCATCCAACCGTGCTTCAAAATTACGATTTGTCCTCGGATCTTTGCCTTGGGGATTGAAACCAGACTGTCGCCAACAGTCCAGTTTCTCCATCACCATAGTTGCTCCAGTTCGACGTTAATTAACTAACTACATTTACAAATTAGGGAGTATTTGCAGTGGTTGTTCAACATGATGTCGCATCCCGGTTACAATACCACCATGAATAAAAAATTTAATTTCTAGTTTTATACGTAGAAAGACTATAAATACATGCTCCCTACACTCTACAAAGCTATCATCTGCTGGAACCTACAGCCATGCTGTATGCAGAAGCATGTACTTGAAGTCTTCCAACACTTAACCCTCCTGGTGGTTGTCTGGACGAGATATCTCGACATTAGCAAAACTGACCAGATCTCGACGAACGAGATACCTTGTCATATATCTCCGATCATGTATCTTATATGTCATATATCTATATATACCGAACATATCCCAGCTGTAAAAATTGTGATACAGAATTAAGTCCCGAACACGTCCTCTCTTGCCCGGTCATCTTGACTAGCATTCAACAAATTAGTGACTCTCCCTTGGAGGACCTGTACTCGGACAATTGCCTTAAAATAGCTGAGTTTGTGTGGACCGTGCATGGCCCTATTTGAAGTGTTCTATCCATGGACAAGACAAGACAACAACAACATCTATATATACCGAGATATCTCGTCGAAACCACTTGTAGGGTTAAATCTATAAATTAATTTTTTTGCTAGAGGATATTCCAAAAATTCACTTCACATGCTGGAAGATATTTCAGAATACTAGTTTTCCTGTTTCAGAACTTTAAACTGTCCTTTCACTAATTCTTTATTTGAAATGTTAACGTTTCATAATTTATTTAACACAGATCCATATATATTTTACTCCTTATATTAAGGTGAAAAATAGATATCAGTCTGGCCCTATGCAGGTGCATGTATGTCCTATTTCATCTTATATTCTCAAGGGGTCCGAGAAAATTTTAATCTTCAAAGGGATCATTGAACAGAAAAGTTTAGGTTGGTAGGTATTTAATTAACGTTGAACTTGAGACACACTTCGGGCTAGCTCTTTCTGGTTTAATACAAAATATTTTCATATATATCCCCAATATCCGTAGTACAGAAACTTTCTAAAGATATTTTCTTTTGATATGTGCACGTGAAAATCAATTTTCATCAAGATAAAGAGGCATCACTAAGTTCGAAGAACAGTTATTATTAAGAAATTGCACTCGTTCAGACCATGTTAAACTGTCGAAAGTTCTTTTTAAGATTTTCTTATTTACTGTTGAATTGGACAAGACACGTCTGGTGGAAGTCGAATTTGTAGCCCGCTTCGAATAATAAGGCAGTTCGAATATGAACACTTTTAAATTCTTAATTAACGAACCGAGGGGTGCACAGATGTCATTCCACCCTGTCATCTTCCCAGCATGACTTTGAACCAGAATCCTTCCAAAGGATTCTTCCCACAAGATTCTTTTCTAATGAAAGGAGCAATAGAATAGTTTTGAAGGGTTTTAATCTGGTGAAAGAAGCATTAAAATTCGTTCAAGATGATTCTATATTCTGCAAATTGGGCCACTAGAATCTCTCCAAAGAATTCTGTTCTAAGAAAAAGACCAATAGAACCAATACGTGGATATTTGTAACCCATAGATGTGGTTATTTCGTCATTACATGGGTTGTGGGGTAAAAACTATACTGATTACTTAAAAATATTTTGATGTTCAGAGGCTTAGAAATAGGTTGTTTGGGGTTAAATAGCACAAGTTTGTTAGTTGGTCAAGCTGCATCAAACAAGGCAGACAACACAATGAGGGAGGAAGACAAAGTAAAAACGGTAGGGGAGGTGGAAAATGAAAGGGAGGAAAGATCACTCGGGTACATCGGGGAACTTAAAACAGGATTTTTGCTCTCCTTAGAAATATTTCTGTGTTTATATTCCATACTTCCCCAACTTTATAACAATATCTTGACACAAGATCCAAGTAAGATTTTGACAGTATCTTTTAACTTTGGGATTAATCATCATATGTTGCACGTTGCTACTCCAATACTACGTTAGTTAACCTCTCTTTATTTAGCCCGTTTGGGAGAGTAACGGGTTAGCAACCGGTAGGTATTTTAACTAACGTCGTACTGGAGCAACACAACGGGAAATTGACGTTGGTCCAGGATCAGTCAAAACGCGAAAGATCCGAGGTCAACACCACGTATTTTTGAACCATGATCTGATGACGAAGCAACACCAGAGCCGGCACCCCACTCTCCAAATCTCCACACCACGCCAACGCAAGGCCATCCAAGGCCACGGCAGATTCAACGTGCACAAGCCCTATACACGACAGTCTTTGAATGGATTCGAACTCGCAACCCGGATTAGCAACCGCAGTTCAAGAACAACTCCTTATATACATCTGCTGGATGCGCAGTTCCGATGCGCTGGAGATCGCACTATTCATTCATTGGACACCAAATTTTAATCATTTGTATATTTGGTCAAAACATTTTTGCATACGAAATTTCAAAGCAATCGGATGATTCCTTCTTGGTACGTCGATTTTTTTGTTATAGGAGAGGAATTTTGAAATGGTGTTGATCCAATTGTTATAAAAAGCAATTTCTGTTCTTTGCGGTTAGGATTGTTCGGAAATAGTGCATCTACAACTGTCAAACAAACCTAACAAAAGACATAGAAATTTTTATTTCCTTTTTTGTCATTTCTAAAAAGGGCTTTCCAAACATGCGAGTAATAAAACACGATAATCACTCAATTGTTGTTTCTAAAAGGTTAAACTTAAAGCAGCGTCATATCATTGCGCACAACAAATGCTGTTGTTCTTTAGTCGGTAAATAGTTCCAACTGAGCAGCGAAGGGAACGACAGGAGAAATGGTCATTCCTTTTCTCTTGCTATCGATTCCGACCAGTGCCCAATCAACAGTATCAATCCCAATCTTAATTAAATCTATTAGGGACTTCGGCGGAATAATGGAAATACCATTGGCTAACGCCTGCAGCTTTTATTTCTAAGGAGAATAGTGAGGATCTGGAATGGAATAAAACAGTGTTCTCACAATGCGATTCAAATAAAGTTCCGTATCCCTTTGGCGTATTTATGTATGAAATATCCACTTCATAAACTGACATCTACTTTTCAAACTGGTTAGGTTTATGGTTTGCTTTATGCTGTAGTGCTATATTCTAAAAGACTGTACCCAAATTCCCTCTTTTGCAGACAACGGCTGGTGAACGGTCGCTAGACCATTTTAAAATATAATGTTTTTGGTATTAATTTTTCAGATTATTTTTGTGAAATCCTTTAAAAGTAATTAAGAAGAAATTCACGACAGAGACGAGTAAAAATAATCCAATTTATCTAATAAAAATCAACGGTTAATTGTGCTAACCCCAAGAGATTACATTCGTCATTTTCGAGTCAGACAACCACCATCTAAACAAGCGATAATTACAGTCTATAAGACTAATTAATAATAGTTTCCAAGTATGTTTATTGTTTCTAAAAGAATAAATGAGTTTTTAATACAAAAAGTATTACTCTAAATGGTCTAGTGACTTTGGGGCCACACTGTATAAATATCTAATTCGTAACGACTCTGGATACCGATAATATCCTTGAACCAACTGTCCATTGAGTGTACTTTGTTATGAAACATCAGATATTCTTATATGCAGCATTTTAATAATTTAAAGACCAGCATTCAACTCCTCCAGAATTCCCCAGAACTAACTTTTCGAAATAATGGTATATCCATGAGATTCCTGTATATGTATCTATACTTAAACACCCTGGATAGCATGAACATTAAACCAACTGTAAATTGGGAGACTCCGTTTTCCCCGGCATTTAAAAGCATATCTCATTCGTTTATACTAATCATTTTAACAACCATTGATTCAAAAGACCAACATTCTCTAATATTTTCAGTTCGAGTTGAAGATTGTTACATGCTGTGCATGTAAGTATTCGATACCTAGCAACGGTATATAACAGTATGATCACCAGGGGCCGGAGATTTTTTTTTACCAAAAAATATATAAAAAGGGACCTTAAATTTCTATTCGTGCATTTTATATACCGGTAAACAAATTCTCTTCTTGAACTTAATTTCTCTTTGTGACAGGTATTTTAAGTGTCCACAAACCTGACGATCTCCGAAGGTTTTATTTGTGCTGTCCAAATGACCTCCCATGAGTCTTATAGGGATTTCCTTAAAATGTAGTTTATCACAGTTTTGGCAGCTTTTGAAGTTTGGTCTGGCTAGAGTCGACCAAACTGTCTCATATATATCGATTTGAAATTCATTTTTTGAAACATTTACGGGCGAAGTGCTGAAATCATTAGAAAACAAGCCAAATATCACGCTTGAAAAATGTACAGAGAAACGTATCTCGGCATAAACAGTATCGTCACCTATTTAGCTTGACAGAAAAAATTCCTCGCATACTAAACACAAATCTGTGGCGCAAATTTCGAAATATTATCAGGGGTGTCAAGGATGCCAAATGCTTCAATGACGCCAATGATTGTGTTTTCGGGACAATTTATCCTGCTTTGTTTTTCTGAAATACACACTAACACACATAAATCGTTAAATATTTTATATTATTGTGGCGCATCGTATATATGAATACAATGCAACCCACCTAATATAACGATATAAAACTTTATAAATCGTAAAAAATTCTACTTCTAGAATCAGGAGATTGCAAATGAAATTTCCATCAGAGGCATTTTCTGTCATACTAAATATAGATGGCAGCCCACCAGCATACTCAATGGATATAAATGCGATTGTCTTGCCACCATTTCTTACATGTTCTTATTTATCCACAAGATGATTTGGGTTTCTGAATATTTGTTTTTCAGTAATCAACACAAAGTTATTTTGCAATTTTTGAACACTTGAACCTTGCACATTAAAAAAAATTAAAAGGTCTTTATAAGAGGTGGTAATAAAATTTTCGGATTTTTGTGCGTTAGGCCACTCTTGCTCTGATAATCTTATGATAGTTGAACGGTGAACCCCAATTAGATTAATAAACGTCAAAAGTTGCTATAGGAGCAATAAACTGCATTTTAAGGCAATCCCTTATGCAAGAGTATTTCGACGCGGGCGATAAGTAAAATCTTCGCATTCAGTCTAGACCCTAGGTACCCCAACTCATCAGAAGGCTTGGAGTTGCATTCATATAGGTTTGCATTGAAAATCCCTAATTAGTCTGGTTTGTTTTGGATAGTTTGCTTTTAAAGGCTCGAGGACCGGAATCAGCAAAGTTGTGCCAGACAGCACAAGTTAAATCACAAGAAAATTAGTCACCATAAACTTAAGTTGACGAGTCAAATTATATATTTTATTGGTTGGTTTGGGTTTTTTTTTTTTTGACGAGAATATTATATGTACTATATTTCAAGTATACATAATTTATTTTATTTTATCTCTCTAATGCGCAAGATAAAACAACATAAATTATGTACTTGAAATTTAGTACATATGATAATAGTAACAAATAAAAACAAGCCTTTGTAGTAAGGCTCCATCATAAATTTATTTAAGGTAGGTTGAGAAATACCAAGCTGTTACAAAGTATGGTTATTAAAAACAGGAGTCAGTCAAAATGTTTCTAATAAAATAGTATTACAAGAACATATAGGAGTAAGTTCTCAAAGAAATAGAGCATTTGCTGAGAAATTAGTCGCCTTACATAGAATTTTTCAAACACAAAATTTAAATTTGTTCCAGACTTCTTTTCGAAACATTTGTCAAAATGTGTTTCGGAACGGTTAACCAAACATACGGCAGCACATACATTAAGATAACATAGATTACATAGATACACATAGATAAAGTCAACACTGTGCAGTTAGGCTTGTTGGAGTACTTACTCGTATTAGTCTGTGACAGGCTTTGGTCGTTACGGTTGTTTATTTTTACTCCCTTAAATCAAACTGTAGCCTGATTTTCAAAGTTGGCGTTCTTGTCGTTCTTTGACTTGGATCTCTTATTGAGAGATTTTATGCTATTTTGTGTGCAGCATAAAAGAGAATCGACATGAGAATGCTTTTACGGCCAGTACTGATGGATCCACCAAAACAGAACATGTCTTGATGATCCACCATCCCTAACATGTCCTGATGATGGTGGACATGTTTTGACCCACCAAAATGGCCATTGACAATTTTTTCTAAGTTTTTAATCTTTATTGGTCGTTGTGTTTCATTTTTAATATCAATTTGACTACGGTTTTTCTCCGTTTATCCTCTAACCATAGGTATTTCATTAGCGGTTTTTAAAGCCCATGCTGTAATGTACCACAATGAAGTAATATAATAGCTACTTCTCTCTCAACTGCATCTTTAACGAGTCATAAAAGGATAAATACCTGGATGTCCACCGAAAATGAAATCTGTTCTCTAGGAAAAGAATTACAGCTGATTGCACTTTCCAAATTCCTCGAAACCATTAGCGCTGGAATTGTTTCAGAGGTGGGGAGTCTGTCAATCACTATCATTAGAGCAGTCGCGGACAAATGTAATTATGCAACCGCTCATTAGAGCCCATGCCATTCCAACCCAGTCACCAATTACGCAAAGCCACTGATTTACTCGGCGTGTTATTCTGGAAATGATGCAGGGCATCGATTGCCTAGCTCAGTTCACACTCAACGTTATCCTTTTCTAATTGGCTTCTCAAAAGATTGGAATTATTAGAAAGGTCTGTCCCTAAAGTTCTTTCTTGTTTTACCTATTCGCCTTCGTCACTTTTGACCATCAATCTCCAACACCGTTGTTTACTTAGGAACTCTTCAATAGAAGAACTTCCACGGTTTCAATGTCAGCAGATTTAAACAATTTGAAATCATCGTTGACGATATTTTTTCGAGCCTCAATGAACTTCTAAAAGTTGGCAAAAATAAAGTTCTTCAAAAGGAATTAAAACTTTTTCCTTTGATATATTGATAAATCATGATGAAATCTCGTATAATCATAAAATAAGAGTTTGTTAATGCTCTTGGGGGTTTTCTCGACGACGTAACTCCTCATTAACATAACTGACCCGGTCTCGATGTATACGAGAGATCTCATAATTAGAAGAACTGACCAAGTCTTGATCAACATCAAAAAAAAAATTATGAATATCTTGGTCATATACATTGTCATTAGCAAAATTGGTCAGATCTTGGTAGACGAGATGTTTTGTCGAAACCACTTTAAAAGAGGTTTGTATAAACCATGGTTATAAGCATAAACCATGACTGTTTATAGAAATGCAATTCTCATTTTATAATCTAGTTCAAAAATCGAATTGTATTGCTTTTGCTCAAATTAAATCAGACTAAAGCAAATAAAAGCCTTTTTCACAAGGCGACAATCGAAAAGGGTTATTTCCTTGAATTAGCGTCGCTAATCTCATAACCTGTTTTATAAGGCGTCAAGCTATTAAAAATTGCATAATTTACTTTTAACAATTCAAAGTCTATTCCCATATGAAGTCGATAGATGTTTACATTTTCTCGGACCGTTCGGCATGAACCAGTCTATACACAAGGTACACACCGTTTTACATACCTCATCAGGAAGCATTGAAAACTATACAGAAGTTTATTAGACAACCTGAGTTGTGCTAACCCAATGCATTACTAAGTATCTATCATGTAGCAGTGGAACCCAACAGTGATTCTCAATCTTTTATGCTTCACGTTTCCGCTAGAAACACGTTTGCAAGTGTCGTACCCCTTAGTGGAACATTCGCATATATACCTCTTCGTTCCTTCATTAGTAAGTAAAGAACTTTCTTAACTTATCCCAGAACTATGCGAGCACTCGGACGGTATGAAAGCTCTTGGACGTTTCTTACATGTCGCAGTTCCCAGCGGTATCGGCGACCAACTATTGTCTCAGAGCAAAACCTCTCACTGGAAGCAGCAGCGAATTCAATGCCAACAAATGAGTGAGTCGCTAGCTTTTTAGAACTGTGATTGCGGAAACTACACCTATTTTCACATTTCATTTCTACCAGTTAAAATACTAAATATTTAACAGCCAAATTAGTGGGTAAAGAACTTTTTTGGAAGACCTCGGAATTATACAAGCACTTAGGCGGTATGTGACAGTTTATTAGTTCTTGGGCGCTTCTTACTTGTTGAAGATGGTCTATAAATGATAATTTCCTAGCGGTATCGTCTCAAATGACAACCGTTTTCTCAGAGCAAAGGCCTCTCACACAAAGAGCAAAGGATTCAGTTCCCGCAAATCAGATCGAGGAACTAGCTTTTAAGAACTATGATAATGGGCACTACACAAATTTTAATTTCATTTCTACCCGAGTCAAAATATTAAAATTTAACAGTCGAATTAGTGGGTAAATAAATTTCTTTACATATCCCAGAACTGTACAAGAACCAAGACGTAATGAAACCTCTTGGATGCTTCTGGTCGAAGTTTCCTACGGTATCGGCTCCAATGACAACCATAGTCTCTCTCACCAAAAACTCTCACTGAAAAGAATAGTGAATTCATTGCCAAATGAGTGAGTCGTTAGCTTTTTAGAAATGTGATTGCGGGAACTACGCCTATTTTAATTTCATTTCTACCATAGTCAAAACATTAAAAATTTAACAGTCAGTGGGTATAAAGAACTTTCTTGGCAGAGACCTCAGAACTATACAAGCACTCAGACGGTATACGAAAGTTCTTGGGCGCTTCTTTCTTGTCGAAGTTGGTCTGTAAAGGATACTTCCACAGCGGTATCGGCTCAAATGACAACCGTTTTCTCAGAGCAAAGACCTCTCACACAAAAAGCAGCGGATTCAATGCCCACAAATGAGACCGAGGTACGAGTCGTTATCTTCTTAGTACTGTGATAGCGGGCACTAGACTTTTATTCCATTTACAAAGTGCCCGGCATAGCTTTCCACCCGTCCGAATCGATTTTTCACAATGGTTACACCTGGCTTCGCTGTGGTTGTTGCAGCGTTAGAAGCATCAGAGGAATAATGGGTAGCCAGCCGATGCTGAACAATTCCTACTCCGCTGCAAACTGACTTTCGCCTTTACCATTGGTTCCCTCCGTGATGGAATCAAACCGTCGCGCTGTTTGGGAGGTAATGTAATTAAGGCACCGTCTGCCTTCAAAGGTGATTTTCCTCAAAAAAACCCGAAGGATTGGGAAATTTTCGTTGTTTTACGATTAGTGTTAAGTGGAAACAAGGTTACTTAAGTTTTCTTACGCCGCAAGGGTCCCATTTGGCCAAGCTACAAGTATTACTTATGGCAGGGATGCACTTGTTAAGACCAAGGACCACATAGATTCACTGACTTATGGGAGGGCCGCCAAAAAATACAAAGTTGTATATTAAATATTATTACAAAGATACTAAAAAGTTAATAAAGTATTTAATTTGAAGCGTGGCATTGCATTGATTTAACAATTGTTTTAATATTTAGTTCGATTTTTGTAGCAGCCAAGCTCAAAATTGAATCTAAATTTTCGTTCCTCTAGCGGCTCCCTATTTTTCCGATTTATTGATATTCATGACTGAAAAAGTTTGTTCAGATATATATATAGATACCGCGGTCAGGCACCACAGCTACTCTGTTGTGCGTAAGAGTAATTTTTAAAAAGTACCTATCGTGTAACTTGTTAAAGTTAAAATAACACCAGATGAGGCTGGCCGCAAGCTAATCAACGGAGGGCCGTGGTCCGTACATCCCTGACTTATACGTATATGTATACACTAGACAACACAAAAATCGACCACAATATCGATTATGTTTTATATTGCTTTAAAATATTTTACAATACTCCTTGCCTATCAAACGGTACCAAGATTTTGTGAATATATTTTCGGTACTTTCAGTTTGTACAAACATGTTTCCTAAATTTTTAACTCAATTTCTGAAGAACTATGTTTACAATATGATGCTTTGTTCAAACAATGATATTGATATTTTATAACTATTTTTGTGTCATTATAATCTATATGGGGATGCTTTGACTCTCAGTCAGAGTTATCAGCTAAAAATTTAATTTTAATTGATTTAAATGTTAAAATTCCAAAACAAATTTAATGCTAATTTGTTAATTATACCTAAATTAGAAAATTAATTATCTCGATTTTATTTTTTTTCCACGATGAAATTATTTTAAGCGTAAACGAATGGCCCATTGTAAAAAAATGGAACTTTAATGTCAAAATTCAACAAAAAATTATACTGTATATGTACACCTCATATTATAAAGAAACTGTAAAAATGTAAGAGTAATTTGTTTGAAATGCAGGTATAAGTGTATAGAAGGTGCCATATCCCCCCTCAAACCTTCCTGTACATTTTTTAACCCTCTGAGAATTCCAAATAGTGAATTAATACTTTCTCCCCACACCCCAATTACTGACACATCAATAACCACTTCTATTGATTGAAAGAAACCCAGGAAAGATATTTGCCGAGACTGGTTTAAAGCTATGCCAGACTCCATATTGCAGAACGAATGAGTGTAAACTCATCATAGGATTCAGAGGCACATCTGGCTTCACGCAAGTGAGGTACATGAGTTATATTTTCTTCTCCCATGGGGTTTACTGTCTTTAGTGAACATGGAGGCGCTCCCGAGATAACCAAGCGATCATTTCCTGTTTTTTTCCCACAGCTGTTCACCAATTCCTCTTTTCTATTCCTTTCGTGACATTTTTCAATTGACGTTATCTTGAGATTGGCGCAGATTGGTCAAATATGGCCCAAAACCACACATCGACCAACTATAGAATTAAGGAGGTAGGGAACGCAGAACTAAGCCGTATTGACATGAGATGCATGTTCTGCAATATATGCAGACTAGTAGCGTGATTGCTCTGAAAATTTGACTTGGTTGGCCGATGTGGCATCTTCTCACCTCGTACATCTTCTCACCTCACGATGTACATATTATGACGGGATAAGTGTGTTCTATAGTGGCGACAAAAATGGTGAAATTGCCATGTCTACTATGCCGCGTGGCCCAAAAAATACTGAATCCATGGGTGGGAGTACGATGGAGCAATCAGATGAATGCACGTTTTCTCACAGCAGACGAAGGTATGACGTCGCGTCTTATTCAGTCTAATTTTATATTTACGTATTGAATACCTAGGTAATCGGTAATTAATATCGTCACACTGGATTAACCCAATTGGCAATTGGCGACGATTTGGGAAAAGATCCGAGTACAACATTTGACGTATTGCGACTAGCGAGTTACTAGAAGAATGTTATCTGAGAAAAAAAAACAAGTACGTAACACTCTTGTACAAATACAAATATTGACGACCAGCAACAGGCTCAAGCCCAACAAGGCTGGTCCTTTGTTTATGAATTCCCCAATTCCCACTGACTATCCAATTGTATCTTAAATTCGTACACTCCCTTTGAACTAACTATATTTTCTGGCAACGCGTTCCAATTGTCTATTACCCTATTAAAGTAGTAGTTTTTCCTTAAATCCCGATTAAAATGTGTCTTATTCAATTTATACCCATGGCCCCTTGTTCTGTTATCCCTATTGAAATCTAAGCCCTCTGTGTCCCCTTGTTTTACCAACTTGAAAAGCTGAATCAAATCCCCGCTCCTTCTTCTTCTTTCCAGTGTATACATGTTTAGCTTACTTAAACGTTACTAACAAAATGCTCTGAAACTTTTCAAGTATCTGTTACTTCATTTCTATTTGCGGATGATGGTGCACGTAAATTTTGTCGTGGCCTCAAATGTCTTCACGTTGGCAATGTGTGGAAGTATGGAGAGTAAGTAGGTATTTAATTAGGTAGGTATTTTAATTAACATCCACACTGGCGCATCACAACGATTTGAATGGGATTCCAGCTCATGTGTTAGACCTCGTCACCTGACAGTGGTTCCAAAGCAATGTGTTGTTCTCTGATCTCTCCCTTCGGGATTGATCCCGAACCGTAACCAATAGTCCGTCGTATAGTAACGTTTAATCAACTACCTATTTTGCCTTCAGAAAATAAAAATCAATTTGGTTGATTGGGTTTCTATGGCGTAAGTGACCTGTGGTCAAGATGTGACAAACACAAGACAACGTCAAGTAATGGACATACACATACAAGAAAAGTTTTACTGACACAGAAGGAAAATATACCCAGGAAGGAGTCTACAGATAAAAAATCAAGAATTAAGACTTTTTTTGTCCATGGGAAACCTGGGGTTGCCTGAAATTTTCAATTATACTTCTATTAATGATAAATATTTTCTACTGACTATTTTTATCCGTTATGTTCCCTCTCCGACATTAATTATTTAAATTCCCCAAATTTATAAATTATTAAAACCACATATAATTATTGAAAAATAATTATATCTCTTCAGGTTTTTTTTCTGAAGCTAATCCATCATCACAATCGCAGAAAACAGAAATTTGTTCATTAGGGATGGTTGTCACAATAATTACGATTAGATATTAATGCTGTAATTGGAAACGAATAGTAATTATTAATAGCTAACGTTAGAATTAAAGTTTGATACATTTTAAATTACGTAATTAATTCTGCGATCATTATTTTAATTAGAAGAATTCTAGTAGAATTTAAAACCTTTTTTTGGCAATGCATAAATATGGGATTTTAATCAGGCGCTCCAGTCCCTAAACGACGAAGATCTCAATAGATTCTGGGACCATTAATTTAATTGTAGAAATTATCGGATATGAAATATGAGATTAATTTAAGATTGAATTTTAAAGTTTTATCTTTATCCAATATATTTATATAGCTCATAGATGTGAAGGAGTATTTTATCATCACGTTTTTCGAAACTTCAGCCATTAGATCTGATTTGGAAATATTCGTTTGGGCTTTGTATAATGAAGCACTTCAGTTAATCTGTATTAAAAATTACGCAATTAAATAATACGGTAATTTTGAATATTAACAAATTAAAAGGTATTGTTTAATAGTAAATTATAGTAAAATTAAAACACTTAAACACTTCTGACACCATATTTATAGTTTGGTAATTAAAGTCGCAATGGCGGCTATTGGCCGTGATCAATCCCGAAGGCAAAGATCCTAGGATAACACCACGTGACTTAATATTTATAGGAAGACAGACCGATATTTCAGAGAAAATCATATAGCTTAATGAATTACATACATGAAATAAACCGGATTGACAGTTATTATTTCTATATTATTTACCTAAAATCTTTGTTGGTATAAGATCATTGTTTTGGTATAAGATCATTGTTTTGGTATCAGATCATTGTTTTGGTATAAGATCATTGTTTTGGTATAAGTTCTTTGTTTTGATACAAGATCTTTCTTGATAATAGTATTTTTGATCTCTCATCTACCTTCGGGCACAGTCGTCTCTGCTTGTACGGGCGCCCAGTTGGAAGATATAAGCAACCTGCGGGTTGTGATTTCAAAGACCGACGTGTACACGGGGGCTGGTACACGTTCAATTTGCCATGGCTTCAAATGTCCTCAAGTTGGCATGTTGTGGAAGTGTGGAGAATGAGGTGCAAGATCAAGTGTTTATCTCGTCATCTGAAAGCGTAGTTGAAAATTACTTGCTGTTATCCTCAGATTCCTTGTGGAATGATTCCGGACCGTCGCCAATAGCCCGTTGTTTTTTGTCCAGTGTGACGTGAATTATTCAGAGTGGTTTACCAACTCGGGTGTTGACATCGTTATCCGATCGTGGTTCAAAATTAAGAGGTGTTCTCCTCGTATCTTTCTCTTTGGGGTTCATCCCGGACCGTCACCAATAACTATTTGAGGCCACGTGAGATTAAACGTGCACCAGTTTCCTCCGCACAAGGCCTTCGGTTGGATCGAGTTTCCGACTCAAAACCCTACGGTTGTTAATCCGAAACTCTACTAAGTGGGCTGTAGCAACTTCTCTTATAAATATAAATAAAAGAACTGAACTATCATACTTAAGAAAGCTATCAAATGAAAGATGAAATAACCCAACACTGTGTGATGTGACACTGGCCTCTGTACATATTTTGTCTTTATTTTCTGTTGCTATTTATAAAAAACAAATACAGAACAAACTCCACTGAATGATTCTTGCGTTGTTCAGAACAAAAAGTATACATAGTAACGTCCCTTAGTCTAGCCAATGGCTTAATAAGTCTCTAGTGGGACATTAAACAACTGCAATAAGTAATATAACTATGTAACAAACCTACTTCGCATACTAGACAGATTTATAACGCTTGTAATGTCATCTTTATTAAGTACCGCATTCATAAACATCATAATGTAAAATGGAAAGTTAAAATATAATTTTTATTAGTTGTTAGCAAAAAGAGTATTTCAAGAGATTAAACATTAATTTAAAATTATATTTCATTAAAAATAGTCGACCAACCGGTATAGTGGTTAAGGTGTTAGCCTCTAGATCGGAAGGTTCCTGGTTCGAATCCGGGTTCGGGCATGGATGTTTGTAAGCGTATGGTGTAGAGGCGGCTGTTGCACCTTAAATATGTCGTGGCCGAAAGTCCTCACATTGGGTTGGCGTGGAAGTTTGGAGAGTGGGGTGCCAGCTCAGGTGTTGCTTCGTCATCTGACAGTGGTTCAAAATTACGAGGTGTTGTCCTCGGATCTTTCCCTTAAGGGACTGATCCCGGACCGTCGTCAATAGCCCGTTGTGTTGCTCTAGTACGACGTTAACTAAAATTACCAATTATCATTAAAAATAATTTAAAATGAGAGCTTATATCAGTTATATGTCGTCATCACTATAATTATAGCTGTGGAAAACCATAATACGGTTGTAAACTACGATAATAGGGTTGTAGACTACCATAATACGGTTGGAGATTACCATATTGTGATTGCGAACTTCCATACTATTCTATTACTAGAATACCAAATATGTAAACATAACAGGACATTTAAGTCCTTTGTAAGGTCGTCGTGGCTCAGTGAATATGCCCACGGCGCTGACAACCTGTGAGTTGTTGGCGACGCAGGTTCTATTACTGTCAGGTGTATTCCTTCATGGGTGTATTTCTCTCTTCTGTGTCAGAAAAACCTTCATTGTGTGTCAATTACTATATACTGAATGTCTTGTGTCTGGCGCAGCATGGCCAAATATGGCCAATGTGCCATAAAGCCCCAAAACTCAACCAACCATCTAATTCGACAGAAAAATATTTACCTTCTTTTGGAAATTGAAGTTAACATCGTACTAGAGCAACACAACGTGATATTGACAACGGTCTGGGATCAATCCCCTAAAAAAAGATCCGAGGACAACGCCACATAATTTTGAACCGCGGTCAGATGACGAGGCAACACCTGAACTCTCTCCAAACTTCCACACCAGCCCAACGTGAGGACTTTCAACATTTACCTTCAAAACATAACTTGACTGTACTCGCTCCGGAAAAAAAATATCAATCACTGGACCCCGCATGCGATGGTACTGGTTGTTTAGGGTTAAATGGCGCTAGGGCCATATTTGGCCATGCTGCGCCAGACACAAGACATTCAGTATCTAGTAACAAGCACAAACAATGAAAGTTATACTGACACAGAAGAGATAAATACACCCTGGGTGGTATGCACCTGAAAGGAATCAAACCTGCGCAGCCTACAATTTGAAGGTTGCTAGCTCCATGGGCATACCCATTGAGCCACGACGATCCCTCGAATACAGGTAGGTATTTTAATTAACGTCATATTGTAGAAATACAATGGGCTTTTGATGACGGTCCAGGTCACTTGACGACGGTCAAGTGAAAAATTCGAGGACGACGCCCCGTAATACTCATTTAAAGATGGACACGCACAATGAAAATATTTACTCCCACAGAAAAGATGATTCAAATTGACGAAGTGTGGTTCTAAGATCTTTCCTATCGCGATTGATCCCGGATCATCACCAATAACCCATTGTGTTACTCCACTGCAACGTTAATTAAAACTCCTACCTACTTGACATAGAATAGAGAAATATACCCAAGGTTAGTTACAGAAATCGAACCTGCGCAGCCTACAGCTCGTAGGCTGTTAGAGCATCTAAGGTTTGTGTTGGTTGGGTTGCATGGCGCAATGCTCATAATTTGCCAAGCTTCACCAAACAGAATACGGACGATGCAATGCAATGGACATACACACAAGAAAAGTTTTACTGATACAGAAAAAAACATCAGGGAGTTACAGGAATTGGACCTGCTCAGCTAATAGCTCGTAGGCTTCTATGTTTCGAAGGAATTCGTTGGTTGGAATTTTTATGGTGCAAAAGCCTAATTTGCCTAATCTGAGCCAAACACAAAACAAACAACGTCAGCAATAGACATTCATGCAATGAGGTCTTACTGGAAATTGAATGCAATGTAGTTACAGAATAGAAGCTGCGCCATCTACAGCTCGTAGGCCGCTAAGGCTGTAAAGGATTTCGTTTAGGTTTTATGACATAAAGGCTATATGTAGGCGTTCAGGCCCACTAGCAAAGTGTTGGTGATTAGGTAAGGTAATTCTAATTAACGTCGCTCTAGAGCAACACAAACGGGCTATTAACGACGGTCCGGGATCAATCCCTAAGGGAAAGATTCCAGGACAATACCACGTAATTTTGAACACGGTCAGATGACGACAAAGTGTTGGTGGAAGAAATGCGTATAAAGGTAAAACATTTTATTTTGTGCTTTTTAATGTTTCCAAATTAGCGGTTTGCTAATATACATTAAATAATCATAACTGACATAAATAGTCTAACCTAACCAGATCAAGATCTTACCAAATCCTACAAGAGCATAAACTTATAGCATAGGCAATTTGCATATTTGGACGTAACAATTTGATTTGCACTTCTCTTTTCATTCCTGAAGTCCAACACTATATTTGCCTAAGCAATGCCAAACGCAAAACAAATCATATCAAGTAAATAAATTCACGAAATGAAAGTTTTATGAACACGAGAGAAATGTACCATGGGAGGAGTCGAACTTGTGTCCCCTACATCTCGCAACCTGCTAAACATATTCCCATACCATTAAGGATACGCCACCATCCTGAATAATCCTGTTCACATGCGGGTCATTTGGTAATTTTTAATTAACGTCGTACTAGAGCAACACAACGGGATATTGACGACGGTCCAGGATCAGTCCCTTAAGGGAAAGATCCGAGGACAACACCTCGTAATTTTGAAACGCGGTCAGATGACGAAGCAACACCTGAGTTGGCACTCCAGTCTCCAAACTTCCAGACCAACCCAACGTGAGAACTTTCGGCCACGACAGATATAAGGTGCACCAGCCGCATCTACACCATACGCTTACAAACATCCATGCACTGACCTGGATTTGAACCAGGAACCTTCCACTCTAGAGGCTAACACCTTAACCACCAGACCGGTTGGTCGGCGTTCACATACGGGCGTCATGGGGTTTTCCCCAACACATGGATTCTTCCACATGCTCCAAATAATTGAAAAAGCGACTCGTAAGACCAGGCTGCTTGTTTCTAATAATCAAGTGCTCAATAGAAGTGTTCCCGAGCCCAGGAGAGACTCATGGCTGTTTGTCGAGTATTCAAAGGTACCCGAATTGATCGTAGGCTCTTCAAGTTCATGAAGCTCTTCAAGAATGCTTCGCAGAAGCAAAAGATGTGTTCTGTAGGACGAGAGTGCCGTTGACGATTCCACGAGCAACAAGTGGTTCAGAAATTTTCGTCACTTGGATCAGTTCTCTAGTCAGAAACCACAGAACTTCCATGAGCGTGGAATGATACAGCAACAGGAGATGGAGAAGATCATTGAACAGAACGGCGCATACTACATTGATCCAATATAATGTTTAGTCAATCAAATAAGATTTCTTCCATTTTTGTCACAAAAAAAAAGGGATAAATATGTGTATCAACCCAATATTTCGCATAGGCTCGTCTATTCCAGTTTTTCTGATACTTCAATGTATTTAAGTGCTGTTTGAAGAAATTATTTATAAGTGTGCTAGTTTTTATTGATAACCACATATATATATATATGAGATACATTTTTCATATAATCTAGAGACATAAGCAACACCCCTCCCGTATTTCTGTAAAGTTATGGAGCGCACACATGATTATTGGTTGGGGATATATTAAAAACAAACTATGAGTAAGTTTGAAAATTAATATACGCATATTGTCAAAGTAACTAATAAATACACACTTCCAGAAAAATTGTTAAACATTTCAGAGTACCAAAGTAACTGAAATGTTTACGTTTTTCTTTATTTCTAAGCCTTAGAAGTACTACATTTTTTTAACTTTCGGTTTTTTTTTATTTATGTAGTCATTCATCGACTAAAAAATATATTGCATGGCACTTTTCCATTTTTAATGTATTTAGATGGAAATTCACGATTTATTTACTTCTTGAACAACATTCTCTAGATTATTAGAAAGTTACATATCTATTGACAGCCTTTTCGAGCCCTGAAACTAACTATACAAAATTTTACCAAGTCTAATTTGAAGAAAAGGTTAAAATGAATTGGTTCCGTCTCCAAGATTAAGATAAGGTTCAGCAATATATTTCGTCCCCTAATAAAGTTCAGATTAAAATATAGCGTAGACAATATTTCCTCCCCTAGTAAATTTCAGATTAAGATAAGGTTCAGCTATAGATTCCGTCCCCTAATAAAGTTCAGATTAAAACAAGGTTCAGCTAGATTCCGTCCTCTAATAAATTTCATACTAAGATAAGGTTAAGCTAGATTCCGTCCCCTATTAAAGTTCAGATTAAAACAAGGTTCAGATCTCCTAATAAGGTTCACATTAAGATAAGGTTCAATAATAGATTTCGTCTTTAATAAGGTTAAGATTAAGATGAGGTTCAACAATTCTGTTCATCCCTTAATAAGATGCAAATCCCCATACAAATTATAGGTTCAAGATCTTTCTAAATAATCCTGTGGAGTAGACCCACAAGACTTTTCAACCCAAACACCATGTTCCGAGCTCGCAAATCAGAAAGAGCACTTGCTCGTCACTGAAGTTATTGCTATCTAGCGCCTTATAAACACCCAATCTTTTCACGTGAGCAAATAAAAGTTTGCCTTTGCTGCGCTAAATGTAGACAGATGGATCAAATTGAAGCTCGGAGTATTGTGTTCGTAAATCTGGAAGGCGAGTAACAAATGTACTTGGATGCGGCCAGGCGGAAATCCTAATTGCCATGGCTTTTATACGCACAAAAAGAGCCAGCATTATCGATCGGCTAGGGGTGAGGGAACTCGGAAAAAGCTGAAGGTAGAGTGCATCGAAACTGTATCATTTTTACTCGGCCGAGATAAAACTGTTTCTTTTGATAAAACAACTCACTACCTTTTGGGTATTGAGTCAAATTGCAGTGGTGCGAGAAATCTCTGTTTACAGTTTTTGAAGGTGAAATGTTTCGGTAAAACTTCTAACGTAAGACATCCGAGTAGAGTAATTATTCTGTTTCATTAAAATTTCTCCTAGAGTAAGACATCCTAGTCGAGAGTAATTCTGTTTTATTAAAATTTCTCCTAGGAAAGACACACATCCTAGCCAGTTTCGTTTCATTAAAATGTCTACGAAAGACATCAGAGTCGGGTAGTTTTGTTTCATTAAAATTTCTCCTGTCGAAAGACATCCGAGTCGAGTTATACTGTTTCATTAAAATTTCCTGAGAAAGACATCCCGAGTCGAGTAATTCTGTTTCTTTAAAATTTCTCTCAGCGAAAGACATCCTAGTCTGTTTTATTTTATTACAATTTCTCCTAGCGAAAGACATTCGAGTCAGCTAGTTTTATTTCATTAAAATCTCTCCTAGAGAAAGACTTTCGAGTCAAGTAATTTTTTCCATTGCGCTTAAAGTTTAATGATTCAGAAAGGAAGTTTGGTGATATTTGAATCCGTTTATCTTTGAAATTACATTTTCAATTAGAAAGGAAGAAACTTAGAAAAAGGTTTCCTATGTAAATATGAAAATTTTTCAAAAACAAATTATTTCTGCCCAGTTATCAATATTAGAAAGTTTTTGCGTTTATCAACAATACAAGGGATCCATTTTAAAATTTAGAAACTTAATTTACTCCTCTATTAAACACTTATATTTTCTATTCATTTCCTGTGTGTTCTAAAATGTTACATATTCTAAAAGAGGCGGTTAACACATTGCATAATGTAGTATCAATCGTGACATGTATCGTGTTGTTACCGTAGGACCTGTCGACTGTTAGAATAATTGTTGTCGTCTACAGGTATTCCTAGTCTTTCTTTTGAAAATACCCCTCATGCATGGAATATCAATTGTTTCTTCGATTGTAAATGAAATATTCTGCGGTATTTTTCTTTTTGTCTTACATTTTTTATGTTTATTATTTCATCTGTTTTTAAAACTTAACTGATGCGTTTTCAAATTAAAATGTATTTTCAGGCACATATATCAAGACAAAATTATTTTTTAAAGTCCATAGCTTATTTACATGCGTGTTCATAGTTCTTAAGAAACGGTTCATCCTCCTGTAGGTTGTCTTGACGAGGTATCCCAAAATTAGCAAAATCATTAGCACATCTTGATGGACGAGATATCTCGTCTTTAGAAGAAAATTGACCAGATCCTTACTTCGTCGTCATCAAAAAATAGGCACCACTATCTTGATGACGAGATAACGGGTCATAGCAAAATTGATCAGAACTTGATGGACGAGAAATCTCGTCGAAACCATTTGGGGAGTTAAGATTATCAAAAGAAATTTATGGAAACAAATAGCTAAATAGCTTATATTTAAACAATTTACAACAAACTTTTAAGCTTCTTCCAAGATCTGTAATATGAACTAGTAACAAGTGTATATGATACAATACATGTGGAAATATGTACCTCTGATATCAAAAAATTACCGTAGAGTAACAAATCCTTCTTGCCAAAATCTTTGCTTTTTACATCATTATCAAAACGGTATATCATTACCCAGAGAATCCCACCCTAGTAGTCTTCAATACCATTAGTGGAAGAGCTGTAGGCAATACATCGTTACGGATTTGCTGTTTCATATATCATCCCTAACAGTCTGCTAAATCTTCTTTCATCATACGGTTGAAGATGACATAAATCCATTCTTCTCTGGGTTTGTTATAGTTAATACAGGCTGAGCTTCTATCCTTCGTAACTTTTTCACAACACTTGATTTGTAGTGTTCGTTCGGGTGTTCTGGCATGTTGCCCAAATTTACTGAGCACAATTTGTCAATATTTCTTAGTGCTTCTCAATTATCGTGGTGATACATTATTTGTTTGACTTGTAGATGAGTTTTTACCCTGAGGGGTCTTAACTTATGAGTCGCGACTCAAATGTTTAGCATAGTGCTGTCTCAGAAGAACAAAAAGCGAGCCCAAGCCAGGGAAGAGAAAAGGAAAATACGTGCAAGTGTCACAATTGACTGCCAAAGTTATTCGAATACCTCTTGACCTTATTTCGCACTGGTTTTTTTTTACTACTATTTATTCCATAGCTTTCGCAATGCATCAATACTCCCTCCAGCTACTTATTTGCACTCGTTACCTTATTTAAGTTCTACTGATATTGATTCATTTTCCCCATTGTTTTCTCAGTACACACACATATATAGATGTTTCAAGAATACTCTTTTAATTTATAACATTCACAAATCTCTTTAATACAAATAAATGTGTAGAAGAAAAAGGTTTTATGAATGCTAGTTATTTAAAGAGGCAAATTAAAAAGTGACAAGCCTTAGTATAAAGTTCTTCTGGTATAAATCAATTCTATGGCATTTTTTGTTACTTGTTACTACTAGGGATGCGACATCGATGTCAATGTTTTCAAAACATCGATGTTTTATAAAAAAACATCAATGTATTTACCATCGATTTATTGGAGCCTATGTTTGTTTAACATCGATATCTTGACTTTGTCGATGTTTTATTTTTGAATGAAAAAAGTACCATAGCACAAATTAAGAAAACTAACCATGCAACTAAGTATTTGTCAGTGATGGAGACATCCGTTCCATCAGAATTTTTTCCCTAACTGGTGGGATAGATAGTTGAAAAAGTAGTCGGCCTAAGGTGGAGAATGTTGACAAACTTCTTTTTTTACTAACTGTAAATCAAAAATATTGTAACATATAATAATTATAGGCCCCAATATTTTTTATTACAGTAAATAAAAAATAAGTTTGTTGTGTTTCCCCTCATAAGTTGATAAATAATTATTAATAACTAACATTGATTATTGTTATCTACCTAATTATCTACCTACGATGTTTCAAAACATCGATGTTTTACTGTCGATGTCGCATCCCTAGTTACTACAGCAGTCCCTGCATGGGTCGCGTAGAAATAGCCACAAGGATTAGCTTCATAATACCATGAGATGATAGTTGGTCATAGGAAAATGTTACGATATCTGGTTTAACTTGTGAGCTTAACCACCGCCCTACATTAGTTAACTTGAAAACGAACTTAGAACGAATAAAAATTACGCCCTACTTTATATGTGTTTAAATATATTTTCTCTTAACATTTCCTGTAATTATTTTATATCAGTTAAATATTAATATAGCGATATTTTCAAATTTGTATATCACTCAATGCTAGTCTGCATATTTTGCTTTGCACAAATAAAGTAAACTCTCAATAACTCGAATCTTATGAACACAAATTTCTGCTTAAGTCGAAGTTTTTGTAAAGTTCCACCAATTCCTTCCCTGTAATATAAAATTAATATAGTCTTTTTCTCTCTATATAATTTAAACTTCGATTAATTCAAATCATGGGCCCCCGGAGGAGGAGGCGGTCAACCCCCTGGCTATACATATGTATGTGCGTGTGTGTACATGTATTTTTGCTCCCCCCCCCCCTTTCGTGGAAAGTGTAAGTAGTAAGTACATGCTTCGCCTCCCCATGGAAAAAATTCTGCGGGCGCACATGGTATACTCTCTGTTTTTTTACGACTACAGAACTGGGTAACATATATTGAATTCAGTCAATGCTGCATTTTAAAAGGAGTACTTTTGGAGATTGCACGCTGCATTTTTTGTTAGACTGAAGTTCAAGTTCCAATGTTTTTCAACGCTTTGTGTCCCGAACGGATTACGAACGCCACCATTACGAATAGCTATCAGTATAATTGTGTTGCTCCAGTGCCAACTTTAATTTAACTACCCCAAATATACACTGAAGAGCCAAAACATTATGACCACCTACTCAACAACGCGTTGAGCATCCTTTGGCATCTAAGACAGCTGCAACTCGCCTGGGCATGAATGTCACAAGTGGTACCAAATGTCTAAGCAGCGGTCAAACAAAATCGAGATATTCGGACACGGTGGTGTTTGAGCTTCCAGCTGCCGCTCCATGACACCTCAAATGTGCTCTATCCCGCGAGTTAGGTGGCCAGGATATTAAGTGGAATTCATCAGTATGCTCCTCGAACCACTCCAACACAATCCGAGCCTTGTGACATGAGGCGTTGTCCTGCTGGAAGATTCCATTTCCAGTTGGGAAGACAGACGCCATGTAAGTGTGCAACTGATCCGCAATGATGTTCAGATAGTTCGCAGCGTTCATGATCTGTTCTTCCACAACTACGGGTCCCAGAGTCGCCCATGAGAACGTCCCCTAAAGCATAATACCGCCACCACCAGCCTGTGTATGATCTGCTGTACAGGAGGAAAGCAACTGTTCCCCTGCAGACGGCGTACCCTGACACGACCATCGACGTGATGAATGAGAAATTGGGATTCATATGACCAGGCAACTCTTCTACTCATCCATGGTCCAGTCTCGATGTTCCCGGGCCCAATGTAGGCGTATTTGACGATGACGCTAGGTCAACGGAGGTGCACGAGAGAGACAGCTGCTGTACAGTCCCATATCCCACAGTATCCGCTGAACTGTGTGTTCCGAAACACTTTCGCGTAAATTAATGCATAATTTATGTTACTTCGTAGCAGAACGTGGGAAGGTAGTGCAACTTCAGTCTATCAAAGAGTATTTAATGGCTTAAGAGTTATTCATTTTACTCGGTAAGAGAATGCTTAAATTAATTAATAACTCTCAGCCATGCAATATTCTTTGGTAGACTGAAGTTGAAATGACTACCCACATTCCCTGGAGCACTGCATTCTCTACTTTACTCTGTAGATACGAAGTAACTTAAATTACATATTAATTTACGCAATTTTCTTATTTAGTACTGTGCAAAATGAATAACTCTTCAGCCATGAAAAACTCTGGTAGACTGAAGTTGCACTATGTACACACGCACTGCTACAACTAATTTCTATCTTATTTACTTTTACGTAAATTTCGCACATGCTATTCTAATAATGTCATTACCTAACGTAAAATTTTTTTTAATATCTGAATTACTTCGCTCTTTTGCGTCTACATTTTATGAGTCTGCCAGAAAAGATTCTTTCCATAATGTAGATTCACATTATGAAAAGACATTTAAAGCAATTGAATAAGTACTTTAATATGTTATCTCTTTAACAAAGGGCATTAGCATTAAATTGAGTCCCTGTATCATTTGTAATCTTTCTATTTAAGTACCTAGTTTCTGTTCAATTTATAAAACGAATTGCTTTATATTAGAGAAGGTAACTTAACGTTTATTAACTCGTATCAAGTTTAGTTAGCGCATGTTATAATTTTGAAATGTAATTTAGTGCAATAATTTGAAAAACGCATACAACAGACCAAACATGAGAAATGTGAGTGCTTTTTCTTAATGTGGAAGTTGTTAAGCTACAATTGGAATACTTTTGGTTAAGTAGGCAGCCAATTAACGTCGCACTGGTAGAACACAACGGGCTGTTGGAGTTGGTCCGGGATCCATCCCGAAGGGAAAGATCCGAGGACACTACTTATTTTTGAACAACGGTCAGATGAAAAAGGAAAACTTTTGGAAATTCTAGTTCAGTTCCGCCACCTACACATTTCACTGGAATAAACATTTATTTTCAAGCATACATTACACGAGGCGTTTCCATATTTTTGTCCAACCCCTGTACTTTTACGTTCCGACTTGTTTTTTTTCTCATCTTTTTGAAATTCTGAAATCACTCACAGCTTCGTTGATATTTCGGTGAAATTCAAAATTTTGTATGAACAGCTACACGATCGATTTGTTACTAATTGACATAAGTATAATTTTTCAGACGACCACCGAAAAAAATTGTGTTGTAAAACGGGGGAAAACGTATGGGAAACTACGCTGTAGCTGGAAAAGGACCGCGTTTTGAAAGTTCTTTTTGCAATTCTAAGATTGTTCGATTGCCTTCCAAGTGGTTTCAACGAGATATCTCGTCCATAGCGATAGGAGCAATTTTGCAAATGACGAGATACCTCGTCATCAAAATATTTTGTCACATTTTTATGATGGCGAGACCAAGATCTAGTCAGTTTTCTTATAATTACTAGATATCTGGTCCATCAAGATCTAGTCAGATTTGCTAATAACGAGATACCTCGTCATCAAGACATTGCCGATTTGTTTCGTCCACCTTAAAATGAAATTGACACCCGAGTATGTGCCCACAGCTTCATGTTATTCCTGTTGCTCGGTTTGAGTAATCCACCGCAATCAGAAACACTAGTCTGTGCTTCCATAGCCAATCAACGAAGTTGATTTGTGATTTACCCTTCAGAGATCTTACGACAGCAACTCCGCCCACATGATCCCGTCTACTTCATTTTAAAGTCGATAATTTTTTTTACTATGACGAGATCAAAATCTGGTCAGTTTCCTAAATACACTACCCTACAATAAGGGACCGGACAGCAAGATGTGATGATATAAGGGAAATAATACATGCTTTAATAGGGGAATGGTCCCTCACGTTCTGCAATTACAGTAACAACGCTTCTGGGCATACTTTCAACAAGGTTTCGATACACAGCTATGGGAATTTGTGTCTATTCCTGCTGCAATAATGTCGCCATCTCAGATGTAGATTTCGGACGTGGTTCCTTGGTTCGTAAGCGTCGCTCTAACGCGTCCTACAAATGCTCTATGGGGTTTAGGTCGGGACTCTGAGCGGGCCAAGGAAGACGTTGTACATCCATATCTTGACACCACTGCTAGACAGAGTCTGCAACATAGAGCGTTGTCGTCTTGGAAGTTACATTCGTCCATTCCATTAAATTGCAAAAGCGTAAGAAGAACCTATTTGTCCAAAATGTTCATGTTAGCCTCGGGGTTCAATTGACCAGGAACAACATGCAAACGTCCCAGGCCATACCACGAAAAGCACCCTCAAACAAGTAGTCGGATTTAATGTAAATCTCTCCATTGGCGTAAGGTCCATCAGTGTAGGGTAGTGTATCTTGTCTGTCAAAATCTGGTCAGTTTTGCTAATAACGAGATACCTCGTCATCAAGATACTGTCGATTTTTTTATGATGAAGAGATCATGATCTGGCTTTTTTTTTTCGGTTAGATTTTTGACAAAGACTAGATATCTCGTAATCACCAGGGTTAAAAGATGCTATGAATATTTATACCCTAGATCGCAATTTACTTTATACCAGGCCTCGAAATACATTTTTTAATACAGGTGCACCTTGTGCACCTAAGTTTTTAAATTAGGTGCACAGGTGTGCCTAGCTGGAAAAAATTAGGTGCACAGTTTTATTTTCATGTGCACAGTGCACCTGTGCACCCGGGTATTTCGAGCCCTGCTTTATACTATTCAGAAAACACTCATCAGAGAGTCGTATTGTTTTGAGGGGGAATCGTGCACGTGCTCGATTTCTTCGCCGAGATGACATCTTGAAATTAAAAAGCTGTCAACTTTACATGATCGCTAGTTACAGTAGAGAAAAAACTGATTTTTCGTGCGTTTTAGATAAAATACACTTCTGATTGCATCGAATCTGAAAACAATCACCAATCAAAGACCCCATTTAACATGGCGTTCAGGGTACGGGGAAAAGAAGTTATAAATTACTTTCTGAATACTTGCTTAATGAACGATCTTTTAGAAAATTTCATGTTTTGAGTAGACAGTTGCTGGGGTTTGCAAATGGGCAATTCAAACATCAACAACGGATATCTAATTAGAGGTATAGAGAAATACCGTTTCTCTCTATATGAGAGGCATTATCTGTCAAGCTAAATATAGGTGGCCGAAGTGTTTCCACAGCGATGCATATTTAATGTAAAAACGTGAAATCATTTGACCTAACGGGTCTTCGTCAATAGCCCGTTGTATCACTCCGGTACGACGTTAACCCGTCAAGAGGTTATCTCGACAAGGTATTACGTCATCAGTAAAACTGAGCCTATCGCAATGGTAATGGTAATTTTTAGTATACGTCGTGCTAAAGCAACACAACGGGCTATTGACGACGGTCCGGGATCAGTCTCTTAAGGGAAAGAATCGAGGACAACACTTCGTAATTTTGAACCACGGTCAGATGACGAAGCAGTACTTGAGCTGGCACCCCACTCTCCAAATTTCCACACCTACCCAAAGTGAGGACTTTCGGCCACAACAGATTTAAGGTGCACCAGCCGCCTCTACATTATACGCTTACTAACATCCCTGCCCGGACCCAGATTCGAACCAGGAACCTTCCGATCTAGAGGATTATCGCGATGGATGAAAAACCTCATCATTAGAAGAAAACTAACTTGATCTCGTCGTTACTGGTAGGTAATTTAAAATAACGTCGCAAAGGAGTAATACAACGGGATATAGGTGAACCAAACCCAAAGGGAAAGATCGAGGACAACAAAGTTAGCCTCTAGATCGGAAGTTTCCTGGTTCGAATCCGGGACCGGGCATTGATGTTTCTAAGCGTATGGTGTAGAGGCGGCTGGTGCACATTAAATCTGTCGTGGCCGAAAGTCCTCACGTTGGGTTGGTGTGGAAGTTTGGCGAGTGGGGTACCAGCTCAGGTGTTGCTTCGTTATCTGACCATGGTTCAAAATTACGAGATGTGGTCCTCGGAACTTTCCCTTAAGGGATTGATAACGGACCGTCATCAATAGCCCGTTGTGTTGATTTAGTATGTGACGTTAATTAAAAAATTACCAATTACTCTTTTGTACACGAACTCGCAACCCTCAAGTTGCTAATCCGTTACTCTACCAACCGGGCTACCATTGCCCCTCGTCATTATAAAAAGTCTGCAATATCTTGATGACGAGATATCTCGTTATTGAAACACGAATTGGTCAGATATGATGTACGATATCTCTCGTCGATACCACCTGGAGGGTTCAATTCAACTGCCCAACTTCTCACCATATCGCTAAAATATTTACAATTCCACTCTTATTTTAAAGGAATCTTGAAGACTAAGTCCCCCCCTTCAAGGATTCGACGAACATTTTTAAAGATGTATCATTTGCTTACTGATACAGACTGGGTCGTCAATAGCCCGTTGTGTTGCTCTAGTACGACGTTAATTGAAATTACCAGTTACCGATACAGACTGGATCAAGAAAAAGCATCCGTCACTACCTCGATACTGTACATCGAAGGCAGGCTATTGGTGGTTTGGCCGTCTGGGTTCCTATAACTTCAAACCCAGGTTACGTTTTATCATCTTTTCCATAGTGGTAATGGTAATTTTAGTTAACGTCTTTACTAGAGCAACACAACGGGCTATTGACGACGGTCCGGGATCAGTCCCTTAAGGGACAGATCCGAGGAAAACACCTTGAAATTTTGAACCACGGTCAGATGACGAAGCAACACCTGAGCTGGCGCCCCACTCTCCAAACTTCCACGCCAACCCAACGTGAGGACTTTCGGCCACGACAGATTTAAGGTGCACCAGCCGCCTCTACACCATACGTTTACAAATATCCATGCCCGGACCCGGATTCGAACCAGGAACCTTCCAATCTAGAGGCTAACACCTTAACCACTATACCGGTTGGTCCGCGAATAAAAGGGGGAAATTAAAGAGGTACAAATCACAATTGCGTATCGTGGTAATTGGTACTTTTGTGTTAACGTCGTACTAGAGCAACACAGCGGGCTATTGACGACGGTCCGGGATCAGTCCCTTAAGGGACAGATCCGAGGAAAACACCTTGAAATTTTGAACCACGGTCAGATGACGAAGCAACACCTGAGCTGGCACCCCACTCTCCAAACCTCCACGCCAACCCAACGTGAGGACTTTCGTCCACGACAGATTTAAGGTGCACCAGCCGCCTCTACACCATATGCTTATCAACATCCATGCCCGGACCCGGATTCGAACTAGGAACCTTCCGATCACCTTAACCACTATACCGGTTGGTCGGCTGACATATCGTGAGGCACTGTCTTATTCTGTTAAAACAAGATATCCATTGGTTAGTGGAATGGCAGGTACAACAGGCTATTGGTGACGGTCAGGGATCAATCCCAAAGGGAAAGATTCGAGGAAAATTCCACGTAATTTTGAACCGCGGTCTGAGGACGACCGCATGTTGGCGGAGTTGCTGTCGTACGATCTCAGGTAAGGTAAGTCTCATGGGCTTAACAATCGACTAGGACCTATTGGTGTCATCATAGTGCAGGGTAGTTTTTTTAATCACACTGGATATCCACTTCATCAAATCCATAATAATATGTACCTTATTAGGAGTCATGCTTTTCCCTACAACCACCTGACAAATCATCAAACCGAACGATCGGAAATTAAAATGACGCTGCGCGCACGTGCTCAGTCTATTTTATTGATAATTAATTTGGTAATTTTTAGTTAACATCGGTAATGGTAACAGTAATGGTAATTTTAGTTAACGTCGTACTAGAGCAATACAACGGCCTTTTGACTACGGTCCGGGATCAATCTCTTAAAGGAAATATCCGAGGTCAACACCTCGTAATTTTGAAGCACGGTCAGATGAGGAAGCAACACCTGAGCTGGCAACCCACTTTCCAAACATCAACACCAACGTGAGGACTTTCGGTCACGGCAGAATGAAGGAGCACCATCCGCCTCTACACCATACGCTTACAAACATCGATGCACTAACCCGTATTCGAACCAGGAACCTTCCGATCTAGAGGCTAACACCTCAGACAGGTTGGTAGGCGTTCATATACGGGCGTCATGGGGTTTTTTCCAGCACATGGATTCTTCCACATGCTCAAAATAATTGAAAAAGCGACTCGTAAGACCAGGTACTCGTTTCTATTAATCAAGTGCTCAATAGAAGTGTTCTCGAGACCAGGCGGCCACGACAGATTGAAGGTGCACCAGCCGCCTATACACCATAAGCTTACAAACAACCATGCACTAACCCGTATTCGAACCAGGAACCTTCCGATCTAGAGGCTAACACCTTAACGAAGCAGCAATTAGATTAACCCTCATGGTGGTTGTCTTGACGACGTGGGAATGCAGTAGCCCGGTTGGAGGAATGGCTAGATCGAAATTCGATCCTACCAAAAAATCATCATGTGCGGGGTGGGAGCTGGCGCACGTTAAATGTGTCGTGACCTCACAAGTCCTCAAGTTGGCGTGGTGTGGAAGTTTATAGAGTGTGGTAACAGCGCAGATGCTATCCTCGTTACTCCAATTTGGTTCAAAATAACGAGGTATTGTCCTCTGATCTTTCCCTTTGGGATGATTCCCGGGCCAACACCAATAGTCCTTTATATTGCTCCAGTGCGATGTAAATTAAACTACCCATTTCTTACCCTAGGTTATATTTTTCTCTTCTTCAGTTAAAGTTTACTTTTTCTATAGCCATAACTTTAGGTTCTGTCTTGTTTGGCGCAGCTTGGCTAAATATGGTCATTGCGCTATAAAATCCAAGCTAAATTTCAAACTCACCGAAACTTCTGATAAAAAGGTTTAAATTGCTGTTAAACGATACAGTATAACTAATAAGCACAAGTATTATTTACAACATTTAACCCTCTGAAGTGTTCACACGTATATATCCGTTTTGAAACCTTCAGTGTATTATGGTACAGCTTTTACCCCACAACTCATGACTAAATTACCATCATCGATTGGTTAAAAGATTCGGTTGGCCAAGGTGGTCACCAACTGGTGCTTTAATCAGGGAAAACGGCTGGATTCAGAACGGATATATGCGTGTGAACTACTAAGAGGGTTAATAGCAAAAAGCAAATATAATTTTTCTTGCGATTCTTTCAAATTATCGATGTGTTTGAGTCATGTGTGTTGTGGGATCGAATCTATGCTACACTACTTGGTAGGTAGTTAATTAACATCCAACTTGAACATCACAACGGGCTATTGGCACAATCCGAGATCAATTCCCAAGGGACCGATCTGAGGACACCACCTTCTCGTCTTGAACCAGTCACATGACGAGGTCACGTCTGATCTGGTACCCCAATCTCCTAACTTCCCCACCCCGCTAGCGTGAGGACATTTGAGACCACGACAGATTTAACGTGCACCAACCCCCTTTGTACACGACGGTCTTTGATACTAATCCGTTACCCTTACTACTACACTACCCGAGATTTCGTAACGCCCATAGGGTTAATTACCGAGAGGTTTTTATTATAAACTTGAAATCAAAGGTCTTCATATCACTTTTTCCCCCTTATAATTGATGTATCCCACTTTCAACACTATTGAACAATTAAATTAATGAAAGAGTAATTGCAGAGCATTTAATGGCATTACAATTTCCCCTCACAGTTCGAAAAGCAAAACGAGATCGTATTAGAATAATTCCAAGGAGAAAGACAAAGCAAGGCATTTAGCAAAAGCCTTAGCTAAGCCGAGATAATTGGAATTCGATGCAATGAATGTCCGTACGGTTACTTTAGTACTAGAAGCTTCATTATTATGATGCGAATAGTACTGGAATCCGAAAGCAATTAGAGGTAAGCATACAGACTAAACATTTTAGTTGAGTGTATAGTTTGTTGGGGTATTTTCTCAGAAAATACCGCTATTTATAAGCAAAATTTACTGGTTTGGAATTCGACTGTGATTCTTTTGTTGGCAAAGAAAAGAGAACACTTCTGTGCTCAGATGGCAAAATGTTATAAGTCACTTTTTTTTATTTTTCTTGACAGCAATTTTAAGATTCAAGATTCAACATGTGGTTCTGTGGTGTTTGACTTAATACAATTTTCTACCTTTGTTTTCCAAAAACTGAAAAAGACATAACATTTTACCATCTGAGCAGACTTAATCCCCAAATAATTTCAATGATCCATCTCGTACAAAATCAGACCAATATTTTGCTAATGACGATTTTTTTAAATGGCGAAATTAAGATGTGGTCAGTTTTCTTCTAATAGCGAGACGACGAAATATCTCATCCATCAAGACCTGGTCAGTTTTGCCAAAGCTGGGATATCTTGTCGTGGCAATCAACAGGACGGTTAAAACTAGTGGTGGGCAGAATCGAGTACTTTTAAGTATCGAATACTTGATATTCGATACTGATATGTCGATATGCACATACCACCCCATTAGCAAAATTAATGTTTTTCAAAAAAAATTCCACTTACCTTTGAAGACTCAATACAAATACAAAAGCGATGAATCGATAGTGCTAATCAGGGAACTACGATATGTGTCTATTTTGTAAAAATATGTGATACGATATGTGACTGTTTGTATTATAGCCCTAGAATCTTGGAAGCTATTTCTTTAGCTGTGCCGACCAACCGGTCTAGTGGTCAAGATGTTGGCCTCTGGATAGGAAGGTTCCTGGTTCGAATCTGGGTCAGGGCATGGATGTAAATTGTGCTGTCCTTTGTTAGGGACAATGATGGTCCACCCACTGGGTGCCCCTTCACAAGTGACCATCACTTCTGGCCTTGTATAAGGCTACAATGACTTCGGTCAATTCTGTACTGTATTGTATTTCTGTATTGTATTATGTATTGTACTTGTCTGTGCAATCTGTACCCAGCCTTGCCATTGGAAACAAAAAAAAATTTCTTTAGCTGTTATTACAGCAGATGAATAAGTCCTGTATTTGTACTCTTTCTAAAAATCTGAGTATATCTTTAGCAATTGAGATGCTTTGGTAGATGTGTAAAAGGATTTCACATATTAAGTCTATCATACGCTTTTCCTGCGAGAATTATTTGGACATCTGGAGGTAAAAAAAAAATCTCATTCACCCAGGTAGTTTAGTAATACTTACTATTGATGTTTAGTAAAAATTACACAAACTGAGTGTACAAACAGCTAGTTTTCTCCGTGCAGTATTTGAATTCGGCGCCACCCAAAGGCAGTACCCTGTGCGGTTGCACTGCCTCATGGACACTGCTGCACAAGACATACAACATCAAGTAATAGACACACCAATCAAGTTTTACTGACACAGAAAAGAGATATACACCCAGGGAAGAATGCACCCGACAGGAATCGAACCTGCGACTCCTACAACTCGAAGGTTGCTAGCGCAGTGAACATACCCACTGAGCCACGAATGCATTGTCGATAGGCACATGCCACATTAGCAAAAGTAGTGTGTGTGTTTTGCCAAAACAGATTCCACTTACCTTTGAAGTACCAAATGCAAACTGGTGTCGAACTCATAACAGCAGCTACAGCGTTTTAAAATGCAGCCGACAGGCAATGGTTACCTCTATGATTAGGATGAAGGCCATCAAAACCGAGGTAGTCACAAAGAAAAATCCACTGTTTTGCAGACAAAAAAAATTTTTACCTTGCACTGCATTTATTTTTTTAACCTTGCACTGCATTTATTTTTTTAACCTTGCACTGCATTTATTTTTTGGTTCATCTGTTTTGCACTCGGTTCCAATTTCCAACGGCTTTGATTATACAAGAAAAATTTGGTCCTCTTGAAATTATTGCTGAAATTACGGCATTAGTTCGATTAAGTCGCGCACACACACCAATCTCCGCAAACAAACTATCAAACTTCTCTACACCCTCATCAACGTTTTCACGATCAATGTTGTTCCTTCTAACATGTACGGCACAATCGTATTTATCAAAGCGTGAGATTATTTCTCTGAGCGCAAGGGAAAGCGGCTAAAAATACATCTTCTCTAGACAATGTTTTCTTAAAATATATACCTAGATATTTTATCGAATCGCCCATCACCAGCATAGCCATTTGAAGACAAAACAATTACACGAGAGGTAATTAGTAATATTTAATTAACGTCGTACTAGAGCAACACAGCGGTCAGTTGACGACGGTCCGGGATCAATCTCCTAAGGGAAAGATCCGAGGACAACACTACGTAATTTTGAACCACGGTCACATGACAAATTACACGAGAGAAAGAGAGCTATATTTTCGGCTTCAAAACCAAATAGCAATCACAAGAGCAGAGCACTAATGCTTTCGGTTTGAAATCCAAATATCAATTGAGTTATAATCGCGATTATCGAAGGGGTGTAGTTTTAAAAACAATTCGATCTAAAAAGAGGCCAAAATTTAAAATGCCAAAAATAGTCACAAAAATAGAGTAACCCGGTGCACTGAAAAATGAGTTGACAGATGAAAAACTCTAAAAACCCAGGTAACGTCCTGAAATGCGTCGTCATCTGACCGTGGTTCAAAATTACGAGGTGTTGTCCTCGGATCTATCCCTCAAGGGACTGATCCCGGACCGTTGTCAATAGCCCGTTGTGTTGCTCTACTACGACGTTAACTAAAATTACCATTACCGTAATAGTAATTGGTAATATTTTATTAACGTCGTACTAGAGCAACACTACGGGCTATTGACGACGGTCCGGGATCAATCCCTTAAGGGAAAGATCTAAGGACAACAACACATAATTTTAAATCACGGTCAGATGACTATTCAACACCTTAGCTGGTACCCCACTCTCTAAACTTCCACACCACACCAACGTGAGGACATTTGAGGACACGACGGATTTAAAATGCACCAACCCCCTTTGTACACGACGGTCTTTGTCTGGATTCGAACACGCAACACTCCGACTGCTAATCCGATGCTCTTCCAACCGGGCTACTGCGGCCCAAGTTTCAGATAGATTAGTCCAGAATATCGATACTTTGACCGAAAGTTCTCACCCCCTGTTTACTCTCGCAGTCCTTCGATCTTCCTTCTGTCTACACCGACCACCCCCTCTCAGTGTCCGTGATCAATTTCTGACTACGCCTAACACCTGTTTCACCCGCACTCAAGCAGAGGTGGAACGGACTACTATTCTAGACATAACGCACTCATGTGGTATTGTAGCTACTCTAAGTAGAGTAAAATACTTAACTGTTATTTACTCGTAAACCCTCTGGACTTCTCAAGATTTTCGAGTGGTGTAGTATTGTTTTAATCATCCGACACTCAATCACTAAATGACCACAGCTTAAAAAATTTTTGAAGACACTTTTGGAAGAATTCATGGATTCTTTCAACCTTCAAAAATTGATATTGGTATTTTCCTTAGAATATAATTCTTTTGACAAATCCCATTGGTTATAAAAGAATCCTTTTGAAAGACATAATTGATCATTTCCTTGGAATAGAATCCTCTGGAAATATTCCATTGATCCTTTCAATGGAATAGAATCATTTGCAAAGATACTATTGGGTGTTTTACCTTAGAATTGAGTCTGATCTTTCCCTTAATTGATTGATCCCGGACAGTCAATAGCCCGTTATGTTGCTCTAGTACGAAGTTAATTACAAATTACCAATTACCTTAGAATAGATTATTTGTAAAGCTTCTTTGGCAACGCCTTAGAATAGAATCATTTGGAAATATTGTATTTGACTTTTCCTTAGAATAAAATAAATCCTTAGTAATTGTTGGGTTGGCGTGGAAGTATGGAGAGTGGGGTGCCAGCTCAGGTGTTGCTTCGTCATCTGACCGTGGTTCAAAATTACGAGGTGTTGTCCTCGATCTTTCCCTTAAGGGACTGATCCCGGACCGTCGTCAATAGCCCGTTGTGTTGCTCTAGTACGACGTTAATTAAAATTACCATTACCATTACCATTGCCATAAAATACTACCATTTGTGAGGTAATTGGTAATTTTTAGTTTACGTCGTACTAGAGCAACACAACGGGCTATTGACGACGGTCCGGGATCAGTCCCTTAAGGGAAAGATCTGAGGACAACACCTCGTAATTTTGAACCACGGTCAGATGACGAAGCAACACCTGAGCTGGCACCCCACTCTCCAAACCATTTGGGAGGATTGCATTAGTCATTTCTTTTGAACATAATTCTTTGGAAATATTCTATTGGTACTTTCCTTAGAATTGAAGCCGACCAACCGGTATAGTGGTTAAGGTGTTAGCCTCTAGATCGGAAGGTTCCTGGTTCGAATCCGGGTTCGGGCATGGATGTTTGTAAACGTATGGTGTAGAGGCGGCTGGTGCACCTTAAATCTGTCGTGGCCGAAAGTCCTCACGTTGGGTTGGCGTGGAAGTTTGGAGAGTGGGGTGCCAGCTCAGGTGTTGCTTCGTCATCTGACCGTGGTTCAAAATTACGAGGTGTTGTCCTCGGATCTTTCCCTTAAGGGACTGATCCCGGACCGTCGTCAATAGCCCGTTGTGTTGCTCTAGTACGACGTTAACTAAAATTACCATTACCATTACCATTACCTTAGAATTGAATTGTTTAAAAATATTCCACTGGTTCTTCTCTCAGCACAGAATCCGTTGGTAAGATTTTATTTGTCAAACTGGTCAGAAGTTGTTGGAACTCTTTCCTTAGGAAAGAATCGTGCAGAAAGATTCCACGTAATTCCACTACCTAAATTAACCTTAGTTAAACGTCCCCTTTTCAAAGTCAATTCTCTTCGGCGTCCCTGTGGTAGGTATATAATTAACGTCGCACTGGAGCGACTCAATGGGCTATTGCTTATGGTCCAGAATCAATCCCAAAGGGAAAGACCGAGAAGATAACGTAATTTGAACCTCGGTAAGATGACGAGGTCACACCTGAGCTGGCACCCCACTCTCCAAACTTCAACACCACACCAACATAAGGCCATTCGAAGCCACGACAGACTTAACGTGCACCAACCCCCATTGTACAAGCAGGTCTTTGGCTGGATTCGAACTCGCAACCCTCCGGTTGTTAATCCGTTACTCTTCCAACCGGGTTTTGCCGACCAACCGGTATAGTGGTTAAGGTGTTAGCCTCTAGATCGGAAGGTTCCTGGTTCGAATCCGGGTTCGGGCATGGATGTTTGCAAACGTATGGTGTAGAGGCGGCTGGTGCACCTTAAATCTGTCGTGGCCGAAAGTCCTCACGTTGGGTTGGCGTGGAAGTTTGGAGAGTGGGGTGCCAGCTCAGGTGTTGCTTCGTCATCTGACCGTGGTTCAAAATTACGAGGCGTTGTCCTCGGATCTTTCCCTTAAGGGACTGATCCCGGACCGTCGTCAATAGCCCGTTGTGTTGCTCTAGTACGACGTTAACTAAAAATTACCAATTACCAATTACCAACCGGGTTATCGCGGAAGGAAAAGTTTCGAGGATAACAGCACGTAACAAGGATTCTGATAGAAACATTCCCCTAACCAATGAATGTCTTGTTTTAACATAATAAGACAGTGCCTCACGAAACGTCAATTGATTTGTACCTCTTTAATTTCCCCCTTTTATTCTTGCTTCTTTCTTTTTCTAATACAAAGTCTCTTTGTTATCCTCCGCGAAATAAAATATTTGCAAAATACTTACATTTTCTCTATGGAAAAGATGATAAAACGTAACCTGGGTTTGAAGTTATATGAACCCAGACAGCCAAATCCCCAAGCCAGACGCCTTGATCTTTATTGTTACATTTTTTTTAAAGAAATGCGTTTCTCTTATTGTAGAACTTGCCGATGCTGAGAAGTTTGAAAACAAGTTTCTGCCGTGTTAACAATCGCATCGAAATTGTTAAATCAAGTAGAATTTGCTAAACATTCGAAAGTTTTTTAAACATTGAAAATCAATTGCAGATTAAATTGAGTTCGGCTTTTTTACCGACGCTTTTTAAATACTTTCCATATCTATTGCTTTTTCTGCAAACACAGAATTTTAAATATACTTTTAATCTAAATTAGACTACTTCAACCTTTTGTTTATTTTAAATGGTCTGCATTATCTTACGTTTATCCCAGCTTTGGACCTTACGCCACAAAGCACTGACAAATCAGAGATTAAGTTCGTTTGATTTTGAACTAATTTGATTCGAAATATTTAATTTGATATAAAGAGTTATTCAGAAAGGATATCAACCTTTTGACGACGACTATACATACAACTGGCGCGATTCCTTTATGCAAGATACAACTACTGTACCGGCCGTAGTCTAAATTCCTTCTTGACACAATCAAGGTAGAACAGCTGTACCGGCGTAAGTTAATCTAAAGGTTAAGGTTATCATTTTAACTGTTTTTTGTAGACTGTTTTAAAATATTCAAACAATGTGCAGAAGTTGGATGAATCATTCATTTAGAAGGTATTTAATGACAAATTTTGTTTAAAAATTAAACTTTATTCGAAATATTTTATTTGCTATGAAGAGTGATTTAAAATGAATACTAATTAATATCAAACAAAACATTAGTTAAAAAATAACTGCCATCAGTAAAATAAGTTCAAACGGCTTTCAACGAGAGACGGCTTTCGCGAGAAAAGGTACAATAAACTTAGATCACAAAACATTTATTAGCTATTTGATAAATAGCTATCCTCATCGGTATGATATTTAACTCCAACCCGTCTACAAAACATTTATAAGTTATTTGAGAAACAGCTGTTGTCTCCGTCGAAAGGTTTAACCAACCTGTCCACAAAAAGATATTTCCATCCGGACAAGTTTGCCCTGCCCGAACCAATAACGGCATTCGAAATATTTATTAGACCTACAGACGATGTACGGCTATAAAAAATGTTCCCTGCCCGCCTGGCCAATTATTGCCCTTCAAATAGTTTACTCAGCCTGCAGACCAGATATTCCTTTCGTTTTTCATACTCGAAAAAAAATGATACAACTCTGATAAACTTTTGTGGCAACGCCTGAGTCACACACACACACACATGTTTTTTTATTTCTAATAAAAACATTTGACACAGGAATATAAAAAAATATTGAAAATAATTTTAAAAATAGAAAAGAATCTTGAAGTTTGTCCAAGTTAAGAAATTTATTAGTTTTAAGTCCGTTAGATTTAATGTAACCAGGCTTTTTTATGAATCACATTAATTCTTGCAAGTGTTTTTTGGCATGTTAAAATCAGAGATGATTTACAAAACACCATAAGAGATGCATTCAAATATTCGCGAGGTTGCCATAATCCTAATAAAGAGGAATTGCCTTTGCCTGCCAGAACTCGTTATAAAATGAATGCCCAAAAAACGCGCCAAAAGAGTTGCCACACTAAAATCTTTATACTAAAATCAGACATTTTTTCTTTAGCTGTACCAAATTATCATGCACCACTGTGAGCCAAAGAAACAAGTCATTAAGATTGAAGAATATACATACTGTAGAAATAGAAGTAGATGTGCAGATATACCCCGCTCTACGTGAACTGTTCCGCCTCTCATGAAGGCAGCAATCAAAGAATTTCTGCTACGACAACAGAACGACTCAAAATAAAAAACTTCAGTTACTCTTATCTCTACTGTTATAAAAGGAAGTGTTTGTTTGACTGTTTGGCTATGTTTCTTGCCGTCAAAATCCTGACGATTCTATAGCACTTACAGCAATGCGATTTGGCACACAGGTAATCCAAATTTCTTGCAATTTTTGGGTCGCGGCGAATTTTAAAATTCAATCTAGAAGATTTTTAAATGAATTTGATAGTTTTATTCTCCATCGGTTTTTTAACGCCTTTCTTCCTCGAAAGAAGAAACACCCGAATCTGGACTCTTTCTACCCACGTGACCTTGCAATCAGCCTTTGGAACCATGCCACCTTTTTCATCGCGGAGAATGCTCAGAAAATTATTTTTTTCATTTCCGCTTTGATTTTGCGCGAAGGAATGATTTTCCAGGAAGACTATAAATCTTTTAACTGGACTCACTTAATTCTTTCTTCTATCTCCTAGACTGTTAAAGATAGAGTAAAAATTTCAACGAATTAAAATCTGCGGAAAATTTCACTTTAGACCGATACCTAAAAATATGACTTTCTTTAAATAAAAAAATTTTAAATTGAATATATCTTATATTTTGGCAAGTAAGTGATTGTGACGTCACGTGAAACGGATCTTATGCCCTTCGAGTTAAAAAAAAAAACAGATTACATTTCCTGTCCTATTCCATTTCCGCCTTCACGTTGGGTTGGCGTGGAAGTTTGGAGAGTGGGGTCCTCGGATCTTTCCATTAATGGACTGATCCCGGACCGTCGTCAATAGCCCGTTGTGTTGCTCTAGTACGACGTTAACTAAAAATTACCATTACCATGGTAATTGGTAATTTTTAGTTAACGTCGTACTAGAGCAACACAACGGGCTATTGACGACGGTCCGGGATCAGTCCCTTAAGGGAAAGATCCGAGGACACCTCGTAATTTTGAACCACGGTCAGATGACGAAGCAACACCTGAGCTGGCACCCCACTCTCCAAACTTCCACGCCAACCCAACGTGAGGACTTTCGGCCACGACAGATTTAAGGTGCACCAGCCGCCTCTACACCATACGTTTACAAACATCCATGCCCGGACCCGGATTCGAACCAGGAACCTTCCGATCTAGAGGCTAACACCTTAACCACTATACCGCCATTACCATTACCATTTCCGCCTCTCCAGAACAAAAAATAAAAAACATTTTGACTGGGATAGTTAATTCTTTTTCCTTAAATCGGAATCGCTAAAGATATATTGAAAATTTCAACGGATTTGAAATATGCGGAAAATTTTACAACACATTAATAACTTACATCACGGCGTTGCCCGTGGTGTTGGTTTGCGCACCACAGGCACGTGCAACGCCGGGCTAGCCACGCGGTGGCTAGTTTACTTATAAAGATCACGGTGAAAGAGTCATGAATGTAGAAAGCAGTTTGTAGACAGTGTTCTATTCCGACTGTAGAATAGGGACTGATCGTTGACTGTCGTCAATAGCCCGTTGTGTTGCTCTAGTACGACGTTAACTAAAAAATTACCAATTACCGATTGTAGAATACTATGTTCTATTGCATTTGCTTTAGGGTAGGTATTCAGTTAGATACTTCAAATAACGTCATAGTGGAACAACACAGCGGGCTATTGGCAAGGGTCCGGGATCACTCCTCAAGGGAAAATTCCGAGGACGACACAATGGTAATGGTAATGGTACCATAGTTTGCTTTAGGGTTGGTTGATAATTAATTAAAGTAACACTGGAGCAACACAAATGTTGACAGTCCCGGATCAAACCCCGTCATCGCCGACCAACCGGTATAGTGGTTAAGGTGTTAGCCTCTAGATCGGAAGGTTCCTGGTTCGAATCCGGGTCCGGGCATGGATGTTACTAAGCGTATGGTGTAGAGGCGGCTGGTGCACCTTAAATCTGTCGTGGCCGAAAGTCCTCACGTTGGGTTGGTGTGGAAGTTTGGAGAGTGGGGTGCCAGCACAGATGTTGCTTCGTCATCTGACCGTGGTTCAAAATTACGAGGTGTTGTCCTCGGATCTTTCCCTTAAGTGACTGATCCCGGACCTTCGTCAATAGCCCGTTGTGTAGCTCTAGTACGACGTTAACTAAAATTACCATTACCATTATAAACTACGGTCTAAGGTAGCATTCGTACTCGCAACCCTCCGGTTGCTAGTCTGTTACTTCGCTGCCCGAGGGTCTGGTTGGCCCGACTTTTGAACTCGCAATTCCAGTTTGCAAATGTGCTACTCTTCCAACCGGGCTAATGCGGTGCTATGGTGTTCGGGGATTCGTATTTGAATTCACGTCGTACTTGGGTAAGGAGTAATTTTAGTTAACGTCGTACTAGAGCAACACAGTCCTCACTTTAGCGTGGTGTAGAAATTTGGAGAGTGGGTGCCAGCTGAGGTGTGACCTCGTCATACGACAGAGGTTCAAAATGACGTGGTATTGTACTCGTAACTTTCTCTTCGGGGTTTGATACCCGACCTATAACCCTCTGTGTTACTCCAGTGTGATATCCATTAAATACCTATCTTTACCTGCCGACCAACCGGAATAGTGGTTAATGTGTTAACCTCTAGATCGGAAGGTTCCTGGTTTGAATCCGGGTTCCGGGCATGGATGTTTGTAAGCGTATGGTGTAGAGGCGGCTGGTGCACCTTAAATCTGTCGTGGCCGAAATTCCTCACATTGAGTTGGTGTAGAAGTTTGGAGAGTGGGGTGCCAGCTCAGGTGTTGCTTCGTTATCTGAACGTGGTTCAAAATTACGAGGTGTTGTCCTCGGATCTTTCCCTTAAGGGATTGATCCCGGACCGTCGTCAATAGCCCGTTGTGTTGCTCTAGTACGACGTTAACTAAAATTACCATTACTATTACCATTACCTTATCTCACTCACCATGTTATGTCTGATGGCTTGAGCTCACACGCATTAAGCATTGTTCGCTATACATACAGCCTTAAAAAAAATGACTCACCCGATGGCAATTGCACAATTTACATCACGGTAATGGTAATTTTAGTTAACGTCGTACTAGAGCAACATAACGGACTATTGACGACGGTCCGAGATCAGTCCCTTAAGAGAAAGATCCGAGGACACCTCGCAATTTTGAACAATTTACATCACATAACAAAACGGAAGGTTACAATCGATAGGGATTAATGTTTTCTACAAATATCAATACTTAAAATTCGTCTAAAGGGCTGTCTTTATATAAAATTGGATGCTTACTCCAATAACATCAATACGAACCCCCATTTTTTATCACAAATTTGGATTATACTCACATTGGTTTTTATGGATTATCTCGGTCAATTTTACGCCGTTTTACATTATTTTTTTCATCAAAATCCGCCTGAAATTTTGTGTAGAATCCAAATTAGAGATAAAAGATGGGGGTTTGAATTGAAAATATCGGAGTAAGCACCCAATTTAATATGAAGTCAACCCCTAGACAAATTTTAAGTATTGATATTTGTAGAAAACATTAATCCCTATCGATTGCTACCTTCCGTTTTGTTCTGTGATGTAAATTGTGCAATTGCGATCAGATGAGTCGTTTTTTTTGACGGCTGTACATATTGCTACCCGGCAAGAAAAGTGGCACAATTCAATAATTGCAGAATTTGAGAAACATCCACTTAAACATGTAATTTATATTGAAATAGTAAAAGCTTCTTTTATATTTTAGGTACGTATTTTTGTGGTGGTAACTTCCATTATATTCTATAAAATAGTAATATAACACGCTGGGGCCACTCATACATATTTTTCAATGACATAACATCAAAAATTTTTTTTTACTTGTGTGCCACTCTCCTTCCCGGGGTTTGAGATATATATATATATATATATATATATATATATATATATATATATATATATATATATATATATAATTACAGTGCTTGTGGGATAAACGAAAAGCGAAAGAAATACATTGTTTTCTGGGTAGCAATTTTCAATATTTATCCCTTCAGCCAATTATGCCTTATATGCTGCTTTATTTCATTTTTCAACGCCTTTGGCACCACCAAAAATTTGAAAATAGAGGTTTCCTCATTCAGGGGTATTCGCTTTTTCACTTTTATTCTCAACGCGATGATAAGAATCCTCTTTTTGCCAATATTCCCTGAAAGGATTACATACTTGGAGGGAGATATTTAAAGGATTAGACGGATACCGTTTTCAAAAATAACATTTAAGCATGAATTTTTTGAAATACTGACGTAAGAATAATATTTGACTTACTCCGAATCTTGAAAGCCTCGAAATCAGAGTTCTTGAAAGCTTGCACAGAATAAACAGGATCGAGATATTTTATCACATACAACCCAAAATATCTTTTCAATTTTTTTCGGCACACATGAAAGCCCCTTCTACAATATCATTTAATCTGTCTATGCTGTACAAATGTTTTACAATCATTTTGATTTAATTATCCCTCGTATAGAAATCAGGACCGTTTCAAACCAAACCTAACCTGTGGATTAGTAAGGAAGGGCCACAAAGCATTGCTTTGCCCAAGCTCTGTAATGCACTTATATTTGGTTTATCACTCTCTTCTGTAATTTTCTGATACAGTATGGATAATAAGATCTCTATTTACGGTTTATGGTAGCGCTCTTAGTTAGGTGGCATAATTTCGACCAAGTTGCTCCTTCCACAGCGCTAAGTCAAGGGACACATACACACACACAAAGAAAGTTTTAATGACACATAGGAGAGAGGTATATATGAAGGAATTGTACATGCTTGGCCTAGAGCTCGTAGGTTTTTAGCATAGAGGAAATATAGAAGTAGGGTGAAAGAAATCGGAAACATTTTTATGTGCAGAGGATCATGTGACCAAAACTACTTGTACCGTAACTATTAGACTTTAGTATTCGTCTGTTGTGTGGAACCTAAAATCCATCATCTGATTGGTCCATGGACAAGAGAAGATGCCCATCTATTGATTGATCATCTGATTGGCCCAACAATTGATCATATGATAGTATTAGGCGATTCAGCTACTGCTGTCACCACTCTGTAGAACGAGGCGATAGGATACCAAATCAGCTAACCAAGTCAATTTTTCACAGATCAGTCACGTGACTACTAGTCGACACGTTTATGACACTTTATGAAGCTCCTCCCACTGCTGTCACCACTCTGTAGAACGAGGCGATAGGATACCAAATCAGCTAACCAAGTCAATTTTTCACAGATCAGTCACGTGACTGCTAGTCGACACGTTTATGACACTTTATGAAGCTCCTCCCACTGCTGTCACCACTCTGTAGAACGAGGCGATAGGATACCAAATCCACTAACCAAGTCAATTTTTCACAGATCACAGTCACGTGATTACTAGTCGACACGTTTATGACACTTTATGAAGCTCCTTTCAATAGAAATGTGGGTTGATCCCAGACTGTCGCCAACAGCCCGTTTTGTTTCTCAAGTGCGACGTTAATCAATTCCATACCTCAAACAATGCTCAGTCTAATAATTTTATTTTACGTCTATGGTTGTTAGCGCATGGGCAAACCAAACCCACTGTCAGTCCAAAGCAATAGACAGTCGCTCTTACCTCTTTCTATTTTGTACAGCTCAATGTATTCATCTGTGTGAGTTATTCGCGATCACATTCCATGCACTGTCAACTGTTCACAAAGGGTTTCAAGGCGATTAAGTGATTGTATATTAGTGAATTATTAGTGCAATTCATTAGTGAAAACGCGGTTTTGTATGCCAAAAGTGATAGCTTTTGATGCTGATAACACTCCACACTATGACAACGCTGAAAACGTTGTATAACGCGTTCATAGAAGTCAGCAGAATCAGTCTAGCGGCTGAAGCAGCGATTGTAAATGCAGTACATCACGATAGCAACTTACAGACGTGTCAGCAGGATCGGGATGCAAGCTAGAAGCGATGGCTTTTGGTTGGAGTTCTCAAATTGTAACTTCACGCTGAGAAAGCTATGAGACGTTCCTGTCAGCAGAATCAGCCAAGTGTCGGCGTTCAACGTGTCACTTACAAAATAAGATAGGTAGTTGAATTTGCATCGCACTGGAGCAACACAACGGGATATTGGCAACGGTCCGGGATCCATCCCGAAGGGAACAATCCAACGTAGGAAATACGGATACGCATTCGTGTGGAAACGGAAATTCATGCTAATCATTGTTTCGTCTTCTCGGTTGGTTTGTTGGTTGGGTTGAGTTTTGTAGCGCAAGGGCTTTATTTGGTCATGCTGTGCCAAATATAAGACAAAATCAAGTTTGTGACATAGGCACACAAGGGAAGTTTTACTAACACAGGAACCGTGGTAGCCCAGTTCGAAGTGCCCCGGATTTGGAAACGGACGGTTGCGAATTCGAAACTTGGTCCAGCCAGAGACCGTCGTGTACACGGGGGTGGTGCATGTTAAATCTTTAGTGACATCAAATGTCGTCATATTGGCGTGGTGTGGACGTTTAGAGAGAGGGGTGCAAACTCAGGTGCTACCTCGTCATCTGACCGTGGTTCAAAACTACGTCATGTTATCCTCAGATGTTTCCTTTCGGGATCGATCACGGACCGTTGCCAACAGCCTGTTGTGTTGCTCCATTGCGACATTGACTTATTCCTACCTTCTAACACAGAAGGAGAAATACACCCATATAGAGGAATCGAACCTGCCCCACTGACAACTCGCAGGTTTGCTAGCGCAGTGGGCACACCCACTGAACCACCATTAGACTTCTCGGAAAGATTTCTTACGAGTTAACTCATCTGAAACTCGATGCCATGCTTCTTCAATAGATGGCGCCAGGATGAATCCGAATACTTGAAGCTAGATGAGGTGCTTAACAATATTGGACTCATGATTAGATGATGAGAAACGCACTTAAATGTCAAATGGTTGGACCTCATCAAGACTGGAGTGGGAAAACTACTCTGGAGGATAATGGCAAAGGGGACTCCTCATTTGAGTGTCAGTCCTCAATGTATTAAGTGCTCTAGTTCTCAGTAAACACATCAGACTAAAGCAGAGGTTTCAAGTTCTGGAAACCACACCAATTCGCTCATTTCTAATACCCAGATACAAGACCATACACTACTCGATCGTTCATAACTAAGCCCGTTGTGTTGCTTTAGTACGACGTTAAAATAAAAAATTACCAATTGCCATTACCTTTCATTTAACTCTCAAACGTAAATTTGAAAGTATCCTTACGAGATTTTGGTATCTCATACCTTGAAAGATTATATATATTATATAATTGAACTGAAGTAAACTCTTCAGACAATTTGATTTGTCTACCCTGAAAATCCCTGTCATACTTTATGCCCGTGTATGTATTTATGTAGGGTTTTTAGTGGAAACAAATCAGATTGTCTGAAGATTCTACTTCTGTCCCAATGACCTTGTACGACACATAAGATCACCTCAAAATGTAGATTTTTTCGTTCGCTCTGGGATCAACCCCAGAAGGGAAAGACCGAGGACAACACCACGTAATTTGGAACCACGACACCACGTTCATAATGCGTGCAAGAATCTTCGTACCGCCACAGAAACACTACCACCACCTATTCTTGACAGAGAATGCCTCTCATAACAAGTAATTTTCTCAACTAAATAGGTTAGGTACTTAATTAAGGTCACACAAGAGCAACACAGTGGTCTATTGGCGACGGTCCGTAAACAGTCTCGAAAGGAATATTAACTAAATAAATTTCGGCATCGCTCAAACCAAAATCTATTTATCAAATTAGAAAAATCAGAAAACCCATCAAAGTCAGCCACGTGTAGGCTAATCTTTGAAATATGTATAAAAATAGGTAAGGTTGGTAGTTAACACACTGGAACAACACAAAGGGCTATTATCGATGCTCCGGGATCGATTCCAGAAGGAACGATCAAAGGACAACCCTCGTAGTTGGAACCATAGACAGATGAATAGAACACCTGAGCCTGCACCCCACTCTCCAAGCTTCTATATCACCTCAACGACAACAAAAATAGGTTTTAATTGTTCAATATTTTTTACAACAGCTGCGAACTGCTGTGCTATCAAAAATGCAATATTTTTGAAATTTTCCCGATGGATTGCTTCACATTAAGAGAATCCGGATCATTCAGAATCTAGTAAAAACTGATAAACGAAGATTCAGGAAAGACATAAGAAAAAGTCTTTAAATCTTTCTCACTGTCGGATTAAAGAATTTTTTCCCTTCAAAGTACCCCAATCTACGTTAGTCACATTCCACTAGATTTAAGTTCCAGGGCCACATATCCTCAGGTGTGTAGGGGCCAGTAGCTCGGTTGGAATAGCATCGGATTAGCAACCGGAGGGTTGCGAGTTCGAATCCAGCCAAAAAGCGTCGTGTACAAAGGGGCTGGTGCACGTAAAATCCGCTGTGACCTCAAATGTCCACACGTTGGTGTGGATGTTTAGAGAGTGGGGTGCCAACTCAGGTTTTGCCTCGTCATCTGACTGTGGCTCTAAATTACGTGGTGTTGTCCTCGATCTTTCTCGTTGGGATTTATCCCAGACCGCCTTCAATATCCCGCTGTATTATTCCAGTACGCGACGTTAATTAGAATACCTATCTCCCTCAGGTGTGTATAGTAGGGTGGTGTGAAAAACACGAAATTCGGAAATTGAAAACGCCTATGGTGGGAATAGTTGGGGACTACCATGCTTATTAATAATACAAAATATGAGCTAAATCAATTAATATCTTCAGGTGCCAAAATCGCTTTGAAATTTCGAAATTTTGCCAATTTTTTCACAAAAATAATAATAACGCATTTAAAAAATTTAAAACATCTTATTTAAAGCCATCGGTGAGTGAAATGAATTTCTCTGCGTGTAAAAAAAAAGTTTTACACCTAGCATTATTCCGGAAAATAAAAAATGTCCCCTTTTTTTAGAACGTCATCACCCGCGTGTCCACACTCCGCTCAATAGACTCATCATTTCGACCACGCGTTTACACGGGCGCTTCCCCTTGTAGACCTTCGCTGTTTTTGCATTATGAAAACAACCCAGAACTCATCACGAGGAGGTGGCTGCATAACAAGTTCCACCCCCATAAAAATTTCAATTTAAGTTTCTAGCTTACTCTAAAAAATTAAACTGAAGTTAGTGCAAGTGGTTTAGTTTAAAAGTGGTTGATATTGGCTTTTGGTTTCAAATCTTGCTAAAGCAAGTCGAAGCAATTCTTGACCGAATAAATTCATCTCGTGCTTTTGTACCACATACTGTACTATATGCTTCAGTTACTAATTTAACGCAACGTTCTACTGCTTGTGAATGGCATGGAAAGTTAAACATGTTACTATTGGTTGGAACGTCTAGAATCATAGACTTGAGTTGATCCTCAGAAAGAGATACTGTGAGTGGTGGATCTGTAATGGAATTTGATTGCCATTCAATTAGATTTATGTAATCGTCTGCTTCGAAGTTTAACTTGGGAATTTTAAACTCGCGATTATTCTTTTCAACTTTTTTTTTGTCTTAATTTTAAATTCTTCTAAGGCTCAATTCTCTGACGTGTTTTTGATCATCAGCTAACATTGCCAAAATAATATTTCCTGGATGGGCATATTTTTTATACAAACATTTCTTTGCAAAGTTAGATATACTACAATTTTTAAATCCTCAGGCAAAATCTCGATTTATTTAAAATATGGTAAAAATGAAGACTCCCGTACAAACATGATGACTGACTTTTAATTTTAAACCGCACATATTAATGTACCTTCACAACATACTCTGTTAATATTTTCAAGTTATGGGTTGGATCTTCTGTTGAAACATATAACCTTAAAATTATATTTGTCGTCGTCAATCCATCTGGAATGATTCAATTTTCCTGGATCTTTTTGTGACAAGCTTAATGGAATATATTTATTTGATATCCCTGTGCACATTTCGTAAAGGTATCGTTAATCAGTGCTAAGATCCTCCAGGACAATATCTGGTAAAGTTACTTCTATCTTTTCAAAGTTTGTTAAAGGCAATTTTTCACAAGATTCTAACATTTTTCCAATTTCTCCTATGTATCCTTTTGGTCCAGTGGTTTTCCCTTCTAAATGTTGCAACAAATGACGTAAAGGCAGCTGGGTAGCTTATTTGTATGTAATAAACAATTAAACCAATGCACAGAACGTCCTAAAAAGAACTCGATATGTCGAATGACTCCATTTTTTAAACATGCATTTACCACTGTACCATCACAACCAACGACTTGCATCTTAGAAAATCGATGTTTTTCTTCAAAAAAGTTAAAATACTTGTTTTAATATTTTGAGAAGAGCCAGTCGTAGGAGTGACATGTCCTATATATTTTGATACTGGTTCTAGTATTAGAACGATATGTTCTTTTGTTACCGTCGTTCTAGAAATCCTTTCTGTTTCTTTAATCATTACTAAAGATTAATAATTTCGCTCGTCAAAATATATTCCATATTCTGATAAAGCGGTAGTTTCCTCATTTTTCCTTTTCAGGTAGCTGCGGGTCTTTATCCTTTCTCTTCTAATTTTACTACGATCAACTATGTTTGAAGAATCATCCTTGGAAAATTTTCCCATATCCTTCAAAGCAGCATTTATTAGAATTGCTGCCGATCTATCGGAAAAACTAATTCTGTCACAAGCCTGAGCTACATTTGGAAGTTCAGTTCTCGTTTGTGAAGTTGAAGAAGAATTATTATCAATGATTGTGTTAATAGTGTCATTAGAATTCTTAAGCAAATTAAAACTCAAAGTAGCTCCCGTAATAGAGGGCGAGAGTATGTTGGATTGTTTTCCTTTACAATCTTTGAGCTGAACGTTTTGGCTCTATGCTTCTCTTTCTTTGCGCTGCAATCTTTTCTTTAATCATTTTGCTGGTTTTAATGTTAACATTTCCAATGACCCTTTTTCGAAATGTCCTTTGATCTGTTAAAAAAGCTCTTTAAGCAATAGTTACTTTCATTTTGAAAATACAACTGAGAAAGTTCTTACATTTACATATGCTAATATCAAATAGATTTTTTTTTCTGCTGATTCCCTGAAGGACACAACTTTTTTCGAGAAATATAGTTTGACAGTATTTTTTAATAGTTTCTTAATATTTCTATATGCTTTATGGTATTTTTTCAGCATATATACTATTTATTGGTTTGTTAAAGTTCGAATCGAACTTTTCTCCCATAATCTTTTAAGCTCTTTCATTAAAATTAAACATACATCAGCGACATACTAGCATCTCTTTTATAATCTTTCTGTATGTAAAGATAATACTTTATAACATCTGCATATGTTGGAAGCATGTTAGGCTTCATTATTTCAGCCATTCCAAACGCGGGACATACATCTACTGATCGTGTCCTAGGCATTTCGACTAATTCACAGAACCGTGTATCGTTAACAAACAAAACAAACCAAACCCAAACAAAACTGAACTTAAAGTTTAAAATTGTATACAAAAAATATATAAAATAAGTAAAAATAAACAGTAAAATACGCAACAAGAAACGAAAGCGAATCAAGTTTAACAAAGGACTTAGTTTTCCTCGATAGACTAGATCGGTAGGGCATTTGCAGGATCATACACCTACTAGATATTTACAAAAAAAGTGGGCGGGTATTTAAAGAAACCCAGACACATCCACTCCATGTGGTGAAATACGAATTATTTACCCCTTATAAACAAGCGAAGAAAGGGAAGCGTTCGTGCACCCTAGTAACGAGGAACGTAATGATTAGTCTATTGAGAGGAGTGGAGAAGTACGTGATATAGCGCTCTAAAAAAAGGGGAAATTTTTAAATTTCCGGGATAATGTTAGGTGTAAAACTTTTTTTTTCAAGCAGGGTAGTTCATTTCACCCACTTATGGCTTTAAATAAGATGCATTAAATTTTTTAAATGCGCTATTATTGTTTTTGTGAAGAAATTGGCAAATTTTCGAAATTTCGAAGTGATTTTGGCACTTGAAGATATTAATTGATTTAGCTCATATTTTGTACTATTAATAAGTATGGTAGTCCCCAACTATTCCCACCATAGGCGTTTTCAATTTCCGAAATTCGTGTTTTTCGCTCCACCCTAGTGTACAGGCTTCACGAATCTGAGGTACTCTAGTGATATTTTCTTCTCCCATGGGGTTGACTGTCTTTTGTAAACACGCGCTTTTGGGATAACCATGCGATACTTTTCTGCTTTCATCCCACATCTCTATTCTCTAAATCCCTCTTTTGGGTCTCTCACGACGTTTCTACGTTCTTGACATCGTGTCGCGTTTGGTGTTGCTTGGCGAAGTATGGCTCTTGCGCCATAAAACCTCAAAACAATCAATCTACCTGATTTAGATTATTTATGATTGCCCCTTATTTTGTTGGGGTGAGTATTTTTGGTATTTTAATTAACGTCGTACTGGAGCAACACTAAGTGCTATTGACGACTTTGTTGGGATAGGAAGCTGCTCTTTGGGTCACCGAGTCATCTAGAGTTGTTAAGAATCGTATTTATGAAACGATGCGTAAACTGAACCTCTTAAAATATAATTTCCCCGCAGGTCTCCGATGGCGTAGAAAATTCGTTTTTGACTGAGAAAAGTTTGATATTTCATTTTATTCTATACTAACCACTGCGTGGTCAGCATGGGGTTTCCCGTGACAGTTCTTTTCGTGGGGTCAGGTGTGACCACTTCTCGCAAACCCCCAGTGATTGCTACGAATTCCCATTTGGTTTCGAAGCAAACAATTCGTAGCCTATTGGATAACAGCCACCACTGGCAACGCTCATTGTCAAATGTGGCTGTGAGGTTCGGAGGTTCTCCTATCAACACAAGGAGGAACGGGTGTTGGGGGAACGAGACATCCTCTCAGGTCGTTGGCGGGGGTGTCGTTGAAAGGTCACCCGAGTCAGGAGAAACGGGGAGAGAGGAAAGAAAGAAGGATTCGACCAGCGGAGACCGGAGACAACGGACGATGAGGGGCTCTCTGCCGTGATTTTACACTATATATTTTGTAATATATTTCTATATAGTCAAGAATGTCCAAATAAAGATTGAAATTATATCTATTAAGCATTGCACTCTCCATTAGACAAACGAACCACTCACCAGATAGGAAAAGAGGTGGGGTGTGACGGTGGCCAAATTCGAATTGCGATGAGATCCAATCGGCGTGACGTCACAATCTCTTGTGAAAATATAAATATTTAATTTAAAAATGATTTATTAAAATAAAATATAATGTATAAGAGTGCAAATCAATATCTGTCTTGTGTAAAATTTTCCGCAGATTTCAAATCCGTTGAAATTTTCAATCTATCTTTAACGATCCCGATTTAGCAAAAAAATAAATAAGCAAGGCCAGTCATCCATATTTATTTGTTTTGCTTTCCTTGGCTGGATTTGTTTGAGCGCAGGAAATGTGAATCTGTGATTTCTGGAACACGATCAAGGTCAAATTCGTATGGGAAAAAATGTAAAAGTTATAATTTAAAAATTATTTATTTAAAGACAATCATATTTTTAGGTATCGATTTAATGTGAAATTTTCCGCAGGTTTCAATGGTGATGGTAATTTTAGTTAACGTCGTACTAGAGCAACACAACGGGCTATTGACGTAGGTCCGGGATCAGTCCCTTAAGGGAAAGATCCGAGGACAACACCTCGTAATTTTGAACCACGGTTAGATGACGAAGCAGCACCTGAGCTGGCACCCCACTCTCCGAACTTCCACGCCAACCCAACGTGAGGACTTTCGGCCACGACAGATTTAAGGTGCACCAGCCGCCTCTACACCGTACGTTTACAAACATCCATGCCCGGGCCCGGATTCGAACCAGGAACCTTCCGATCTAGAGGTTAACACAACCACTATACCGGTTGGTCGTCCCGCAGGTTTCAAATCCGTTGAAATTGTTACTCGATCTTTAACGATCTAGGAGGTAGAAAAAAGAACTAGATAACGGAAACACGGAAAAATAAATTTAGAATCTGCCATCTCTTTATGGTGTTGTCATTCTAAGAAAAACAATAATAATTAAATATGTGATTAAATTCATTTTAAAATGTTCTATATTGAATTTTAAAATTCGGCGTGACCCAAAACTTGCGAAAAATTCGGACTACCTGTGTGAAAAACTATTATTGTAAGTGCCGTAGATTCGTCAGGACTTTGATCACAGAGAGATATAAACACTTCCTTTTATAATAGTAGAGATTCTCTTAATATTTAGATTTTCCTTACGAAAGTGTTTTTATTTTGTCTGCGGTGAATAGAGGCTGAAATTTGGATAGATCATTTGAATTTGAATTGCTCTTGTGACAGCTATTCCTTCATTCGTTTTTAAATCTTTAAAAGCATTATTCTCTCATTGTGATTGTGAGCAAACTTTTAGCACAAGAAACGCGATAGCTTAAAATGTACTGTATATTTCTGAATGAAATTTGATAGTAAGGGGGGTACTGACTTTTATACTTGTTTTGGTGAGTCTGAACTAGAATATAAAAGTTGTCTTTAAAGAAAAACGTTTTAGATAGATTTGTATTTCGTGGTGTAAGGAAATATTTCAAAAATTCATGTTTTCTTCTACATTATTCTCACTATATCATGAGCTGATAGGAATATTGCATACATTTTTGTTCAAGCCCTAATTTATATATTCGGGAGCTTTATGTAAAATTTTAAGGAAAATTATTCATAAGTTTTCAGTAGTAATGCTTTTTTATTAACTTCATTTTTTAACCTAAATTTTCCAATTTAGTGATTTTTGTCTTTTTATATTACGTTTTTATAAGTTGTTTTACCTTGAAAAGAAATGATAGTACTTAAACATTAAAGAAAGGCCTCGGTACGGAGTTTTTAATACTCCAGAATAACTCCGCGGTAGCCCAGTTGGAAGAGTAACTGACTAGCAATTGGAGAGTTGCGGGTTCGAATCCAACCAAAGACCATCGTGTACAAAGGGGACTGGTGCCCTCTAATTCTATCGTGGCCTCAACTATCCTCAAGTTAGCGTGGTTTGGAGAGTGGGATGCCAGCTCAGGTGTGACCTCGTCATCTTACCTTGGTACAAAATGACATGGTTCTTGGATCTTTTCCTTCGGGACAGTTTTCATCTAATGAAGAGATATTTCATCCATCAAGATCAGGACAGTTCTCTTTTATTGACAAGATGTCTCGCCCATCAAGATCTGGACAGTTTCTTATGACGTAAAATCATGTCCATCAATATGTGGCCCCAGTTTTCTTCTAATAATAAGATATCTCCTCAAAGATCTGGTCAATTTTGCTAATGACGTTGATATCGCTTCGAGACAACCACCAGGAGAGTAAGCCGAGACTAAATAATGGAGGTACTTCTTTTTGACAAAAACGGCACGTTAATAGTCAATCATTTTGCTGGAATATTAAAAACTGAACTTCTAACAACAACTTGCTGCAACACTCAACCACATCCGTTTATGCTTAACCCTCGTGGTGGTTGTTTCAACGAGGTATACCATCATTCGCAGAGCTGACCAGATCTTGGTGGACGAGATATATTGCCATTAAAAGAAAACTGACGCTTGATCTGGTTATGACCAAAACCTGAAACAATCTAGTCATAAGATATCGACAATATCTTGATGACGAAATATCTCGTCATTATCAAAAGTAACTTTGCTCAGGACGATATATCTAGTCATCAAGATATTGTTGATTTTTTTATGCTAACGAGATCCCTGTCTGCTCAGATTTCTACTAATGACGAGAAATCCATTAAGATATGGTTAGTTTTGACCTAATTTAACCCTTCTTTGCATGATTTTTTTCTTTATTGGTGAAATAAATCAAGGTGATATAATCCATGTTCAAAATTAAAGGAAAAATGGTTTAAAAAATCTTAGCATATATTTATAGTATAAATTTAGCAAAAAACAATATGATGGTATCATGTGGTATTTTTTAAATTAAACGCAAACTTTTTCAGAAATTGCTCTAAAAATAACAGAAACACATGTTACAAACCTTTCTTCCACTCATTTCCACTTTTTTAGCAATAGAAACTCAAATATAATAAAACAAAATGAAAAACGAAATCATACGTTTATTGCAACTACAATAAACAGCGGAATGACAACTTCAAGCTCGTTTTACTGATAGTGACACTTGCTTATTTTTGACAGCTATGTTTTTTTTATGCAATGGATATTAAAAAGGTATCCAGACACGATCAACTTAAAGTGAACTTGTTCTTTTATATAATTTTTGGGCATTCAATGTTATGATGGAAATTTCCACCACTATGCAAAGAAGGGTTAATGAAGGATGAAATACCTCTTTGAGACGGCCACCAGAAGGGCTAAATGTATTTTCCAAACAGAAGTTAAAGGAAATCCCGAAACGTAAAAATTCCCCGACTCAGAAATATGAGTTACCATCGGAATCTTATACCACGGCTCAAAATAAGTCCATCGCAGAAGCATTTACATTTCAATGTGCTCCTGCAAAACTCATTTGTAAAAGAAATCCCAGATTAGAATTCGGAATTTCGATCTGTTTGGGAGCGGCCTTGATGCTGCCTTCAATCTTCATTATAGCAGGACAGGCGATCAATACTGCGATATTAGATTAGCCCTGATTAATAAACGCATTCAACCCAAAGCTTCGGATGCTGTTCAAGCCTTAGAAACGCGGCGTTAATCGGGGACGAGCACAAAATTAAAGCATGTTGCTCGATCTTTTTGATTCGTGAGCTTTTGTGACCTGAAGCCCACGATAAAAATACAAATACAGGGAATATAGATGGCAAAAGAAAATATGTACCAAAAGAACTGATTTACCTCTCTAGATCCAGAACTATAGAGGTAGTTAAATTAACGTCACACTGCTGCAACGCAACGGGATATTGGCGACGGTACGCGGTTCATTCCGATGGGGAAATTCCGAGGACAACAACTCTCCATTATGAACCACTGTCAAATGACGAGGTCAACACTTGACCTGACTTCCCACTCTCCAAACTGCCACGTAACGCCAACCTGAGGACATTTGAGGTCACAATATATTTAACATACGCCAAACCTCACGTACACATCGATATTTGGTTGGATCGAGTTTCCAACTCGCAACACTCTTGCTGGAAATCCGTTACTCTTCCAAGTAGGCTAAAGCGCTGGGAAAAAAAAACCTTTTGGACGCGGTAGCTCGGTTGGAAGAGTGCAGATTAGCAGTCGGAGGGTTGCGAGTCCGAATCCAACCAAAGAACGTCGCGTACAAAGGGGACCGTTAAATCTGTCGTGGCCTCAAATGTCCTCACGTTTGCGTGGTGAGGAAGTTTGGAGAGTTATGTACCAGCTCAGGTCTCGTCATCTGACCGTAGATCGGAATTACGTGGTGTTGACCTTTGACCTTTTCCTTGGGGACTAGTGAAAGACCGTCGCCAATAGCCCCGTTGTCTTGCTCTAGTGCGACGTTAGTAAAAATACCTACCAACCTGATAAAACTTTATAGGTGAATACCTACTAGCTAGCGGGGACAGCTATACCCAATGGTTGTGTAGCAAGGACTCTGGTGTGCGTATGAATTTTTTTTTCTTTAGTTGTTTGGGGTTATATGGCGCAAGTGCCATGTTTGTCCAAGTTGCACCAAAGATATGTTTGACAACTTCCAAAAACAGGTGTGAAAGGAAAAGAAGGGTTGGGGAATAGAAAGAAGGAGGGGATGAACGCAGAAAAAGAACGCGTGTGTTAACCCAGGAGCGCGACACCCGTGTGTACTAAAGACAAGAAACCCCATGGGAAAAGAAAAGATCTCTAGAGTAACTTGGATCAGTGAAGCCCGTACACACCTCCTTGAGGTGTGTCCCCCCAAGGGATTTTGGATACTGAATAGGTAGAAATAGTGTAAAGTGGATAGTTTCAGTGGTTTAATTATACGAACCTTTGTCGAGTGTGTTCAGCGTTAAGTAATGCCTATATACGTAATATCAGTAAAAGTAATACCGGCATTAAATATAAATTTGAGAGTATTATTTTTACTACACAAAAAAAAAATCCCATGACTAAATTGTTTTAAAAAAGGTATTTTGAAAGTTACTTTGGATTAAACAGGAATTTATAGATAATATATATTATACTATATAAATATCTAAATTATAGCTATTTCTTTGTCATATCGTTATTTGTAATAAGTTAAATAACGTCGAACTCGAGCAACACAACGGGCTGTCTTTGTCATGTCGGCAAAAAGTAATAGTTTTTTTACTTATTCCACCTGATCTAGTCGCAGGGTAGACCAGGTCCAAAAGACCGAAGACTACAATAAAGTCATAGACCAGCACAGGGTTTACAAAAATATCCTCTTGTCAAGCCCCAGACAAGTCAAGTAATATTAATTAGTTTATGTGTGCTATGAGATGAAAATTATTGGCAATCGCTGACTTTGGATTTGAAAATTAGGTTGTCAATAACGGTTAAGTATTGACGTGAAACCTCATAATAGAAATAAACGACCGATTTTGAGTTCGAATTATTCGGCAAGAGGCACTGACTGTCTTATTGTAGGTTGGATTGGGTTTAAGGGCACATATTTAGCCAAGCTACGCCAGATGCAAGACAATGTCGATTAATGGTAGGTAGTTGAATTAACGTGCTATTGGTGACGGTCTGAGATCAATCCCAAAGGGAAGGTAATGGTAATGGTAATTTTAGTTAACGTCGTACTAGAGCAACACAACGGGCTATTGACGACGGTCCGGGATCAGTCCCTTAAGGGAAAGATCCGAGGACAACACCTCGTTATTTTGAACCACGGTCAGATGACGAAGCAACACCTGAGCTGGCACCCCACTCTCCAAACTTCCACGCCAACCCAACCCCAAAGGGAAGGATCCAAGGATAACGCCTCGTAATTTTAAACCCTGGTTGGATAACGAGAACACCTGAGCTAGAGAGAACCCCACTCTGCAAGCACACTCTCTGGTTGCTAATCCGTTGTTCTTCCAACTGGGCTATCGCGACTCATCGAGTAATGGATACACACACAAGGAAGATATTGCTGATAGTGGAATTACTAAACGTCACTTTGTAATTGTTGCTATCTGCATTCGATTGCTGATACAGAACAGAGAAATATACTATGGATAAGGTTAAGGTATCGAATTTGCACCACTTATAACTGACAGGTTGTTAACGCAGTGGGCATAGTTTTCGAGACTGGAGAGCTAATTTCCAATTTTTAATGCTATGGCATGCAAGAGGTTTTATTTTATAGCGTATAGTCACTTTACTGTTATTAAACATCACTTTGTAATTATTGCTACCTGCGTTCGACAGTAACGTGAGTGTATAAGAACTTTAACAATGCACCGTGTGTGTAACAGACGGATTATATTTTATAGAAAATCATAAATTGAGGCAATAATCGATTTTTCTCTGAGCTTTTACAGGCCGCAAAAACATGTCCGAACATGTAATAGCTATTTCTACGTATTACAGGAACAGCCATAAAAGAGTAATAATCTAAACGGTACAAGATTTTCGTTAAACGTAGATGAAGTGTCATCGAGAAACGTAATGGGTTCACGCAGCCTTTATTTTCCACAGAAACAGTCTGACTGAACAGCAGAGCTAATCTCAAGAAGCAATAGAAGAGACGTGACGCCATAAACTGCGATGCCATGACAGAGGATGAAGAGCTACTAGAATCGCGCGCTTTTAAGTCCTAAGAAATGAAGCTTCCAAAATAATTTCATCAATTGATGGTTATTTTCCCTTCCTTTTAGTTTCTTAAATCGTACTTCGATAGCGTTGTCTTATTAGTTCTCGACATATTTCCGCTTTGAGGACAGCCGAGACTAATTAACTCTCCCCTCGATACGCCTTCTGATTGGTACGCGCGACATAGTAGACTTGGGCGATTTTGCCATTTTCGTCGTCGCTACATAAATATGCGTTCACACATCTACCCAGTCATAAGATGTTATATCGTCAAACGAGGCGATAAGATGCCAAATCGGCCAACCAAAACAATTTTTCACAGCGCATCACTTCTAGTTGACATGGTCACACTTTTTGAACCTCCTCTCAATAGCAATGCTCAGTCTACTATGTATCATGTTTATGTTCCCAATACCCTCCCCCCCCCCAAAAAAAAAAAAAAAAAAAACGTGAAATACATGTAAACTGAGCTATTGAGAAGAGCTTCAAAAAGTGTGACCGACATGCCGAATAGTAGTCACGTGACTGATTTGTGAATAATTGACTTGGTTGGTCGATTTGGTTTCGTATCGCCTCGTTTGGTGATGCTGCATCTTCTGACAGTGTAGGTGTGTGAATGAGCGTTTCTACCAGATTGGCGACAAAAATAGTTAAATCTCTAGTCTACTACTATAAGATCATCAATCAATGAACCAATCAGAGGATGAATCAGTGTATGGTCGTCTCTCCCGTCCTGTGGACCAATCAGACGATGAATGTTAGGTTACACCCATCAGAAGAAGGGTGACGTTTTTATTAGTTTTCATCCAGTACACATAAAAAGGTTATCACCGTGCTCAATTTACTTTTACATTTCATATATGGTGTTCTGTAGTCTCTGACACGGAGTTGTGTTTCAGGTGGCTTGTTCGACACCGAAGATGATGAGCAAGAGCTTGCTTTCCGCATCGCTGTCGACAAAATCAACGGCGACGCCAGTGTCTTGCCACGCTCACGCCTGGTCGCGCAGGTGGAAAGAGTCGCTATCGATGACAGTTTTAGGGCAACAAAGAAAGGTAAGTGCCCTCACTTACATCTGGTGTCAACCACACACACAGTCAAAGTAATTTTAAACAAAATAGATGAGGGCAAGATGTAAGCATCATTTATGGTTGCATCTTAGAAATTAATGAACATTAGAAGTCATGAAACAAATAAGACCATAGTTGATTCATTTTTGTGTTTCGGAAAATTCATTTCATCACCACTATCATACATATGCTTGATTTATTTATCCTTCGTGTTCTAAGGGTTAGGGTCCAACCAGAAAGATATTTGCAGATACCTAATGGGAGAGGTCATAGTAGTTTGCTAACGATATAATCGCATACGACCAAATGAGTTTATTATCACGTAATCATATACGACCAAATCGGTTAAATATTCCAGACAAAAAATTGCAAGAATTAAATCTAAAAAATCAGAAGCAAAATCGACTATTTTTTAATGCGAGTCTGAGTTAGACGTCTTCTATTTTAATGTCTGAATGAGGGTGCACCTCAAAAAGGCCAACTATAGAATTTCCCCATCTTTTCAACTTCATATGTTTTCTTATTATGATTAGTGAATGGCGTTTGCCATGTTGTTGTTGTTGTCGTATGTTCTTCTGGGATGCATATGAAAGCAAGTGGTGAACAGAAACATTCAAGACAATACAGAAGAAGAATATTTTTTATTATAACAAACGATGATCCCAGCAAAGAACAGAAGGTGTGCGCTGCTTTCCTTTCAAGACGGGAATCCATTCCAGGCGAAAGTCCGACTTCTTTCCCAGGTTTTACATCCATGCCTTATCCGGGATTCGAACCCGGGCCCACTCGGTGACAACCGAGGATCATAACCACCATACTGGCTGGGCGGCGGCGTTTGCCATGACCAATAGGTATCTTGAGCAGACTCTTCTTTTCTACCCCATGCTTTATACTGAGGCTACAATCCATCCCAGATAGTACACGCTCCTTGCGCATGGTCTATCATTCTTGTGTTCTCTCTCACTTTCCGGATTTCATAAATGAGCCTCGCTCTCTAGGACAGCTAGCTCCTGGATCGTCCACACAGTTGCCAGGATGCTGAGCCCTTTTACGGGCTCCTTTTTAGAGCGCCCTCAGCGGCGCATTGCCTTTTGGCGGGTACGGGTTTCACGGACCCGAGGTACTCTAGTAATCTTTTCTTGTCACATGGGATTTACTGTCGTTAATAAACACGGGAGTCGATCTTCCGGATTCGTTAAAGCGATCTTTTCTGCCTTCATCCTACTAATTCTCTTTCACATTCTTCACTTGTCTGTCTTGTGTATGGCGCAACTTGGTCAAATATAGCCCTTGCGCCATAAAAGCCCCGAACAACCAAGTTTTCAATGACTGAAATTGAATTTTATTTCAGTCTTTGAGCAAAAGAAGAAACGGAATCTAGTTGACTAAGTTGCCTTGAGCTAAGCATTCTCTCTATCCTATCTCGGTTATCAATGCTACTCTCCTCTATTAGTATTAACGAAGTAATAACGTTGCTCTCTCTTTCTCTCCTAAATTTCGTCTCTATTAACTAAAAAGTAAATTTCATTGGGTTTTTATTCTTCGTGATGTGATTAATCACCTTCCAATGAATTTTGATTAATATTTATGAGGCTAATTAATTTTCTCATCACCTCACGACACACACTGTAAACGATGTCAACGGCTGGGAGAGAATCAATAGCCTAATTTGAATAGATTTTCTCCTCTCGGCATATCTCAGCCCCCACGCGCGTCTTCAAACAAAAATGTCACCAATGCACACACGCAAATGAAGATTATCCGAAAATGACGCAAAACTGTCATGCTGGACAAGCAGCATTGCTAACTTTAGTATTTAGGGTTAACGGTAAGGTATTTAAAGTTAAGGGTTCCCGTATATTTAGGATTAACGCCCAAAGTATTCCGAGTTAGCGGTTGGGGTATTTAAAGTAAAGAATAGATATTTAAGGTTAAATATTACGGTATTTAAGGTTAATGAGATTGCGGTATTTAGGGTTTTCATGGTTGGGGTATTTAAAGTTAAACGTTTCGGTATTTAGGGTTATAAATTAAGGTATTATGAGTCAACGGTTGGGGTATTCAGAGTTAGCGGTTAGGGTATTTAGGGTCAACGGTTTCGATATTTAGAGTTGCAGATAAAGGTATTTAGGGTTAAGGATTAGGATATTTGGAAGAAACGGTTGGAGTATTTAGAGTTAAAGATTTCGGTATTAAGGGTTAACGATTCAACCCTTCTAGTGGTTGACTCTACGAGGTATTCGTTAATAATGCAACTCGTTTTTAGCAGAACTGACCAGATCTTGATGGCCGAAATATCGCGTCATTCAAAGAAAACTGACCAGATCTTGATTTTGTCATAGTAAAAAAATCGGATACATCTTGATAACGAGACAACTCGTCACCAACAAAATTGGTCAGATCTTGATGGACGAGATATCTTATCCGGTTGTGTATCCAGGGATAGCGGTTGAGGTATTCAGATTCGTTATTTAGAGTAGAGGATAAAGGTAACTAGAGTTAACGATTAGAGTATTTAAAATTAAAGGTTATGTATGTTTTCAAGCATAAATCAAGAAAATCAAAAGTTAAATAACGAACTTACTGGAATTTACACAATACTCGAATAAATACGCAGCAGAAGCAGGTAGGACAAAACAATTTATCATTTTTGAACTTTGCAGAGACTGTGCGACACCATTTCGATTCAAATAAACAATCGGACGCCGTGAGACTCAATTTTGAGTCATGAAACTCTTGTAAACTTAATGAAAAGATTCTCTTAAGTCAGCTTCTGTCGTCCGTGAAACGAATTTCAACGTTTGATTTTCCGATGTGAGTAAATTAAAATATAAAATTTTTCTTGTTTATTCCAAACACTTTTCTACTTCACATACGTATATGGAAGCCAACACTCATTCATTTAATATCTGAATTTTGAAAACACAATATTTACCCAATAACTTTTGTAGCCTAAATGAAATTTTAAGCACAGAAAGGCAACACATATGCCACGCAGACGTGCATCATGAAAAAGTTTTTAATTTATTACGAAAGAATTTTGCTCCCACAGCCAAATTAAATTTGAAAAAAGTGAAAGCGAATATCATCAATTCAGCCAATTATTTTTTTTAGCTATTCATGCTAAAGTAATCCACGAAAGTGTCTTTATTACTTTCCCCTCTGACTCCACCCCTGGAGGAGGCAAATCTCTTTAAGCCCCAGAAAGAAATCAATATTTAATTTTCTTCACAAGTTTCTGTTTTTTCTTGCGGGTGACACCTGACACGGGATAATTAAGCTGATAGCAAATAAAAGCTCGCGTTTATTGCTTGTTTCCCCTTACTTAAACATTACATGCTCATCAAACATTTACTTTTATCTGCAAACACAGAAGTTTTCAATTCTAAGATGCCATAGAGGGAAAAATGAAAAGAGGAATTACTCTTTAGCATGGAAAATTAATAGTTCTTGCAAATAAACGAGCCTTTAAGTGAACGTTTGAATAACGTGTCGTGAGGAGGGGTATTTATTCTGCTTGTTACATTAATGCAGGCAGTTTAGTACTGCTGGGCTAGATTGGTCTGTCCCATTGATAGGGTCAGTTGATTCCCGAACAAAGCAATATCCGAGGGCAAGTGGTTGTTTTTATATTTTTTCTGCTTAATGTTTGCAATATTTCGTACAGCTTGGCCAAGGTGGCCCTTGTGTGTCAAAAGATTCTACAACCAATATGCATTGGCGAGTCGTTATGCTTTAAAATTATTGTTTTTTTATATTATGTAAGCAGTGTTTCATACAGCTTGGCCAAGATGGCCTTAGCGTCAAAAGATTTCCCAACCAATATCCATGGGTGAATCGCTTAGGTTCATTATGTTTGTTGTATAAATATCAACATTGCTTCGTACAACATGGCCAAGATTGCCCAAGATGACCTTAGCGTCAAAAGATTCCCCAACCAACATCTATGAGCGAATGAATCGCTTATGTTCATTCTGTTTGTTGTATCAATATCCGCATTGCTTGGCCAAGATTGCCCTAGCGTCATGATTCCCTAAAAGATCCATGGTTGAATCGCTTATATTTTAATATGTTTTCTGTTTGTTGTATTTATATCCGCAATGTTTCGTACAGCTTGGCCACAAGATGGCCGCACCATCAAAAGCTTCTCTAAAAGATCCATGGATGAATCGTTTGCTTAATATTATTTCTGTTTGTTTTATTAATATCCTTATTGTTTCGCTCAGCTTGGCTAATGTCAAAATTCCCAACCAACATCCATGAGCGAGTTGATGCCCGATGCTTATCCATCAAAATAATAGAAAAGCCACGAACTCACCAGTAGCTGTATCATGTAATATAATCAAATTGTCTAGTGTGTATGCCTTCCAAACAAGACTCGGTAGTAACCTGGAATTGATCCGACCGGTATTGCAACTAAAACATAGTCTACATGGATAGTTGGATTTCTGTAGAAACGTGAAATTAACGTTTGGCAGTTTAACGTAGTCGGCCGAGTAGGTGCTAAAAATGACGACACAGATAAAACATAAATACTAGTTATATATTCAATACACAGGAATTTACAATGTTTACATAATTAAACAAGAATTTGTTTCCCTTGGTTGTGTGCACTGTAAAAAGAGAAATAGGAATTGATTGAAATGATCTTGACACATAATTTTAACAGTTATGAGAAAACGGAGGGGTGAGATTCTACTTAACATACTCATTAATTGTGTTTCTCAAGACAATATCTAACCTTCATGCAAAGAAAATATGACATAGTGGAATTTTCCAGTTTAAAGATCGCCACATTTTGGTCTAGTAAAGCTAAGGAGAAAAAAAAACTCAATTCTCAAAAAAAATTTACTTACTTATACATGTGTGTTATACTTGTAAGCCAGTGTTATTATATTCTATTATTGGTCACCCATATTATCAGTATATTTATAATATGTATGCCTCCACTTAATAGGGGGTCACACCCCAACCATAAAACTATTGGTGACCAAAAATATTCGGGCACTACGAGTTGGTAAGCCTGCACAAAAGCAATTAAACATGAAGAACGTACGTATAAATTAACATAAAATGGAATGTTTCAACTGTAACCTTTCAATAACATTCTATACTCTTGTAAATCTATTCGATTAGAACGCAAGTTTCTACATCGCATAGGGAACAGCGCATAGGGAACAGCGCATCCAGAATTCGAGTTTAAATCTCATTCCCAGTAGTCTATCTAATGTGTCTCTAAGAAACTCAAAGGCTAGATGGTCGACAAACCTAAACGAGTATTTATCGACCTTCGTATAATTAAAAAAGGTTGAAAATTTTAACATTTAACCCTCCTAGTGGTTTTGACGAGATATCTCCTCCATCAAGATCTGGCCAATTCTGCTAAGAACGAAACATTTCGTCATCAAGATACTGCCGCTTATTTTTATGACGAGATCAAAATCTGGTCAATTTTTCTAATGTCAAGATACTGCGTCGAGACAACCACCAGGAAGGTTAATCTTTCTATGACTTTGTAATCTTGTTAAACTATTTGACTTCTGTGACGAGTTCGAAATTTCTACATCATTTTGAGAACAGCGTATCAAGTATTAAGTAGTGTATAAATCATCACAGTAGACTATCAAGTGTTTATAAGGAATTCGAAGGTAGATGGTCACCAAACCCCTAGAGACGCATGTTGCTATTCGGAAGAGGTAAGAGACACATGAGAAGTACGGAGATCTGGAGTTGTTTCTCGTATAGGTAAGAGTTACTTGGATTCCTTGAAAGGTAAGGAAAAAGTAAGTATAATATTCCAAAACTGCTTAAGCACAATTAGAAATATTTGGTTAATTTCTTACGCACTTTGAAGTGTTGAGAATAGTTACAATTGAAGAGGGTGATCTTAAAAGGAAACTTATAAGGCAAAAAAAAAGATTTTATCGAATGTTATTTTTTGTTATTATTATAAAAACATTATTTTAATGCTGTCTAACTAATCTGAAAGACAATGTCTCCAAGTTTGATTTTTTCGAAATGACGGCTATTGCATGCTACGTATATAATTATTAGATTTAGATAAAAGTACGATCTCTTTGACCCAATTGTCGATTGAGTTATGAAGTATCAGATGCTTTGATGTGCAGAATTTCAACAACCATTAATTGTAAAGTCAAACGTTTTCCACCTCCAGTATTTACGAGTTTAGGTCTTTCACATTGATTATGTGTTGTGTATGTATAAGTATCTAATACGTAGTATCACTAAACAAGAGTATAATCACTGAATCCACTGCAAATGAATGTGTCCTGTTTTCCAGCATTATTAAGAATCATTATTTTAGATCGGTATTTTAATAACCCTAAAACCAAATTTGATTTTTTAGTTACTAGTAGTTTTTTATTAGTGAACACATTCCAGTGTCGTATCCATTCAATGCCCGGAACCTTTCAGTTAAAGCATCCCGTGAGAGGGAAAAGTGAACCATTCCCAAAAAAATCTCTGAACATGTGCGTGGGTATGGGGTATTAATGTACTACGTATAAATTATTTGATACCTCATAACACACTAGAAAACATCAAGAGCTCTTCATCGAGTTAGTTGAATTGTCATATTGCAATCTGTTTACCACCCAGACAGGAAGTCTGCTTGTCTGGCCGTAGAAATCAGATTTAGTACATATTCTATAGGGGATTATTGATGCATTCAGGTTTTTGTAATGGCGCACTAGTCGACAATTCTTTCTTCAGACGTTTGTGAGATAATATGATATCACACGCCATCAAATTCTCAATAAACTGTCTCCACTCAAAATGAACGAGACATGTTTCTAGTCACCATCAGTACCTTTAATTTCTATCTGGAGCCGTTCTTCTTGGTAGACAGACAACACCTAGTCTAGAAAAGTGATTGGACGTTTGTTAGGTAAGAGGATACCACCCACCGCCAAAACCACACACGACGCATCCCCACTCAAAATGAACGTGACCTGTTTCTCTAGTGACCTCCAGTTCCTCGACTTTCTGTCTGAAGCAGTTCTTCTAGTAGACAGACAGAACCTAGTGTTGTAAAGTTTCCAGACGTTTGTGACATAAGACGCTATCGCCCTCCACCAAAATCTCACCAAACTCATTCCCACTCAAAATTGAACGAGATCTGTTTCCACAGAAACCTCCAGTACCTCGACTTTCTGTCTGGAGCAGGTCTAGTAGATAGGCAAGTACATTGTGAAGTATTGTTTTGTACCAACTCGAACAAACCAAACTTGGAGATAGTGCCTGTTTGTGTTCGATATATGATGTGCTTTGAAGGAAATTTTGTTTCTTTGCAGTGTGTTCCCTCCTCAATACTGGGATCGCCGGAATCTTTGGTCCCCAATCAGATGTCACGAGTATGCACGTGCAATCGATTTGTGACGCTATCGACATTCCCCACGTTGAGACGAGGTGGGATTTCCAATTGCAGAGGGCTGACATGTCCATCAACTTATTCCCAAGGCCTTCAGTACTCAGCCAAGCATATGTCGATCTCGTTAAGATATGGGGGTGGAGGAGCTTTTCTTTAGTCTACGATGAGCACGAAGGTCTCAACACGTCTTTTATCATTAATTAAGGTTTTTGCTTGAACCCTACAGTACGCGTGGTGTGTCAGAAGTATCTTCTATCAAGCGTTATTGTCTTTGGTGGCCCCTTGATTGCTTCAATTTATATTGGGGGTTTCCTGTGGATTGGAGAGAGTCAATGCCTTGCCCTAACGAAGACAGAAGGGGAGAAACACTAAGCTGAGGAGGACCCTACTGCATTCTTGTTGACCCTATTGCATTCTTGTTAACCCTCCTGGTGCTTGCCTCAACGAGGTATCTTGTCATTAGCAATCCTGATCAGATCTTGATGGAGGGGATATCTCGTCATTAATAAGAAAATTGATCAGATTTTAATCTCGTCATCATTAAAAAATCGGCAATATCTTGATGACGAGATATCTCGTTTCAGCAAAATTAGTCAGATCTCGATGTACGAGATATCTCGTCGAAACCACTTGGAGGGTTAAAAGGCACGAGTACCCGATCGTCAACTCCGGACGCTAGTCAGCGTTCATGACGACAGTCATCTTCTGGCGATAGAACAACAGGTTCCGGACGAGGCGGGAATTAGAGTTCTATCCACTCTTAATCCGAAGGAAAGCTTCGGTCTCTTCCCATATTTAAGTGGATCCCCAAGTAAAACTGATTAACCATTAAACTGGACACCATCGGTAAACGGATATAAATAGAAAGTGTTTTACAATGAATTGTGTATTCCTTAATGAAAGTTAATCACACCACCACATAAGCTAATGCATTGCGTATCTGTCAGATCTGAGTGCTACATTCAAACACTCACCTAATAGTCCTGTTCATTTTACAAACCAAATAATTCTCAATGGAGGTCTTTATCGTTAAGAAGGCAAAACACAATAATACCACGCTTCTGTATTGCACATTCTCGAATAATCCACAGACATCATCTCCTTAGAGAAGGTTATCCAATTTGCAATTACTGCATTTGTCCATTAACAGTAAAACACTTTTTGATTGAATGTTAATCGTCAACGTCTTAAACATTTTAATTTCTTGGTTTTAGTAAACATGTTTGGGTAGAACCCTCATACAAACATTTTTAACTTTTTACATGACATTGGTTTTCATCCATCATTGATTTTACATGTTATATATTTTAATATCATCTTATTTTCATTCGAATTTATTTTACTGTATTGCATTTGTTAAGCTTTTATATTCGAATCACTTATACAAAGGACATTTAGACTTTAATTTATGCTTTGAGGGATAGTTTTAATTTTATTGAATATTGTTTTCGGGAAGTTGTAAGTTTCAAGAAAACTTAGTACCATAAAAATGTAACTATTCCAATCCAATCCAATCCTAGCTGTCCTAAAAAAGCCAACTAGCTCTTGTTTTTCTTTGCGAACAGCTCCTGAAAGCAGACCCATCGATTCATGTTTCAACCATATATAGCAAGCATTTGAGCAATGAATTCCTCCTTCACCACTGAAGAGGATCTGACAGATACCACGCGTACTGAAGGTTTAATCTAGTTCATCAACTTTTATTTTAGCTCTTAAACTGTAAGGTGATACGGCTTCTTCATTTCATAGGTGTGATTCGTTTACAAGATTTTCTAAAAGAAGCCCAGAGCAATGACTGGCGAGTCCAACTCTATCAATTTCGCCCTACCCTAGCTTACAGAGACATCTTTTGGAGGATCAAATCTGCGGGAGAATCGCGTATTGTGCTGGACGTTAAAAGAGATACCTTACGCACAGTCCTCAAACACGTAGGTCTCGAGTTATGCCTCATTTGTAACAATGCCACTTTTGTAAAGTATTTTCGAAAATATTACTTCTTAAATAAGTGTGTTTTAAGTTATGCTTGATTTTTAACAATGCCGTTTTTGTTATTAAAGTATTTTCTAAAATGCTAGCTTTCTCTTCAAGCGAGTAGATTTTAGTCATGCCTGATTTGCAACTATAGTTGTTTTTGTTAAAGTATTTTTGAAAATGATATCTCTTATCAAACCCATTGGTTTTATGACTGATTTGGAACAAACCAACTTTTGCTATTAAAGTATTTTCTAGAATAGTACCTTGCTCCTCAAACACTTAGATTTAAGTTATGCCTGAATGCGATAGTATTTTTGTCATTAAAATATTTTGAATATGGTATCAAAAACTTTTTAAGTTGTTTCAACTATGTGGTACATATAGCGTTTGAGACAGTTTTTCAACTTTTAATTGGTTATTGGCTCTTAATCGGGGGTATATTAGAGCATTATTTATTAATTAATGCGTCAGTTTTCTATTTTGAAATTTTTTTTGAAACAAGATTCAAATTCAAAATATTTCTCTACCTTTACATTTTGTTCAAAATAAAAAATTCTACCAAAAAATACGAATGTCAAAGGATAAAAAAAAAAGTTTGTAAAAACAAAGTTTGTAAAAAAAAAAAAGAAAGAATTAAAATGTGCTCTAAAATTTGGATGAGACTTGAAATCGTAAAATCGTGTCTGTTCGTAAAATAAAAGTCCGTTTAAACGAGCATCGAGGGCAATTATTTTTTCGCTTAACACCCATTACTACTCATTCAAAAATAACTAAACTAAGCGCTCAAATGCAACTTGAAGCATTAATAATAATACGAAAAAACATTATTTTTTTTAACCTCATCATTAACTTACATCAGTTTTGACATTAAAAGGTTTATAAATAGTTTAATCATACAAATAATTATCAAGATCTTTTAAAATGTCAGACTTTTTTTCAATCAAATTTGAATATAGCGTATGTTGAAGGTTTCGGAAATTGAATCTATTTTATGCGTAGACTGAAATTATTTCCTCATTATTTCAGGCTCAACAGGTGGGAATGATGACAGAAAGTCATAATTACCTCATAACCTCACTTGTAAGTATTATCCTAACTATATTATATCCACATGTTTTTGCATTCTACCGATATGTAATTATCAATATCGACATATTTGATGTAACTAGATAATTCTATCTCATAAAGTTGTATAAGTAAAATTAACACAGTTCATTTTGAGTCCCAATTTTAATGACGTGAACTGTAATCATGATCTCAATAGATTTTTTGACCATGCTTGAATCTGATGCTGATAATTTTATGAAACCTTATCCACTGAATCATATTTAGAGGCGGACTGTGGTCATCTGGCAACTCTGGCACTATATTTTCTTCCCATAGTATGATGTTGGCGTGGTGTGGAAGTTTTAGAGTAGGGTGCCAGCTGAGGTGTTGCCTCGTCATCTGATCGAGGTTCAAATTACGAGGTGTTGTCCTCGGATTTTTCCCTTCCGGATTTTTCCCGGATGGGGAATTGATCACGGACCGTCACCAATAGACTATTATGTTGTTCAAGTGTGACGTTAATTCAATTACCTACCGATTCCCAATCTATGCAACATCTAAATTTCACTCTTTTTCAGGACCTTCATACAATAGATATGGAGGATTTCAAGTACGGGAAAACAAATATTACTGGGTTTCGACTCGTAGACGAAAATAACGCAGATCTTCAAGGCCTAGTTGTAGAACTTAACACGAAGTGGTCGGGAGCCATAAGAAAGCTGGACTTTCCAATCAAAACTATTCGAGTAAGTAATTTAAGCACTAGCTCAAAATACTTTTTGTTCAATATTTTTATAAAGAAAGTGAAGAAATGTTTTGACCCCTTTTTTCCGGGTATAAGAATAAGTGCAAGAACTGTCAAAATGTCGTTTTTAGTCACGACTTTCCTCCGAATGCTATTTAGTTTGGTAGATTTGAGGATAGACATTCTTTCAAAGCCTTACGTGAACTCCAGATAACGAAGAATAATAAGACGCCAGCGTTGGCGTCGTGGTAGTTTCTAATAAAGAATGGAGTGCGACCCGATGTTGGCGTCATCGCATGGAAAGGGTTAAAGATCAAAAGGCTCTATAGAAAATTATCAATCAGGACTATTTATCAGGATCTAATAAGCACCTTCCGAGACATTTGATAACATTTTATGCGTAAACAAGTAGGGTCCGGTTATAATTTCACCTTCACGAAGCATTTAATGTAATTTAGTTTTTTCCGTGTGTTTAAAATGAACTTGCCTGTGCATTCTAAATACAAGTATTTTATAACTCCTCTAGGCAGCTGTGAAAAGACGTCACGTATGAAACACCTCTGGACACGTTGAGATGTCCCCATACATGACAGTTATATATTAGCTCTTTATGTACAGAAGAAAATGACATGCACCCGAAAATTTAAGATAAACTTACTTGAAGAGAGTCAAGTTTAAGCTTAAAAACACTGATTCAATTAATATAATACACTGGCGTGGCAAAACTTAACCCTCCTGGTAGTTGTTTCGACATGGTATAATAAGCAAAACTCACTAAGTCTTATTGGACGAGATATCTCGTCGTCAGAAGAAAACACGGTCGTGATCATTAGAGAAAAGCGGGATAGATATTGATCTCATCGTCGTGAAAAAAATTGGCAATATTTTGAAGACGAGATATCTCGTCATTAGCAAATTGGTCATATCTTGATGGGCGATATATCTCGTCGAAATCACTTTGAGAATAAAGGAACAGTAAAGTTTTCAGATGTCTCGAGCCGATGAGTAAAAACAAAATTATAACAAGAACAGAAGTGAATAGCAAAACAGCCCTCTAACTGGAGTGGTAGTGCTGTACTTTGTGCCATTAGACAGAAGGGTATCTGAAAGAGAGGAGGTGGTCCTTTGTATGTATGCTGTTTGACCACCCCGAACAAATGTGCAGAGTTCGCTCCGTGTTTGCATACATAGATTGGGGTGTGCGGAGTCAGAACCCATTCCTTTGTTCGTGACTGACATCCTAAATTTGAATAGCTCCAGCTTTTTTCTGAATATCTTCGGTTAAACGAATCGTCCCAGGCTGTTTTATTTAAACCTCGAGGTTGTTACCTTTATAAATTCCTTAACCCTCCAAGTGTTTTCGACGAAATATCTCGTCCATCAAGATCTGACCAATTTTGCTAATGACGTTAAACTTCGTAATCAAGATAATTACTGATCCTTACCGAGGTGAGATCAAGATTCGGACAGTTTTCTTCTAATGACGAGATACCTCGTCCATCAGGATTTGCTAATGACGAGATACCTTGTGGAGACAAGACGGTTGAGTTCTGCACGCTAGTGTAAAAGATAAAGCCATTTTCATGACTCAAATCTGTATATGATTTTCCCATACTTGACAGAAGAATATTGCTTCAGCGTGAATTGGAAACTGACTTTCTTCCATCTTTACAGACAGAGACAGCGCTGATGTACGACGCTGTGCAACTGTTTGCCAAAGCTCTCCAAGACTTAGACGGTAGCAAATCGGTAGAATTCCCTAATATATCATGTGATAGTGGACTGCGGGGTTTGGATGGAAGCAGCATCATCAATTTTATGAAACCCGTGAGTTACAGTAATTTCTTAAGACTCAAATAATTTTTATTTCCATTGTGCTTATCTTTCATCTAAATTGAACTAGCTTCAATTAGCGCTGTAAAAATTAAATAAAAAACATAACGATAATTATCATCGAAAGTTCTTAAAAATGTGACTGAAATATTCTCAGTGCCGCTTGTGACAGATCTTTAATGTTGTCACTTTTTACATTCCCAACTACATCTCAATTCTATATAAGTTTAATAAAAATTACCCGAAAAGTCGCAAATAGCCCGTTGAGTTGCTCCAGTGCGACATTAACCACCTACCTACCTCATTATTAATTCTTTAATACATAAAACTAAATCAATCTATTCCTCATTCTAAAATGAGTGGAGTTTAACTCAGATGATGTAAATGTAAAACCTCAGTAATGTAGAGTACATAAACTCCCTTAGGTACTGGCATGCATATTTAAAAAATGTATAGTTTACTTCTGCTCTTCGTCGTCCCTATGTGTTTTCTGCTTATCTTTGAGGTTAGTTTCCCACATTTAGTATGTTTTTAAGCTGTCCCAATAAAAAATTCATTGATATTTAAGTAAATATTTGTGTTATTACTTACTAAAATTAGTATCGTATGTTTTACAAAAAGGAGCTCAAATGTTCTGACTCCTATAGCAGCAAAATACGTTCAACAGAGGAATACCCCTCAATATGCATTTATTCTCATTATATTTTAATGTTACCGTGAAACAATTAAATTGGTGACAAAAATTGGTAAATGACAGTTCACTTGAACTACTTTATATAGAAGACAGTTACTAAATAGCGTAATTTATACATGTAATTATAAAGTATAATTATTTAGTTCATACGTTTAGCTTACTTTTTCTTTGTTAATTTTAATAACCAATGCAATTGATAATTTAGAAAACTAATAATTTTCTTCTTTTCTCAAGAGTTCAAAATGTGTAACTGTTTCAAACGATTTTGACACGTTATGCAATGCTGATCCACTTAATAAGCAATGGTATGACGGTGACATTAAAAGTAAAAAATGTAATTGTCATGAATCAAGAGAAGAAATTAGAGTTGAGAAGTATTATAGACTCTCCCTCTTATTAACAATTCATTATTTGTTTCCAATTTTTTTTCTATATATTTTTAGAAACCGTATATAAAGAGCGTTGCTTCATGCAATGTTCATCACCGTAATAAACAATGGTATAACGCTGACATTAAAAGTAAAAACTATAGTTTTCTTCATATATCAAAACAAAAGAAACTAGAGTTGAGAAGCTCAACTAATAGAGATAGTACGGCAATTCGGAGTTCGTTTCCGCTACATGTTTCAGTTCGTCTACTCGTGACGTATTCGTTAGTATGTACGTTGCATTGAACCGAGCATTTCCCTTGGTACACAATACTGGGGATTCGTTTACTCGTGAGCTTTTCGTTAGTATGTACGTTCCCTTGAACTGAGCATCTTTCCTTTCTACAAACTAGAGCACTGGGGATTCGTCTATTAGTAATATGTTTGTTAGTGTGTACTTTCCTTTCAACCGAGCATCTTCCCTTTTACACAATAGAGCAATGGGGATTCGTCTACTTGTAAGCTGTTCCAGTTAGTATGAATGCTGCCTCGAAAACTGAACCTAATCTCTTTCTACACAATAGCACTGGGGATTCGTCTATTTGTGGGCTGTTCGTTAGTGTGTACGTTGCTTTGAACGAAGCATTTTTCCTTCTAGACACTGTGGAACACTGGGATTCATCTATGATCAATTTGTAATTGTGTCTGTTACCTGAAACCAGGCATTTTCCTTTTTATTTGTACACTAGAGCAGGAGTTCCCAACCTTTTAGTAACTGCTACCACTTAAAAAATTTTAGAAATTTTTGGCGTACCACCAGTCTTATATTTGTTTAGAAACATATATCTAATGTCAGAAAAGTGCCAATGGCTTGTTTTATTTTAATTAAAATACTAAGAAAGCTTCATATTTTATGATTAATGCACTTGTATTTCGTATTAATGATGTTTCAATAAAGGAAAAAAATAAAACGATTATTGAAAATTAGAGTTTTATTTTTACTCACAGGTCCAAAATAAATAATTTTAAATAATTAGTACAAACTAGGCAAACAAAGATTTATATAATAAAAAATCAACTTTTAGTGCGAAACATGTTGTTTTTTGTCTTTTATTAAAATATCAATATCAGGAGCAATGGAGCTTAACTCCACTCTTGTCCTCTTCAACACTTACTCTGTTTCTATATTTATTTTTTACATACAAAAGTTCAGTTCTCACATAAGTAACTAGTAACAAATGACATAAGAAATAGCATAACGTGGTTGTACATACTAAAAAATCGAACAAACTTCGTAGAGTATTTGGGTTGCTCGTATCATCTTTGCGTACCACCTGAAACGTTGCCGCGTACCACCGATTGGGAATCCCTGCACTAGAGCATTGAGCATTCGTCTATTTGAGATATATTCGTTAGTGTGTACTTCCCCTTCAACCGAGTATCTTCCCTTTTACACAGTAGAGCAATGGGGATTCGTCTAAGCTTTTCCCGTTAGCATGTACGCTGCCTCGGAAACTGAACCTATTCTCTTTCTACACAATAGCACTGGGAATTCGTCCATTAGTGAGCTGTTCGTTAGTGTGTACCAAAACCTCAGCCGAGCATTTTCCCTTTCTGTATACTTTAACACTTTGAATACGCCTGCTCGTGAGTCGCTCCGAACTCAGAATCTGATTGCTCGCGGCGTGATACAAGGAGAAGGTGGACATTTTATTCATATCTGAAACTGTTTCCATTGCATATTACAGTACTATAATGAGATTGTTGTTTAATGTACTGCACAAAGTGCGGAAACTGGGCGACAGATCTTTGGTAAACGTCAATATGAAGGGATAATTGGGTGGTTTGGTTTTCTGACACAAGGGGCCATATTTTGCCAAGCTTGCAAACACTAAAAAGACAACATCAAGTAAGGTATCACAGTCGGATTGATCGACTCACTAATCTGGTCGCTTGTGTGTACGATTTTTCAGACTAGGAGTTCGTGAACTGTTCACGAGCGTGCTTTGAATTTGCTTGTTCGTGACATGATACAAGGAGATCATGGATATACCGTCCACTCCTGAAACTGGTTTCATTGCATGCCACAGTTGGCTAGTAAGTAAGCACTTCAGCATATTCCAGAGTGTGCAATCTGGACAACAAACCGTTGGAAAACGTTCTGTTGTCCAGGTTGCATGAAGTGATCAGTGAAGATTTATGTGTTTCTTATACAATATCGGGTTATGATTTTGCGGTAATCTAGAAAGCGCCGGTCACTGTCGTGAGCATTGCCACCACAGAGTTTCAATTTTATGCCTTAGATTCTAATGCCAATCTAGTAGCAGTATTATTCAAAGATGCTTCAACAAAGTTCGTCACAGTATGAAATACATGTTGCAACAATACAGGCACTCTTCACTTAACGATCTCTCGAAATTACAACCACCTCTCCAGAGTGAATGTGATAAAAAAAATAAGTGTACCCGATTCAGCAGTCGACATCTGCAAATGCAGCCGGCTTTGAACTTGGCAAATAGTATGCCGGAATGTTCTCATTGCATGTTCTGTTGATGCCTTGCCACCCTACACCTGTCATTTCCTGTTATGATTACTGAGCGGCGTCCGAGGTCTGAATAGTCACCAAAAACAACAATCAGCTATTGACACCTCAGATCAGTGGCTCACCACAGAAGTGTCGGACACCAAGTGGTCCACGACAAAGTTTCAGGGAGTCGGTGTAAAACGTGCAATATTTCACTAGCCAAAAATAGAGAATTTCCAACAAAAGTAAACTATTCCGGAACTTTTTTCCTATTCTTTTATGTTCTACAATCTAAATATTAAATCGAAAGCAATTAGCTGGTTGTTTTAGGGGTTTATTGCGCAAGGGCCATATTTAGCCGTTGCGCTAAACCGTCAAGTAAATGGACGTACTTACAAGGAGCTTTACTGACACAAAAAATAAGACACTCAGGGTTGATTAGTTGGTTTGGATTTGATGGAGCAAGATGTAGCGGACAAGCTACAGACGCAAGATTATATACTATATATACTTAATGAAAACAGATAAAAACACAGCCAAAATAATGAATGTTAGTCTAGAATCCGTGGAAAGAAGGGAATTTTTTTAACCCAAATGGTAAGCGACAGTTTAAAATTTTTTAAATAAACGATGCTAGTTTAAAAGATATGACAGAAGAGTATTTTAAAAGGAATTTTGAAAAATCAATGCATATCAATAAAATGGGTATTCCCTTCTACATAGAAAGTTAAAACTATACTGTAAAAAATTTAGAATAGCGTAAAAAGTACACCCAGGAAAAATTGTTGATCATTTTTTGTGGAACAAGGGTCACATTTGACCAAGCTGTGCCAATCACGAGACAAACAATAACAAGTAATTGTGAAAAGGGAGGGATAGGCGAAAGATCGCTTGGAGAGCAACCTGGAGTCCCGACTCCTATGTTTACCAGACACTGTGACGTCTATAGCAACTGCTCGGGATCAGATGTCAGTTTTAGTGGGTAGAACTTGTAGACTTGTATAATACCGTGAGAGTTCAAAAGGCAGACTATGGTTACAAGCTTAGTATATCTATGAGGAACTTAGCCGCATGCATTAAGCGAGAGCATTTCGACAACAAAAGTAAAATCATCTCATAATGTCTGGATCGTTTAATTAAACTTGAAATCCTTCTCATATGAAGATAACGTTACCACCACGTAAAAAACACACCAATCCACAATTTATTTTTTCACCTGACTGCATTTTTCGTGTCACCCTGTCACGTTTTATACCATGACAAGGTCACGAATCATTTTGATTCATAGTAGAAATGCTGATTTTCATGAAAAAAACAACTTTTGAGTCGTAACTCGGTTTTCCCGAAGCATCCAAACTTTGTACACGTTTTTGTAGAAACGTCAATTTTGCAGATTGGTCCCTTGGGCGCGTGGTGATAACGATTTATAATTGTTAAGTATTTATAATTGTTAAGTATTTATAATTGTTAAGTATTAATTAAAGTGTGACCAACAAGTCGATTAGTAGTCACGTGAGTGCTCTGAATAATTTGACTTGTTTGTCCGATTTGGTATCTTATCGCCTTGTTTGGCGATGTTACCTCTTATGACAGGGTAGGTGTGTGAATTCGTATTTCCATAGGCTGGCGACAAAAATGGTGAAAGTGCCAAAGTCTAATACTATGTCGCTCGGATCAATCAGAAGATGAATCAATGGATGGGCGTATTATCCTGTCCCGTAGGCCAATTAGATAATGATTGTTAGGTTCCACCCAGCAGATGAAATCAGTCTAAGGGTTACGTTACAACTAGTTTTGGTCACATGATCCTGGGTACATAAAAGGTTGCCATTGTTCACTTTATTTTTATATTTCCTCTATTGTTATAGCAGTGCGAACGTTCTCTGAAGCTGCACTGTCTCACCACACTCTGACAGGTATCTAATATTTTTCACTGGTGGTATAAATGTGTTAAATATTAGATTAACAGTATAATACTCAACCAGGTATTAACTGAATATGCTGTTTCATAGCGTTATGAGGCATGAATAGCGATTAATCACAGCACTTCAACAGCTGTTAAACCTAAAGATGAAACGGGGCTTGATTAGAACGGCTGAATAATTAAATGTCATGTGATGAAAGACGTTGAGGTAAACAGGATTAGAAAGCTAGTGCTTAAAAGCTCGGAATGATAGGTATCCATGATCTGCTAAATATACAATATTTATCACTTATATGACTGTATATAAGTGTTAAATATTAGATAACAATAATACTCAACCAACTATTGACTGAATATGCTGTTTCCTAGCGCTATGAGGGATGAGATGCTTTTAATCGCAGCACTACAACAGCTGTTAACCCTAAAGACCAAACTTGGGACTTGACTATCACGGCTGAATAATTGAATTCCATCATGTGATGAAAGGAGATAAGGTAAACAGGATTCGAAAACGAGTGCTTAAATACTGGGAATGATTGGCAGTCGAATCTAAATTAAACGATTGCGTGGAGGTTTGCAATATCACTCAGGCGTAAATTCACCCTTAGGGATGGTTAACACTGGGTTTAATAAAGGATGGAGGAAGTGTTGATGGACGCCAGGAACAACCACCATCTCTAATAGAAATTACTTGTGCTGTTTTTATTCAATCGAACACTGCAAAGTTCCCGTTTTGATTTCTAATAAAATAAGAAATTTCATAGCGAAAAACAGACTTACTAATTCATCTGATATTTCTTGCGTGATAAATTTTATCTTTCACTCAATAATTCTACATTCAAATTATAAAATTTAGTTAACCCACCTGATGGCTGCCTCGACTAGAGATGCGACATCGACAGCAAAACATCGATGTTCAAAATTAAAACATCGATGTTATTAATACATCGCCCAAAAACCATCAATGTTTTTAAACATTAGTGTACTTTTAAACTTTATTCCATTTCTTAAAATTAGTTTAGCAACCTCAAACATTAATGTTCGCCGAGGGGGATTTAATTTGTCATCTGCAGTATTTATGAATTTATAACAAAGACTTTTTTAACTGTAAAAACAAACTTATTTTTTATTTACTATAGATAAAAAATATTGGGGCCTCTAATTATTATATGCCCCAATATTTGTTATTTACAAGAATTTGACATAGGTTCTACTAACTATAAGTATAATTAAGTAGATACATGACAATAATTATTGATAGTTATTATTAATTATTTATCAACTTATGGGAGTAAAACCAAACAAACTTATTTTTTATTTCCAGTAAATATTACCCCAATATTTGTTATTTACAATTAGTAGAAAAGAAGTTTGTAAACGTTCTCCCCCTTAAGCCGACTTCTTTTTTCACTAACTATCCCACCAGTTAGGGAAAAAACTCTTTCTGATGAGACAGATGTCGCCATCACTGATAAATACCTAGTTGTACGGTTATTTTTCTTTCTTTTTACTATGGTGCTTTTTTCATTCAAGAATTAAAAAACATCGAAATTAAACAAACATCGGCTCAATTAATCGATGGTAAATACATCAATGCTTTTATTAAACATCGCTGTTTTGAAAACATCGACATCGATGTCGCATCCCTACTTTTCAGACCCTTCACCCATTGCCACTTTGGTCTAAAAGTATGTTCAATTTACTGATAGCAAAAATTATGCTACTTGTTTTTTTTTTTTTTTTTTTTATAATGGTACTTTTTTCATTAAAAAATAAAACATCGACAAGTATAAACATCGATGTCAAAAAAACATCTGTCCCAATACAATAATGGTAAATACATCGATGTTTTAAAAAAACGACATAGATGTCGCATCCCTAGTCTTGACGAGGTATCTCGTCGTTAGAAAAAAACAGACCAGATCTTGATCTCGTCATCATCAAATAATCGGTAATATAATAATGACGAGAACTAAAACAGATCACGATTATATAATCACGATTGATATCATTTGATACTTTTGAAAGTAAAGTTAATGATATCGTGTTTAAGTCACTTTTAAATGATACGACTCGTGCAAGTATACTTTGAATATTCACTCCTCAAATTTGCAGTAACGTCGTTATTCTCCCAAAATGTGGAATGAAAAGTTCAACACTAAGTCACTCAATTTTTAAAAAAACACGATGTTTTTAATTTATTTGTATTATTTTTTACATATTTATTGACATTGTTATTCATTCACTTATTTACGTTATGAAACATAGTTTGGATTTACAACCACGTAACATACACTGACGTCGTTCTTACAATCAAAATCAACGCACCTTATACCTCCAAGTGGTTTGGATGAAATATCTCGTCCATCAAGATGTGACCAATTTTGCTAATGATAAGATACCTCGTTCATCGGGATCTAGTCAGATTCCTTCTAATGACAAGATACCTCGTTGAGACAACCCCCGGGAGAGTTATATAAGCAGCACATGTGGCATTGTTGCACCGCCATCAAAATGTGAATCACATCTAAAGACGCGTTTACACTGGAGTTGCAAACGTGTCCCCCTCCAAACATCGAAGATATTCCGAGAAACGGCATTAATTTTGTCTACAAGATCTCGTGTCGGGGTGGCGAGTTTGTCACAGTTTGTTTTCCACCAGGAGTCGGTAAAGATCAAAGGACTTCAACTTTTGGAGACATTTTTCCGTGGCGAAAATTTGGATGAAAATGCTCCCCCATTTCGTCCCTTTTCGGTATTGCAGACAATCACCTCTCCCCTCTGCCCTTCGGCACCCCGTGGTCGCTCACGTCGTCTTTTGTTCGCTCCCTGTGACATTTTGCTCTCATCGCTTGCCTTGACCACATCTTCCGCCAAACTCTAAGTAAGTGACCTATTCGATTCAAATGGCGTGGACGGGTGAGCTGGTGATAACATTAATAGAATTATTTAGAGAGAGGCCTGTCCTCTTTGTGTTGCCGATAAGACTCGACAAAGCGTTTACACCGGAGTGGGACGAAAAGGGGTCGTAAAACGTCTTCGTCACAAAAAGGGGGAGAAAAATATTTGTAACTCCGTTCTAAACGTGGCTTAACACTCGCACTGTTCTGCTAAAAAGAATGAAGAAAAACAGTTGCAATAATAACGCAACGCTCTTTAGCGGAGCTTATAGTTACTACAATATTGTTCCATTAGAAGGATGAATCATGTCAAGATAACTGACGCATGTAACTCAAAATACTCATATTTTGCACTCGCGTCATTGTTCTTCGGGAAAAGCGATAGAATCGCTTTAAAATGCTAATAAAGACATTAAAAACAATCTAGTCTAAGTTTTCGGCAGAACACATCCCCCATCATCAGAACAAAATAAAACACAAAAAAGCGCAAAAGGGATGTTTTGTGCTTTATGTGCTTCATTTTGATCGCACGATGGTAGACGTATTGTTTCGCTGAAGTACAACAGACCAGTAAATGGAAGTTTTCATGTAACGAATAATGAACAAACATCTTGGGGCTTTAGTTTTAATTTTTTACTCTACAAAAATTATCTGTTTAATTCACACAAGTTTTATTTTTAAAGCAAAATCTCCTTCACTTCTCCCTCCATCGATATAAATCTGTGTAGAACTCACTACATAACAAACATTGAACCACTTATTTTAGCAGTCTGAGATATAGACTAAAAAGACTTACGTATTTCAAATTCTACTTAATTACTTACGATGTCACGATTTAAAAATTATCCTGAGAAAGAGTTTTGAGTAAAGAGAGTATCAATTTTCTTTAGACACTTATATACTATTAATGTTTAGTTTTAAACTGGACAGATTGGCAAACTGGACATCTACAGAATTCTCATACAAGAACAGAAAAATGAATTCACCATTACATAAGAGTATTTAAATATAATCCTGATCAAACATTAAAAAAAAAGCAAGAATCTTATTGCAATTAATATTTCAAATTCAAGCCAATAAAGAATTAGTTTGTAAACTTATTCTAGAATAAACTTATTTAAAACTTAGAGTATCAATTTTCTTTAGACACTTATATACTATTAATGTTTAGTTTTAAACTGGTCAGATTGGCAAACTGGACATCTACAGAATTCTCATACAAGAACAGAAAAATGAATTCACCATTACATAAGAGTATTTAAATATAATCCTGATCAAAAACATTTAAAAAAAGCAAGAATCTTATTGCAATTAATATTTCAAATTCAAGCCAATAAAGAATTAGTTTGTAAACTTGGAAAAAGTATAACGGAACGTAAAAGCAGATATTCGAGATACGCATGTGGATTGCTTATACACTATCTACCAATAAGTATTTGGACCCCCATGCAAATGACGATATCTGCGGTCCTGATATACTTCACGTACTCCACCGTTAAATATCGTGTAGGAAACAACATTGGCATTAGTCGCATACAAGATGCCACGAAGTGCAGAATTATCTGATTTCGAGAAGGGTGTAATCATCGGGCTTCACAGAAATGGCCGATCCTTAAGGGGCATATCTAGCGAGCTGAATTACCCAAAATCGACAGTGGCCTATATGATTCAGAAGTGGAAGGTGAGCGGTGATAGTCGGAATGTGCCCCGAGTCGCCAGACCCACGAAACTGGGAGATATAGACCAACGGGTGCTGTCCAAAGAAATTCGGAAGAACCGCACCCAACCGATAGCCCACATATTCCAGGAGTTTTTACAGGCATCCTGGAGTGTTGTTTAGATTAATACCCACAGTAAGGATGCACATCCGCTTGGTTTTCATGGTCGTGCTGCCGCCCATATGCCTTTGATCACAAAATTCAACCGTGCTGCTCGGTTAATGTGGTGCAAAGCAAGTCGAAAGTGAAACGTAGATCAGTGGAAACGGATTCTTTGGGGCGACGAATCAAGGTTTACCCTCTACCGTTCGGATGGTAGGGTGTAGACCTGGCGTCTACCTGGAGAACACTTCCTGCTAGAATGCATTGTGCCCACAGTTAAGTTAGGCGTAGGAGGAATTATGGTCTGGGGGGTGTTTCTCCTGGTATGGACTGGGACTCTTGGTCCAAATTCATGGTAAGCTCAACGCCGAGGCCTATTTGCATTATTTTGGATGACAATGTGCTTCCTACTTTGTGGCAGTTTTACGGGTTGGACCCATGTTACTTCCAGGACTACAGCGCCAGCTGTCATGTTGCGAGGTCCACCATGGATTTTGGTGACAGTGGGGTTAACCGAATGGACTGGCCTAACCAGATCCCAGACCTGAACCCTATCGAGAAACTCTGGGGCGTGTTGAATCGCCGAATAAAGGGGTGCAACAATCGTCGAAAATCGGTGAAGGAACTTACATGTCTTCTCCAAGCCGAGTGGAAGAAAATACCACTAGCCGTCATACAAGGACTTATGGAAAGCATGCCCCGGAGGGTTGAGGGTGTAATTGCCCCTCGTGAAGGCTCTATCAACTATTGAATATGAATAAATTTTGTTTTTCTTTTCTATCACAGGTGTCCAAATACTTATTGGTAGATAGTGCATATAAATGAAAGTGGACTCAGCTCACAAATTTATTTCGAATCTATAAATTCCATGTTGCAACAGATTAAATATCATTACCAACCGATCAGTACTCTTGCTAAGGTTCTTTGTGGCTGTACATGAAAAACAAATGGCTTACCTTATAATTTACCACATTAACCTTTATCTTTTACTTTATGAGTTGACGACACCTGGTAATGCTTTCTTAAGATGTCAAAATTGTATGACTATGAGTCGAGTGAAAAAAATCTATCTCATAATTTTCTTCATTTTAGTAGTAATCATTAATCCTTATCCTTTGCTTAGTTTGACGAGATGGTAGAATTTTACAATAGGAGAAACGTCTTCACTTTATCCTTTACTTCATTATTTAACTTGAAGTGTATATGTCCTTATGCTTTAAAAAATTATTTGACAAGTCTTTTTAATGCCTTCTTAAGGTGTCAAAATGGTACTGTGGAACTGTTTAATTCTAAATGGTTTGAATTAGCAGTGTGAGGCTGAACAGTTGCAAACCACGTGCTCAATTACGAGCTGTAACATATTATGTAACCAGTCTCAGATGAGGACGGTAAGTCCACGGGCACCTTATAACACGTCGGGAACAGTCAAATGAAAAGTTCGTATCATGTTCGTGAACATCTCACGAGCAGGGCTGATCTAGAGCTTTAGTGCGTAGAAAAGGAAAATGCTCAGTTCCAAGCAGCAGACACACTAGCCTATTGTTTTTTAGGTGGGTGACACACGTGAAAACCTGAGCACCGCTATCTAATTCGCCTTTCCCTACTGAGAGGAAAGAAAACCAACTGAACCTCTCAGAACGCGTCATCCAGGTCGCGAGCCAAATTGATACGAAAGAAGCGCAACTCGAGTTGCGCTTTAGAAAACTCCCGTAGTGTCACCACTCATATGGTAACATAACAGTCTGTATTTTGTATACGGTAAAAAGCACTCTTGTCTAATTTTTATCTAACCAAAGTGTGTGTTCAGGGTATTTTAAAACTTCCTGTGCCAACTTTAAGGGAACATACAATTAAACCGTATTCACATAGGGATGTATGATCTTCCACCGAATGTGTTAGAGGATGGCACTACGGTAGTTGGTCACTTTGAGCCCCATCATCAGTTTAGATCCTGATTTCGCTGGTATGTATAATGCATACCTTCAACATCCAAGAAAAAATCCGGAAGACTTTTACGGCATAAAAACCTACACTCATTTGTGAAAAATGACTAAAAATAATTCTTAAAATAGTCAAAAGCGTCAAATTTGAGACAATTGAGCCCAATTGGGATTTATGAAAGCAATTGAAAATACAAAACGTTGCCCTACTTTATACTACCAATAAATATTTGGCATAGTGTTCGAACTCGGTGAAACTGAATTGTCGATATTTTACACAAAATGGTGCCAAATATATGCAAAAATGAGCTATTAAACGTTTTGTGTATTTCAGAGGTATATATGAAAGTTTTTTCTTGAAAATTAATGCCAAAGAAGGTTTTTATGACAATCGAACAACTACTGATACCGATGGTTTTCGTTCACGGTTGCCAAGGCTTGCCGCCAAAACTTCAAAATTGCCGTCTCATGAAAATGTTCTTCCTAAATAACATTCGGAAAATGTTTTCCTTCCGGAAGACCAGAAAACTTAGGGGTTTATCAAAGAAAGATTGAACATGTGTCACTTCACGAATGCTAAGACGGCTGATATGAACCCAGAATATAAGGCTGCTAACGGGAATAAACTATCCATGTATTGTGAAAGGTATCCCGACGGACGTGCGAATCGACAAACGTTTGCATCAGACTGTGAGATCGGAACATTCACATCGGGATACAACTAGTGTCAAACTATGAAATAAACACTGTTAAAAATGTTGTTCAGGTACTTGCATTTCATTTCTGTACATTATTTAACCCTCTTGCAAATTGGGGTAGCGTCTGTGAACATACATCCTTACATAAATACGATTTAATTCAGTAATCCTTACTTACCCAAAAAAAATTTACAGGAAGTTTTTAAACACCTTGTATAGTTGTTTCTATCTGAAATATCTATAGAAATGTTCTTGTACAAACACACGTGTACCAAGTGTGCTAAAAACCAATCAATAGTTTATCGTATTAAAATAGTAATATTTACTGGTGCGCGAAAGCTAAACAATTGTTAAAGCAAAATTTCAAAGCAGATCATACTTGTGGAATCAAAATTTCGAAAGGAACATCCACTTTCAAATATGTATGACGCTAGAGATGCAAGTAGTACAGCTTATACACAAACATGAGTGTCTTGTTCAGATTTATTGCAAATAAAGTGAAGGCATAATGTAGCGCAAAATCTAACCAAGATCATAGTTGTAATGTAGCGCACAAGCCAAACAGTTGTTAAAGGTTAGTAAAGTTTAAAACCAGATCATACCTCTTTTAGTGAAAAATTAGCATTTTCAAAGAATTTTGCACTTTCAAATACAATACGACAATAAGATGACGTTAGGCATGCAAATAGTAGTACAGCTTACACTAACATAAGTGTCTTATTCAACTTTTTTTGCTTATCAAGTGGAGTTAAACAAGGTCGTAGTCATAATATAGCTAAAAAAAACACATTTTCTCGGTTGAATACGAAAGTAAATGAAACTCATTATGGAACAGATATCTGGTTGATTACTTTTCGCGAACTTTGTCAATGCAGGACGTAAAATGCCTAAATAGCAAATAAATGTTTCTACATTCGCAATGCTTGTATTTAACCCTCTAGTGGTTTCAACGAGATCTCCTTTCAAGATCTGATCTATTTTGTTAATGACGATAGATCTCGTCATCAAGATACTGTCAATTTTTTTTATGGTGACAAGATCAAGATATGGTTGTTTTTTTCCAATGACGAGATATCTTGTCTTTAAGGATCTGGTCATTTTTCTTCGAATGACGTCACAACAACCACCAGGGGGTTAGAACCCAGCTGCATTCTTAAATATACATATAACTCGTCATCTGTCTTACAAAAAAAAAACATTTGAGAGCAAGACGTTCACAAAACTAGCCAAATCCCAGCAATCTCTTCTTTAGCAAAAGTGGATAACTCTTCCTCTGTGTGTCCCAATGCATGTGTACATAGACCCTCTTGTGATGTGTTGTAGACATACATCTAGGATCCATTAAGTGTTGCCTTACTTACGCTCGCCCAGAAGAATGAAATGAGAACAGTAATGATTTCCTTCCTAAGATTCTGCTGAATGTCTTAATACCATTGTCTTGCTTGTTTGATTTGTTCACTTTTTGATTGAAAGAGTGTCAGTTCATTTCATATATTCGCATTACAGGCGAACAATCGGGCTAGTCTAAATAGACGGGCCGTACCTTCCTGCAGATGTCTCGCTAATGTCACTGCAGCCAATGTGAGTGCCAATGAAATCAATCCGCCCAATTATCCCTTTCCTTTAAGTTTACTAGACAAACAATGCCTTAAATGCTAGTCTTTGCTTTCTTAGTCAGATCCTTACTTTTGCCTATTCTTTCGAAAATCTTCCACTGCATAAACAATGTCGTTCTGTTCAGCTCTTACATAAACTGACACATTCCATTCAAATTCATTCGATCTGGTGATATCACAGGTAAGTAATACTTGGGTAAGACCAAAACTGCCAAATTATAACTCGAGACACTCAAAGTAATCCAAGATTCATTAACTGCCAAATAAGGTCTTATACTTAATAAATGAATGTGTCTTAATGGTTTGTATTGTTACAAAATAAACCATTAGATATACTTTTCTAAAACAACGGAATGTAGCGAAAAGTTCAAATTTCAAATAACCGAGTGAAGAATATTAAAAACTTTTGAGTACCTCTATTGTTACTATTAATAGCAGTAAAGGAATTTTACATTAAGACAAATTAAAAGACAAATTAAAAAAATAATTGGTCTATTCTGCTGTGCAAGTCAGGAAGAGGTATCGATAAATTCGG